>JAGIQG010000028.1:38959865-39364865 GCA_024679065.1 Sphyrna mokarran | reverse complement strand
ACTGACAGAGTAACATTAACTTAAATCCCAGGGCAATCGAAAACAAAGCAGATACAGCACATTCTGCTTTAAATGGTTCTATGGCCTGGCAGACGTAAGAAGAAACTAAGCAAATTAAACATCAACGAACCATTAGATAGCTCCGAGTTCTTATATTCAAATCCAGCGGCCTTCTATCAGTGAAGAGAAAACAAACATCTCAGCAGCTAATACTAATGCTTACAGATCGCTATGGAAAGGTTGATATAGTTTAACAAGACGAAAAGAACAAATAACAAAACAGCACGGGAAACAGGCCCTTCGACGAGCCCGCGCCGCCACCCCAATGTTCCCACCTCTACCTGCGATCCCTGTCTCTGTTTATACATCTACGGATTGAAAACCAAATTTGAGACAATTTAGGGAGAATTTGTTTTGCCAATTAGCCTAAGAGCACATCTTTGGGATGTGGAAGGAAACCGGAGCACCCGGAGAAAACCCACGCAAGCACGGGGAGAATGCGCAAACTCCCACAGACACAGGGCCAAATCCATCTATCTGCACAGCACAGCGATAGTCACTGAGCTGTCGTATTGCTCATCAAATGGTCCCGGTCAAGCGTACACTAACGACGTGAAGCACTAGGATACTCTCGAAAAGAAAATCCAAGATCAGCCCTCTCACGACCCATCGCGTGTATGCCCCTCGTTAGACAACAAGGTGGACCAAAGCACCTGTAGGATAAAAACAAGTACATCAGTAAGTGGAAAGTGGATGAATGACTTGGACCTGATGATTTACATCCCAGAGTGGCTGTAAAGATAGTGGAAGCATTGGTGATTATCTTTCAAACTTCAATCGATTCTGAAACGATTCTTGCAGATTGAAAGGTGATAAATATAACCATAACATTTAAAAAAAGAGACAGAGGCTGGGATTTTCCCATCCTGCCCAGCAAGGGAATTGTAGTGGGCGGTATAGACCAGGAAAAGGTCAGCTGACCTTGGGCAGGATTTTCCAGTCTTGGGGTGAACGTGGCTGGAAAATCGCGCTCAAACAGAAAATGGGGAACAACAGATCTGTTAGCCTGACATCAGGAACAGGGAAAATGTTTTCTGGACACTTCCAAAATTTACAGATTTGGGTGCCACTGGTTAGGCCAGCATTTATCCTAACATGGATTCCTCAAAAGGGAAATCATGTTTGACAAACTTAAATATTGTATATTTTCTACTTGTGCTATAATGGAAGTTGAGCTATCACAGAATGGCAGAATAGTTAAAAGAGGCTATCTGATGCATCGTGTCTGCAGCACCTATCCAAATAAACGTCATAACTTAGTGCCATTCCACTGCCTTTATCCTGTACCTCTGCACATTGATTCTACTCAATCACCCAATGCTGTCTTAAATGGCTTGATTGAACCTGTCTCCATTGCACTTGTACATTCCAGACCCAAACCACTGCACGTGAAAAGGTTTTTCTCACATCACATTTGCTTCTTTTACAAATCATCTTAAATCTGCACACTCTCATCTTTGATCCTTTTATAATGGGAACAGTTTCTTCCTTTCTACTCTTTCCAGCCAGCCTCATCCAGATTTGAATATCTCTATCGGATCTCTTCTTAGCCTTCTTCGCCCCAAGGAGAACATAGAACATAGAACGCAGAACAGCGCAGAACAGGCCCTTCGGCCTTCGATGTTGCGCCGACCAATTAAGAAAAAGCAATGACCCTCTAACCTAAACCATTCCCTTTTCATTCATAAACTTATCTACTAACCTCTTAAATGCCACCAAACTTGGAGCATCTACAACTGCAGCAGGCAGGGCATTCCATACCCTTACCACCCTCTGGGTAAAGAACCTACCTCTGACATCCGTCCTATAATCACCACCCCTTAATTTAAAGCTATGTCCCCTCATGCTAGCTTTCTCCATCCTAGGAAAAAGGCTATCACTGTCCACCCTATCTAAACCTCTAATCATCGTGGTTAAACCTCTATCTAAACCTCTAATCATCAGACCTGCCTTCCATACCAGGCAACAGTCCCAGCCTTTCCAATCTATCCTCATAACTGAAGTTTCTCGTCCCTGGAACCATTCTAGTCAATCTCTTCTGCATCTTTTCCAAAGCATAATAAAGCCCAGGTTACTTGAGGGTTTATTAACTGAAACATAGAACATAGAACATTACAGCACAGAACAGGCCCTTCGGCCTTCGATGTTGTGCCGACCAAAATAAAAAGCAATGCCCCTCCAAACTAAACCATTCCCTTCTCTTCCATATACTTATCAATTAACCTCTTAAACGCCACCAAACTTGGCGCATCTACAACAGCTGCAGGCAGGGCATTCCACTCCCTAATCACTCTTTGAGTAAAGAACCTACCTCTGATATCCGTCCTATAACTCATACCCCTTAATTTAAAGCTGTGTCCCCTCGTGCTAGCTTTCTCCATCCTAGGAAAAAGGCTATCACTGTCCACCCTATCTAAACCTCTAATCATCTTATATGCTTCAATAAGATCCCCTCTTAGCCGCCTCCTTTCTAACGAAAACAACCTCAAATCCTTCAACCTCTCTTCAAAGGACCTGCATAGAACTGCTCTCTACACCTGTTCTGTACCTTCAATGATCTATTCCTATATACCCCCAGTTCCTGCAACCCCTTAAGAATTGTACCTGGTTAAGTTGCACTGTTTTATAAACTGAAAACATGGAATTAACAAGCAAAAGGGTTTATTAAACAAACTTAGCAGTTTTTACATGTTATGAGTCTGCCCATGTTAGGGAGAACTCACCGCATCACTGACATGTCTCTTCCCATGTCCACGTCATCCTGATGTACACTTGACCACCCAACCTACATCTTCCGCATTTGTGTTGAGACAACCAATGCTTCAGATAAATGACAATCTCATATGTCTGAAGCATCAGTGACACCAATGTCACCGATATCAGACTCCTATTTATTGACTACAGCTCAATCCTCAACACCATTATTCCCTCGAAACTCATCCTCAAACTCTTTGGCCTGGGTCTCAGCACCTCCCTCTGTGACTAGTCCTGAACTCTCTAATTCACAGACCTCAATCAGTAAGGATCGGCAACAACACCTCCTCCACCATCATCCTCAACACCGGTGCTCAAAAGGCTGTGTTCTCAGCCCCCTACTATACTCCTTATACACCTGTGACTGTGCAGTCAAGTTCCCCTCCAATTCAATTTTCAAGCTTGCTGATGATACCATTGTCGTGGGCTGGATCTCAAACAATAATGTGACAGAGTACAGGAATGAGATAGAGAATCTAGTGAACTGGTGCAGCAACAATAATCTCTCCCTCAATGTCAACAAAATGAAGGAGATGATCATCGACTTCAGGAAAGGAGAGCATGCCCCTGTCTACATCAGTGAAAACGAAGTAGAAAGGGTCGAAAGCTTCAAGTTTTTAGGTGTCCAGATCACTAACAGCCTGTGCCGACACTATTGTTAAAAAAGCCCAGCAATGCGTCTACTTTCTTCTATTGAGGAAATTAGTCAGCTCAACTGTTAACAACGTTTACAGATGCCCCACAGAAAACATTCTTTCTGGTTGTAGCACAGCTTGGTCTGGGCTCCTGCTCTGCTTAAGACCACAAGGAACTTCAAAAGGTTGTGAATGTAGCCCAATCCATTATGCAAACCAGCTTTCATCCATTCATTCTTTC
Source organism: Sphyrna mokarran (assembly GCA_024679065.1). Lineage (NCBI taxonomy): Eukaryota > Metazoa > Chordata > Chondrichthyes > Carcharhiniformes > Carcharhinidae > Sphyrna > Sphyrna mokarran. The sequence goes on along the minus strand of JAGIQG010000028.1, from coordinate 39,361,175 downwards.
TACACTTCTTACTGCCTTGACAAAGCAGCCAGCATAATTAAGGACCCCACGCACTCTGGACATTCTCTCTTCCACCTTTTTCCATTGGGAAAAAGATGCAAAAGTCTGAGGTCATATACTAACCAACTCAAGAACAGTTTCTTCCCTGCTGCTGTCAGACTCTTGAATGGACTTACTTCACATTAAGTTGATCTTTCTCCACACCCTAACTATGACTGCAACACTACATTCTGTGACCTCCCATTTCCTTCTCTATAACGGTATGCTTTGTTACGTAGCACATAAGAACCAATACTTTTCACTGTATGTTAATACATGTACATAGAACATAGAACATAGAACATTACAGCACAGAACAGGCCCTTCGGCCTTCGATGTTGCGCCAACCAATATAAAAAGCAATGCCCCTCCAAACTAAACCATTCCCTTCTCTTCCATATACTTATCAACTAACCTCTTAAACGCCACCAAACTTGGCGCATCTACAACTGCCGCAGGCAGGGCATTCCACTCCCGAACCACCCTTTGGTAAAGAACCTACCTCTGATATCCGTCCTATAACTATCACCCCTTAATTTAAAGCTGTGTCCCCTCGTGCTAGCTTTCTCCATCCTAGGAAAAAGGCTATCACTGTCCCCCCTATCTAAACCTCTAATCATCTTATATGTTTCAATAAGGTCTCCTCTTAGCCGCCTCCTTTCTAATGAAAACAACCTCAAATCCCTCAGCCTCTCTTCATAAGACCTGCCCTCCATACCAGGCAACATCCTGGTAAACCTCCTCTGTACCCTCTCCAATGCCTCCACATCTTTCTTATAATGTGGGACCAGAACTGCACACAATACTCCAAGTGCGGCCGCACTAGAGTTTTGTACAGTTGCAACATGATGCTGCGGCTCCTGAATTCAATCCCCCTCCCAATAAAAGCTAAAACTCCATATGCCTTCTTAACAACTTTATCCACTTGACTGCCTACTTTCAGGGATCTATTGACACATACACCAAGATCCTTCTGTTCCTCAACACTATTAAGAGCCCTACCATTAGCCCTATACGCTACACATTTATTGTTCCTGCCAAAGTGCATTACCTCACACTTTTCCACATTAAACTCCATTTGCCACCTCTCGGCCCAGCTCTGCAACTTGTCCAAGTCCCTCTGCAAACTATACACCCCTCTTCACTATCTACCACTCCACCGACTTTAGTGTCATCTGCAAATTTACTAATCCATCCTTCAATACCCTCATCCAGATCATTTATAAAAATTACAAACATCAGGGGCCCCAAAACAGACCCCTGAGGTACACCACTTGTAACCGAACTCCACGATGAATATCTCCCATCAACCACCACCCTCTGTCTTCTATCTGCTAGCCAATTCCTCATCCAATTAGCTAAATCACCCTCTATCCCATACATCTGCATTTTCTGTAGAAGTCTTCCATGGGCCACCTTATCAAACGCCTTACTAAAGTCCATATATACCACATCAACCGCCTTACCCCCATCCACCTCCTTAGTCACTTTTTCAAAAAACGCAATGAGGTTAGTAAGGCACGACCTACCCTTCACAAAACCATGCTGACTATCCCCAATCAATTCATTTCTCTCTAAATATCTATAAATCCTATCCCTAATAATTCTCTCCAATACTTTGCCCACAACAGAAGTAAGACTCACTGGCCTATAATTCCCTGGAATGTCTCTCTTCCCCTTCTTGAACAACGGGACCACATTCGCTATCCTCCAGTCCTCCGGAACCACACCCGTAACCAACGACGACCTGAAGATCAGAGCCAGAGGCTCTGCAATCTCCTCTCTTGCCTCCCAGAGAATCCTAGGGTAAATCCCGTCCGGCCCAGGGGACTTATCCAACTTCAAACACCTCGAGAATATCTAGCACATCCTCCCTATCTACTTCAATACTTTCCAGTTTGCAACCCTGTACCTCAGTGTTCTCCATAACTACATTTACATCACCCTGCGTGAATACCGAAGAGAAATAAATTGGTCCAGAGAGGTAACCCGATACTCTACACAGGTAGAGTATCCCACCCTCTCCCCTCCTCTAACCTAATAATAAAAGTGTGTGAGAAGTTTTTTTTTCTCTCCTGGAAATTAAAGTAACAGGGATGGCAGTGCAGGCAGTCCGTTGCATCTCCTGTAGTATGTACGAGGTGAGGGACACCAGTAGCGTTCCTGCTGATTACACCTGCAGGAAGTGTGCACATTTGCAGCTCCTTGAGGATCGTGTTAAGGAGCTGGAGCTGGAATTAGAGGAACTCAGGGTAATTCGAGAGGTTGAGGAGGATATAGGCAGGAGTAACAAAGAGATTGTAACTCCTAAAAGTGATAATTGGGTAACTATTAGGAGGAGGGGTAAGAAGCAATCGGGGAGACAATCCCCTGGGGCTGTTCCCCTCCAAAATAAATTTTCTGTCTTGGAGGCTACAGTTGAGGAAGAATCAACTGGAGCTGACCAAAGGGAGCAGGTCTCTGGGGGTGAGCCTGCTGAGAATGCTCAGGTGGGTGGGGGGAATAAGAGATTGGGCCTAGTAATTGGAGACTCCATAGTTAGAGGGACAGATAGGAGAGTAAGTAGTAATAAAAGTGACTCAGGGCTGGTGTGTTGCCTCCCAGGGGCTGGGGTCCAGGATGTCGCAGATCGGGTTTTTAAGATTCTTAAGGGTGAGGGGAGTCAGCCCCAAGTCATAGTTCATGTAGGGACACATGATATAGGTAGGACAAGGGAAGGGGATATTAAACAGAAATTTATGGAGTTAGGGTGGAAGCTTAGGTCCATAACAGGCAGAGTGGTTATCTCTGGACTCTTGCCTGTGCCAAGGGATAGTTTAGAGAAGAACAGAGAAAGGGAAAGTTTGAACTCATGGCTGCGTGGATGGTGCAGGAGGGAGGGGTTCAGGTTCCTTAACAATTGGGACTCATTCTGGGATAGGTGGGACCTCTTCAAGAGAGATGGTCTACACCTGAACCAGAGGGGGACTAATATCTTGGGGGGAAAATTTGCTAAGGCTATGATGGGGGCTTTAAACTGATTCGGGGGGGGGGTGGGATCCTAAGTAGTTGGGGTGCTGAGAGGGATGAGAGTAAGGGGGTTATAGAAGAGAGTTGTAAAACACAGCGGCGTACGGGTGGGGTGGGGCATGGTTTGAAATGCGTATACTTTAATACAAGGAGTATTCGCAATAAGGGGGAGGAACTTGCAGCTTGGACCAGTACCTGGAACTTCGATGTTGTGGCTATTTCAGAGACATGGGTAGGGCGGGGACAGGAATGGATGTTGCAGGTTCCGGGGTACAAATGCTTTAGTCGGAGTAGAGAAGGAGGTAGAAGGGGGGGAGGAGTGGCATTATTGGTCAAAGACTGTATCACGGTGATAGAAAAGAAGTTTGATGAGGACTTGTCTGTTGAGGTAGTATGGGCTGAGATTAGAAACAGGAGAGGAGAGGTCACCCTGTTGGGAGTCTTTTACAGACCTCCTAATAGTTCTGGAGAGGTTGAGGAAAGGATTGCCAAGTCAATTCTGATTAGGAGTGAAAGTAGTAGGGTAATTGTGATGGGGGACTTTAACTTTGCTAATATTGATTGGAATAGCTATAGCTCTAGCTCGTTAGAGGGGTCAGTTTTCGTACAGAGTGTGCAGGAAGGTTTTTTGACTCAGTATGTAGATAGGCCAACTAGAGGTGAGGCTACATTGGATTTGGTGCTGGGCAATGAGCCAGACCAGGTGTTAGGCTTGGAAGTTAGTGAACATTTTGGTGATAGTGACCACAATTCGGTTACGTTCACCTTAGTGATGGATAGGGATAGGCATGAAGCTGGGGGCAGTAGTTATAGCTGGGGGAAGGGTAATTATGAGGCCATCAGGAGAGAATTAGGGTGCATAGATTGGACTAGGAAACTACAGGGACTGGGAACATCTGGAATGTGGAGCTTATTCAAGGAGCAGCTGCTGCGAGTCCTTGATAAGTATGTCCCTGTCAGGCAGGGAGGAAATGGTCGAGTAAGAGAGCCTTGGTGTACGAAAAAAGTTGATTTGCTGGTTAAGAGAAAAAGGAGGCTTATGTCAGGATGAGGCTTGAAGGCTCAGTTAGTGCAATGGATAGCTATAGATTAGCCAGGAAGGAGCTAAAAAGTGAATTGAGGAGAGCTAAGAGGGGACACGAGAAGATGTTGGCTGATAAGATTAAGGAGAATCCTAAAGCTTTCTTTCGATATGTTAAGAATAGAAGATTGGTTAGGGCAAGATTAGGGCCAGTCATAGACAGCAGTGGGAAGTTGTGCGTGGAGCCTGAAGAGATTGGTGAGGCACTGAATAAATATTTCTCTTCGGTATTCACGCAGAGTGCTGGAAATGTAGCTATGGAGAACACTGAGGTACAGGGTTGCAAATTGGGAAGTATTGTAGTAGATAGGGAGGATGTGCTAGAAATTCTCGAGGGTTTGAAGTTGGATAAGTCCCCTGGGCCGGACGGGATTTACCCTAGGATTCTCTGGGAGGCAAGAGAGGAGATTGCAGAGCCTCTGGCTCTGATCTTCAGGTCGTCGTTGGTTACGGGTGTGGTTCCGGAAGACTGGAGGATAGCGAATGTGGTCCCATTGTTCAAGAAGGGGAAGAGAGACTTTCCAGGGAATTATAGGCCAGTGAGTCTTACTTCTGTTGAAAAGTAAAAGGATGAGAAGAGAAGGGATAGGACCTATAAAAGGTGAAGGGGAAAAGTCTGTATGGAACCAGAAGAAATGGCAGAGGTGCTTAATGAGTACTTTGCCTCAGTATTCACGGTGGAAAGTGATCTGGGAGGATGCACTACAAGTTTGCGGCAGACTGAAAAGATTGAGTATGTAGATATTAAGGAAGGATGTGTTAGAACTTTAAGTGCTATCAAGATAGACAAGTCTCCGGGACCAGATGGGATGTACCCCAGGTTATTGTGGGAGGTGAGGGATGTCATTGCAGAGCCCCTGGCGATGATCTTTGCGTCGTCGATGGAGACGGGAGAGGTTCCGGAGGATTGGAGGATTGCGGATGTGGTCCCTATTTTCAAGAAAGGGAACAGGGATAGTCCTGGAAATTACCGACCGGTGAGTCTGACCTCAGTGGTTGGTAAGCTGATGGAGAGGCTTCTGAGGGACAAGATTTACGAGCATTTGGAGAAGTTTAGGTTGATTAGAAATAGTCAGCATGGTTTTGTAAAAGGCAGGTCGTGCCTTACAAGCTTAATTGAGTTCTTCGAAAATGTGACTGAACACATTGACGAAGGAAGAGCAGTGGACGTGGTGTACATGGACTTCAGCAAGGCATTTGACAAGGTCCCACATGCAAGACTTCTTGAGAAGGTGAGAGGCCATGGGATCCAAGGGGCTTTGGCCTTGTGGATCCAGAACTGGCTTGCCTGCAGAAGGCAGAGGGTGGTTGTGGATGGCTCTTTTTCTGCATGGAGGTCGGTCACCAGTGGAGTGCCCCAGGGATCTGTTCTAGGACCCTTGCTGTTTGTCATTTTCATAAATGACCTGGATGAGGAAGAGGAGGAGGGGGTGAGTAAGTTCGCCGATGACACGAAGGTCGGTGGTGTTGTGGATGGTCTGGAGGGATGTCAAAGTTGCAGCATGACATCGACAGGATGCAAGACTGGGCGGAGAAGTGGCAGATGGACTTCAACGCGGATAAATGTGTTGTGGTCCATTTTGGCAGATCCAACGGGATGAATGAGTACACTATCAAAGGTAGGAGTCTTAGCTGTGTGGAAGAGCAGAGGGATCTTGGGGTCCGGGTCCATAAAATCGGCCTCCCAGGTGGAGGATGTGGTTAAGAAAGCTTACGGTGTACTGGCCTTCATTCATCGAGGGATTGAGTTCAGGAGTCAGGAGGTAATGCTGCAGCTTTATAGGACCCTTGTCAGACCACACTTGGAGTACTGTGCGCAGTTCTGGTCGCCTCACTATAGGAAGGACGTGGAAGCTATTGAAAGGGTGCAGAGGAGATTTACAAGGATGTTGCCTGGATTGGGAGGCATGCCTTATGAAGACAGGTTGAGGGAGCTGGGACTGTTCTCCCTGGGAGAGACGAAGGTTGAGAGGCGACCTGATAGAGGTTTACAAGATGTTGAGAGGAATAGATAGGGTGGACTCTCAGAGACTATTTCCCAGGGCTGAAATGGTCACGAAGAGAGGCACAGATTTAAGGTGCAGGGAAGCAAGTACAGAGGGGATGCTAGGGGAAAGTTTTTCACTCAGAGGGTGGTGAGTGAATGGAATCGGCTGCCGTCGGTGGTGGTCGAGGCGAACTCGCTGGGGTCTTTTAAAAGACTTCTGGATGAGTATATGGGATCCAATGGGATTGGGGGTTATAGATAGGTCTATGGCTGGGTAGGTTTTGATGTGTTCGGCACAACTTGTGGGCCGAAGGGCCTGTTTGTGCTGTAGTGTTCTATGTTGTGAGCAAAGTATTGGAGAGAATTATTAGGGATAGGATTTATAGTTATTTAGAGAGAAATGAATTGATTGGAGATAGTCAGCATGGTTTTGTGAAGGGTAGGTCGTGCCTTACTAACCTTATTGAGTTTTTTGAAAAAGTGACCAAAGAGGTAGATGGGGGTAAGGCGGTTGATGTGGTATATATGGACTTTAGTAAGGCGTTCGATAAGGTGGCCCATGGAAGGCTTCTGCAGAAAATGCAGATGTATGGGATAGAGGGTGATTTAGCTAATTGGATTAGGAATTGGCTAGCAGATAGAAGACAGGGTGGTGGTTGATGGGAGATATTCATCGTGGAGTTCGGTTACAAGTGGTGTACCTCAGGGGTTTTGGGGCCCCTGCTGTTTGTAATTTTTATAAATGATCTGGATGAGGGTATTGAAGGATGGATTAGTAAATTTGCGGATGACACTAAAGTCGGTGGAGTGGTAGATAGTGAAAAGGGTGTTATAGTTTGCAGAGAGACTTGGACAAGTTGCAGAGCTGGGCCGAGAGGTGGCAAATGGAGTTTAATGTGGAAAAGTGTGAGGTAATGCACTTGGGAGGAATAATAAATGTGTAGAGTATAGGGCTAATGGTAGGATTCTTAATAGTGTTGATGAACAGAGGGATCTTGGTGTATTGTGCATAGATCCCTGAAAGTAGGCAGTCAAGTCGATAAGGTTGTTAAGAAGGCATATGGAGTCTTAGCTTTTATTGGTAGGGGGATTGAATTTCGGAGCCGCAACATCATGTTGCAACTGTACAAAACTCTAGTGCGGCCGCACTTGGAGTATTGTGTGCAGTTCTGGTCCCCACATTATAAGAAAGATGTGGAGGCATTGGAGAGGGTACAGAGGAGGTTTACCAGGATGTTGCCTGGTATGGAGGGCAGGTCCTATGAAGAGAGGTTGAAGGATTTGAGGTTGTTTTCGTTAGAAAGGAGGCGGCTAAGAGGGGATCTTATTGAAGCATATAAGATGATTAGAGGTTTAGATAGGGTGGACAGTGATAGCCTTTTTCCTAGGATGGAGAAAGCTAGCATGAGGGGACACAGCTTTAAATTAAGGGGTGATAGTTATAGGACGGATATCACAGGTAGGTTCTTTACCCAGAGGGTGGTTCGGGAGTGGAAATGCCCTGCCTGCAGCTGTTGTAGATGCGCCAAGTTTGGTGGCGTTTAAGAGGTTAGTTGATAAGTATATGGAAGAGAAGGGAATGGTTTAGTTTGGAGGGGCATTGCTTTTTATTTTGGTCGGCACAACATCGAAGGCCGAAGGGCCTGTTCTGTGCTGTAATGTTCTATGTTCTATGTTCTATAAATATTTGTTCAGTGCCTCTCCAATCTCTTCAGGCTCCACGCACAACTTCCCACTGCTGTCTATGACTGGCCTTAATCTTGTCCTAACCAATCTTCTATTCTTAACATATCTAAAGAAAGCTTTAGGATTCTCCTTATTATGTGACAATAATAAATCAAATTAAATGTTTCAAGGGGATGCTTTGTTCAGTGTACAGTGCAATCTGCCAGAGTATTCCATTGTGGGAGGAATGGGGGGTGTGGGAGGTGATGTTCTCAAAGTCCCATGTTTCTGCAAAGTGCTTGTACCCCACAGAGATGAAACTGCAGAGCGTTGCTTGTTATTATCCATTGCAGATTGCCGTTTGTGATGAAGTGTTGCTTCAGTGTTTTCCAATTGGGAGATTTTATTACCAAACGGTGTATGAGTTGATAAGGACCACGGTGATCTTTTCCATTCCATTCATAGATGTTTACAGCATGGAAACAGGTCCTTCAGCCCAACTTGTCCATGCTGCCCTTTGTTTAACCAATAAGCTAGTCCCAATTGCCCACGTTTGGCCTACATCCCTCTATACCCATCTTACCCATGTTACTGTCTAAATGCTTTTTAAAAGACAGAATTGTACCAGCCTCTACTACTACCTCTGTGTGAAAAAAGTTCCCCTCTGCACCCTTTTGTACCTCTCCCTTCTCACCTTAAACCTCTAGTTTTAGACTCCCCTACCTTTAGGAAAAGATGAGGCTTGAGTTGGTTGTACATCTAGACTCTTCCCTGTTTACGCCCATATACATGGAGGGCCATTACGAGGATTCCTTTGCCCTATACTTAGTTGCCTCCAGCCCTGGCTGCCTTTGGTGGGTACAGTATCCATGCAGAGAGATGGGGATAAGAAATCTCTGGCCATTCAATATTAGCCTGCCTTGCACAGTTAACTCATTGTGGACTCGCCTACAGTTGTGGACTCGCCTACTTTGGGGGCATTCAAATGGTCGGTGGTTAGGCATATGGATGATATTGGAATAGTTTAGGTTAGAGGGTCCACTGGCCGGCACAACATCGAGGGCCGAAGGGCCTGTACTGCGCTGTAATGTTCTATGTTCTATGTTCTAACTCCGCTCTCAGAGCGAAAAAGCTGCAGATCGTATGGGGGAGCTCCTCTGTTGACATCATGAGGCTGCCGGAATGTGTGATCCACCTGTATGGCATCCTTAAGTTCCTCAATTCAACAAGACAAATGTACCTGGTAAATGATAGATAGGAAAGCTCTAGAAGAAGCATCAGTGAGGTGCAGCTCCTTACTGCATTTGTCGATCATATTGAGGTTGTAATGTTGGAGTTTGAGCATCATACACTGCAGTCATGCAGAGCAGGGTGAAGGGGCTTTTTGAGAATAGTTAAGAGCGGCTGGTAATCAATTTCAGTATTAATCAGATGACCGTAGATAAAGTCATGAAATTTCTGACTGGTGAAGACTTGGGTAAGGCTATAACCTGTTCACCTCTCTTTATGAAGTGTTGAGGTGAGTGTTAAGCAGTGTTCAGGTGAACTGGTTGAATGCAGATCCTGACCCTACCATCTTTCTTTACACAGTAAGAAGTCTCACAATACCAAGTTAAAGTCTAACAGGTTTATTTGGTAGCAAAAGCTACTAGCTTTCGGAGCGTAGCTCCTTCATCAGGTGAGTGGGAGTTCTGTTCACAAACAGGGCATAAAAAGGCACAAACTCAATTTACAAAATAATGGTTGGAATGCGAGTCTTTACAGCTAATCAAGTCTTAAAGGTACAGACAATGTGAGTGAAGAGAGGGTTAAGCACAGGTTAAAGAGATGTGTATTGTCTCCAGCGGGACAGTTAGTGAGATTTTTCAAGCCCAGGCAAATCATGAGGGTTACAGATAATGAGACATGAACCCAAGATCCCGGTTGAGACCGTCCTCATGTGTGCGGAACTTGGCTATCAGTCTCTGCTCAGCGACTCTGGTATTAGGAAAGGGGGATTTGGAAGAGCTGGTGATGGCTGAGGTCTCCTTGGTGGAAGGCCCTGGTTCCAGCACCTTCTTCTCCCTTGATATGTCTGTGGAGCCCAGGGATACTCCATGGGATGGAGGAGCAACTGGAGTGAGTTCCAGAGGCTAGTGTTACATGAATCTCCCAATGCGAGAGGCCCAGCTGTGTCTACACATTGGTGTACAAGCCTCAGCAATGGCCTTTTGAGACTGCATCAAGGTTTGGCTATGACTCGCTGTGACTGGGCCATGCTCTTGAAACTTGCAGTCATGCTCCCCTGTATCTTGGGCATGGTCCTCAGCGATTCAGCCATGCCTTGGACACTATCACCCATGACAAGTATTTCCTGCCCTGTGCTTTTCACCGCCATTGCCTCCATTGCAGTGTTGGCCTGGGTGCTATGCAGTGGTAGCACCACCTTCTACAACTGAAGGCTGTGGGACTCCTCCAAACAGCCTTGCAGTTGCTGGAACATTGCTGTCAACCCCTCTTGCAATCCCCAGCTCTGCTTCTGTCTCTCCAGCAGCTCAGGAGAAGGTTTCAGTGTCTCACCACTTGGCTGGGGGCTCTAGCAGATGTCTGGAAATCCAATTCCTTGGACATTGCTGCCTATGGCTCCAGAAGGTGGCCCAGAAGCCTCATTGCTAACAAATCCCATCGGGGTGACCGTATCTGTGCTGGTGGATGGTCCGTGTGATACCTGATGGTAAATGTTTTCCTCTGATGTATCGACAGGGCTTGCAGCATGGGCTACAGGGAGTGTACCAACTCCTGAGGGCCAACCTCACTGAGATCATACACTGCAAAACAAGGCATGAGGGTCAGTACAGGGAGGGGCAAATATCTGGGCAGATTGCAACTTACTTGAGAAAAGTCATATGAATGAAGGTTTTGTGACTCCCCATTTCTGCAGCACATGTTGTTGGTCTACGCTCAGACACTGATAGCTCCATTGAACCCTCCTCGAATGCAGTGAGGATATGCAGCTCACAGACCCCATCTCCGATCTTTACCCATTCCCTGTCAATATGAGCCATTCTTTCCAGCAGAAGGGGGATTGAAAGCCTGATGGCTGAAAGGAAGTGTGGTGTCGGGGTTGGGGCAATTGGTTGCCATTTATCGAGACCATGCCTCAGCAAGCAGAGATTGTGATGGGGGGGGTGGGGTGGTAGATGCCAAAAGGGCTGGAGGAACACGTTAGGAGGTTAGGTGCTGGGAGGCCGCAGGGTGTCAGGAAGTGGATCAATGTGGATGTTTCAGGAGTGACATACGGGACAAATTCCAGGTCAGAATGGAGGCTTATTCTTGCTGCCCAAAGAAGGTCATTCAGTTCCTTTCTGCAATGGCACCTGGTCCTCAGTCATGGTGTGGAGATGCTGGCATTGGACTGGGGTTCACGGGCATTCAGCCTCTGATCTTCAGATAAGCATTCCCCAAGGGGGACTTTGTGACACACGACAGTGCAGTGTTGCTGAGCAGAGACTGATAGCCAAGCTCTGAATACATGAGGACGGCCCCAACTGGGACCTTGGGTTCGTGTCTCACTATCTGTAACCCTCATGACTTGCCTGGGCTTGTAAAATCTCACTTACCATCCTGTCTGGAGACAATACACATCTCTCTAACCTGTACTTAATACCATCTCCACTCACATTCTCTGCACCTTTAAGACTTGAATAGCTGTAAAGACTCACATTTTATCAGCATTCTATAAATGAGTGTGTGTTTTTACATAGAACATAGAACATTACAGCGCAGTACAGGCCCTTCGGCCCTCGATGTTGCACCGGCCAGTGGACCCTCTAACCTAAACTATTCCAATATCATCCATATGCCTATCCACCGAACATTTGAATGCCCCCAAAATAGGTGAGTCCACAACTGCTGCAGGCAAGGCATTCCACGCTCTCACCACCCTCTGTGTAAAGAACCTGCCTCTGACATCCATCCTATAACTACCACCTCTTAATTTAAAGTTACGTCCCCTCATGTTGGTCATCACCATCTGAGGAAAAAGGCTCTCACTATCCACCTATCCAGTCCTTTGATCATCTTATATGCCTCAATTAGGTCACCGCGTAACCTTCTTCTCTCTAATGAAAATAACCTCAGGTCCCTCAGCCTTTCCTCATAAGGCCTTCCCACCACACCAGGCAACATCCTGGTAAACTTCCTCTGCACCCTTTCCAATGCTTCCACATCTTTCTTATAATGCGGCGACCAGAACTGTACGCAATACTCCAAGTGCAGCCGCACCAGAGTTTTGTACAGTTGTAACATAACCTCATGGCTCCTAAATTCAATCCCTCTACCAATAAAAGCTAACACACTGTTCGCCTTCTTAACAACTTTATCAACCTGGGTGCCAACTTTCAAAGAGCTATGTACTTGTACCCCTTAATTGTGCTCGACAACACGATTAAGGGTCCTTCCATTAGCCCTATATTTCATATGCCTGTTATTCCTACCAAAGTGAATCACCTCACACTTATCCGTATTGAATTCCATTTGCCACCTCATGGCCCAGCTCTGCAACCTATCTATGTCCCTCTGCAAACTGTAAATCCATCCTCGCTATCTACAACTCCCCTCACTTTGGTATCGTCAGCAAATTTACTAATCCAACCCTCTACACCCTCATCTAGGTCATTTATAAAAATGACAAACAGCAGTGGCCTCAAAACAGATCCTTGAGGTACACCACTTGTAACTGCACTCCAGGTTGAATATTTCCCATCAACCACCACCCTCTGTCTTCTATCAGCTAGCCAATTCCTAATCGAAACTGCTAAATCACCTTCAATCCCATGCATTTGCACTTTCTGCAGTAGCCTACCATGGGGAACCTTATCAAACGCTTTGCTAAAATCCATATACACTACATCAACTGCCTTACCGTTATCTACCTCTTTGGTCACCTCCTCAAAAAACTCAATAAGGTTTGTGAGGCACGACCTACCCTTCACAAAACTGTGCTGACTATTCCTAATCAATTTATTTCTCTCTAGATGCTTATAAATCCTATCCCTATAATTCTTTCCAAGATTTTGCCCACAACAGAAGTCAGGCTCACCAGTCTATAATTTCCAGGATGGTCCCTACTCCCCTTTTTGAACAAAGGGACAACATTTGCCATCCTCCCGTCTTCCAGCACTGTACCTGTGGCCAGCGACATGCCCTGTCTGTGATCAGAATCTCCCTCTTACCTGACAAAGTGCTCCAAAAGCTAGTGGAGTTTGCTACCAAATAAACCTGTTGGACTTTAACCCGGTGTTATAAGACTTCTTACTGTGTTAACCCCAGTCCAACGCCAGCATCTCCACATGATGACTACCATCAACACTGCAAACTGGCAAGTGGAGAGGATCTCCAAGAAAGTCGCACATATCAACACAGACATCAAGTTTCTACAAAGATGCAAGAAAGCAGACAAAATACGAAAAGGATTACAGATCACAAACCCACTCAGGTCAACCAGGTTAACACAGACTACACTGAGAGACTTTGCCATCGTACCTCTCTCACACTCCTCAAAAACCTCATACACCAGCTCGACAGCAATTGCTGCATCCTGAAAACCAAGATAGAGTGCATATTCTCAACTTGTGTTCAGGACACAGACAGCTGCGAATCTCTGCCAAGCAGACAAGACAAAGGAACTACACCATCTACATGCACAACAAGAACAGAAAACTTGAGAAACTCAGCATCACCACCAGCAGCAACCAAGCCTCCCCTGCAGAAAACAGAACCACTGCAGGGAAGTCCATTGTCAACTTGTCAGACCACACCCTTCAACTGGTTGAAGTTGAAGTTCTCAGCCAAGGACTCAATTTCTGCTCCACCACCAAAATGGACCCCATCAGTCTCACAGCGGACACTGAGGAACTCATCAGGCAAATGAGGCTGCGGGAGATCTTCCGTGTACCCCAAGAGGTCACAGCGAACACAATGAGACAGCCAATGAACCGGAACAGCTGATAAAGAGATCCGCAATGCAGCAACCGAGACATTCAACCTCCTTTGTAAAGCATGGTTCCTACCTGCCTGCCAGGGACATACCTATCAAGGAGACACAGTATTTGTTCCTTGAACAAGCTCCGCTTTTTGTTTGTGCCCATACCTGACAGTTTCTGTTCCCATCTAATGCTCCCTAATTCTTGCCTAATCGCATCATAATTACACCTGTCCCAATTACAAACCTTGACGTGACGTGTGACCCTATCCCTCTCCATTACAACACCGAATTGTGGTCACTATCTCCAAACTGCTCTCCCACAAACAAATCTAACACTTGGCCCGATTCATTACCCGGTACCAAGTCCAATGTGACCCCACCTCTTGTCGGCTTATCCACATATTGTGTCAGGAAACTCTCCTGCACACACTGTACAAAAACTGCCCCATCTGAACTATTCGACCTAGAAAAGTTCCAATCAATATTTGGAGAGTTAAAATCACCCATGATAACTACCCTGTGACCTCCACACCTATCCATAATCTGCTTTGCCATTTCCTCCTCCACATCTCTATTACTATTTGGGGGCCTATAGAAAACTCCTAACAACGTGACCGATCTCTTCTTATTTCTGACTTCAACCCATATTACCTCAGTAGGCAGATTGCTCTCGAAATGCCTTTCAGAAGCTGTTAAATTATCCTTGATTCTCCTTGTGTCTGCGTGGGTTTCCTCCAGGTACTCCAGTTTCCTCCCACAGTCCAAAGATGTGCAGGTCAGGTTGATTGGCCATGCTAAAAAAATTGCCCCATAGTGTCCTGAGATAGGTTAGAGGGATTAGTGGGTAAATATGTAGGGATATGGAGGTAGGGCCTTGGTGGATTGTGGTTCGTGCAGACTTGATGGCCGAATGGCATCCTTCTGCATTGTAGGGTTTCTATGGAGAATGCTACTCTTCCACCTCTTTTACCATCTTCCCTACTCTTACTGAAACATCTATACCCTGGAACTTCCAACAACTATTCCTATATCTGTATCTATTCTGACCATTTCTCCGTAATGGCCACAACATCATAGTCCCATGTACCATTCCACATTCCAAGTTCACCTACCTTATTCCTGATGCTCCTTTCAACCCACCATCCTGCCTGCCTGTACACTCCTGCGACCTTGATACCTTCCTCAGTAGCTTGTGATCCTCAACACTGGCCTTTGGACTACAGCTCATTTCATTATACCCCTGACAAATTGGTTAAACACCCCCTCCCCCGAAGAGCCAATGCAAATTTCCTTCCCAAGGTATCGGTGCCCCTCTGGTTCAGGTGCAAACTGTCCTGTTTGTACAGGTCCCACCTTCCCAAAATGTGCTCCAATTATCCATGTAAATGAAACCCTCTCCCCTACACCATCCCTGCAGCCACGTGTTAATTTGCACTCTCTCCCTGTTCCTCAATTCACTAACACGTGGCACCGGCAACAAACCAGAAATGCCAACATGCTTTGTCCTGGCTATCATCTTCCGTCCTCGCTCCCTAAATTCCTGGTTTAAATCCCCGTCCCTTCTCCTGCCTATGTCATTGGTACCAATGTGCACCACGGCCTGCGACTGATCCTCCTCCCCCTTCAGGATCTTGAAAACACGATCCGAGACATCACGGGCTCTTGCACCCAGGAGGCAACATACCATCTGTGAGTCTCTTTTGTTGCGCAGAACCTCCTATCTGTTCCTCTAACCATTGCGACCCCAATGATGATTGCTCTCCTGCTCTCCTCCCTTCCCTCTGAGGCACAGGGATGGATTCAGTGCTGGAGGTCTGGTCACTGGCTTACCACTGGTAGGTCATCCCTCTCAACAGTGTCCAACGTGGTGTGTTTGTTGCTGAGGGGAAAACCACAGGGGATCTCCACACTGGCTGCTTCCCCCTCTCACCATCACTACTCATATGTTTTCATTTTTCAGAGTCTCCAAATCCCCAAAGATTTTATCTACGATCACCTCTGCCTCCTGAATGATCTGAAGTTCATCCAGCTCCAGTTCTCTAACTTCGTTTTTGAGGAGCTGGAGACGGGTGCACTTCCTACAGGTGAAATCAGCAGGGACACTGACAGCGTCCCTCACCTCGAACATCCTGCAGGAGGAACATTGCTCTGCCTTTCACTGCCATTCCCTCTCGATAAAAAGAAAGAAATTCCCTCATCCCCTTAGGTAAGAGGAATAAATGAAAAGGGAAAAAAAGGAAAAAGTTTACCTGTTCTCACTCCAAATCTTTTTTTTAAGTGTGGGAAGGGGGGAGACTCTAGAAGAGTAGAGTCTCAGGTTTGTCCCCGTTCAAATCTATTGGGTGAAAGAAACCTTCCCAGATCTCACTGGGACCTACTTCACTCTCTGCTTAGGAAAAAACTCTGAAAAAAGTCAGGTAAAAATACCTCTTACCAACAAGTTCTCTTCACTGATTCTCTGGGAGGCAAGAGAGGAGATTGCAGAGCCTCTGGCTCTGATCTTCAGGTCGTCGTTGGTTACGGGTGTGGTTCCGGAGGACTGGAGGATAGCGAATGTGGTCCCGTTGTTCAAAAAGGGGAAGAGAGACCTTCCAGGGAATTATAGGCCAGTGAGTCTTACTTCTGTTGTGGGCAAAGTATTGGAGAGAATTATTAGGGATAGGATTTATAGTTATTTAGAGAGAAATGAATTGATTGGGGATAGTCAGCATGGTTTCGTGAAGGGTAGGTCATGCCTTACTAACCTCATTGAGTTTTTTGAAAAAGTGACCAAAGAGGTGGATGGGGTTAAGGCGGTTGATGTGGTATATATGGACTTTAGTAAGGCTTTTGATAAGGTGGCCCATGGAAGACTTCTACAGAAAATGCAGATGTATGGAATAGAGGGTGATTTAGCTAATTGGATTAGGAATTGGCTAGCAGATAGAAGACAGAGGGTGGTGGTTGATGGGAGATATTCATCATGGAGTTCGGTGACAAGTGGTGTACCTCAGGGGTCTGTTTTGGGGCCCCTGCTGTTTGTAATTTTTATAAATGATCTGGATGAGGGTATTGAGGGATGGATCAGTAAATTTGCAGATGATACTAAAGTTGGTGGTGTGGTAGATAGTGAAGAGGGGTGTTTTAGTTTACAGAGTGACTTGGACAAGTTGCAGAGCTGGTCCGAGAGGTGGCAAATGGAGTTTAATGTGGAAAAGTGTGAGGTAATGCACTTTGGCAGGAATAATAAATGTGTAGAGTATAGGCTAATGGTAGGATTCTTAATAGTGTTGATGAACAGAGGGATCTTGGTGTATATGTGCATAGATCCCTGAAAGTAGGCAGTCAAGTCGATAAGGTTGTTAAGAAGGCATATGGAGTCTTAGCTTTTATTGGTAGGGGGATTGAATTTCGGAGCCGCAACGTCATGTTGCAACTGTACAAAACTCTAGTGCGGCCGCACTTGGAGTATTGTGTGCAGTTCTGGTCCCCACATTATAAGAAAGATGTGGAGGCATTGGAGAGGGTACAGAGGAGGTTTACCAGGATGTTGCCTGGTATGGAGGGCAGGTCTTATGAAGAGAGGCTGAGGGATTTGAGGTTGTTTTCGTTAGAAAGGAGGCGGCTAAGAGGAGACCTTATTGAAACATATAAGATGATTAGAGGTTTAGATAGGGTGGACAGTGATAGCCTTTTTCCTAGGATGGAGAAAGCTAGCACGAGGGGACACAGCTTTAAATTAAGGGGTGATAGTTATAGGACTGATATCAGAGGTAGGTTCTTTACCCAAAGGGTGGTTCGGGAGTGGAATGCCCTACCTGCAGCAGTTGTGGATGCGCCAAGTTTGGTGGCGTTTAAGAGGTTAGTTGATAAGTATATGGAAGAGAAGGGAATGGTTTAGTTTGGAGGAGCATTGCTTTTTATATTGGTCGGCGCAACATCGAAGGCCGAAGGGCCTGTTCTGTGCTGTAATGTTCTATGTTCTATGAATCACCACTCCAACTGCTCCTCTGCAAACAATGAGGTCAAACTCTCTCAGGTAAGCACCTTTTACAGGAAAGAATTTGGGGGAAAATTTTCAAGTGTAACTTTGAGGGTGGGTTCAATCAATGTTTCGATCTAATTTTCCATGTCTTTTATTGAAGAAACAATGCATTATTTTCATGGATGACATATATATATACAATTTACAAACTAGCCATAAAAATAGTTCAATTTCTCTCATGAATTAGCACTTCTTCATTTCTCACTGTGTAGTTAATCCCAGAACTCATTTACAGACCAGCTGAAACAACTGTGAGCCATTGAATACAAATAATTAATTCTTTAGGTGTTGCTTATAATTCAACAACCCTGGGGTGTGATAATTACAACAGTTGAAAATGCAAAGAGCAGCTTTTCCACATTGTCTAGATGCCTGAGGTAGCTTCACTGTGTTCTTTCACTCTCATGTTACATTGTCTTCACTGCTCATGTGACAGTTTCAGTTAGACCAATGCTTCATATTTTAAATTGTAATTATTAGGACCAATGCTAACAGCATGTTGATAAAGTTGCTGATGGATTTTGACGTATATAATTCTGACAAATACAATCTGCAGATATTCCTCTATTTCTGCACCAATGGGTGTGATTCTGAGAACCTGTTTGCCATGACCACAAATCCCGTTATAGCTGTTAAATCTCACAAAGGGACCATAATGGAATTCACGGTGATGAGATCTCAGTTTGAGACCTATCACAACTTAATCCGGTTCATGCTCAGAAAGGATGTGAACCTAATTTCCATGAGTTTACCTTAATTTTAATATCATCATCATCAGGGAGATGGTGGCACAATCATGTTGGACGAGTAATCCAGAGACTCAGGGTAATGCTGTGGGTGAGCCAAAATTGAATCTCACCAAGGCAGATGTTGGAATTTTAGTACTCAATATGATACCTGGATCACCATGAAACCCACCTGGTTCACTAATGTCCTTTAGGGAAGGAACTCTGCTATCCTATCAGGACTGGGCTACATGTGACTCCAGAGCCACAGCAATGTAGTTGATTTTTAAATGGTCTAGCAAGCTACTTAGTTGTGTTCTGCCATGACAAATGGAACAAAAAGGAATGAGACAGAACAATAGGGATTGACCTAGGAACCAGTAAACACAGCCTTGTCAACCCAACAAAGTCCTCCTTACTAACATCTGGGATTGTGCCAAAATTAGAAGAACTGTCTCACAGACTGGTGCAACAATAACCTGACAGAGTCATACTCACAGAGTCACAATTTCTAAATGGAACAGACTTTGAACAGATCTACCAACTCAAGACTGGACATCAGTGAGGTGCTGTGGGCCATCAGCAGCAGAAGAATTATGATCAACCACAATCTGCAATCTCATGGCTCAGTATATCATCCACTCTATCGTTACCACCACGTTAGAAATCAACTCTGGTTCAATGAAGAGTCATGATGTTGAGATGTAGGTGTTAAACTGGGCTAAACAGAGAAAGAAGTCTCACAACACCAGGTTAAAGTCCAACAGGTTTATTTGGTAGTAAACATCACTAGCTTTCGGGGTTTGCCCCTTCATCGGGTGAGTGGGAGTTCTGTTCACAAACAGAGCATATAAAGGCACACACAGTTTACAGAATATTGATTAGAATGTGAGTCTTTACAGCTAATCAAGTTCCGCACATGAGGACAGCCTCAACCAGGATCGTGGGTTCATGTCACACTATCAGTAACCCCCATGACTTGTCTCAGCTTGCAAAATCTCACTAACTGTCCTGTCTGGAGACAATACACATCTCTTTAACCTGCGCTTAATGCTGACTCCATTCACATTGTCTGTACCTTTAAGATTGATTAGCTGTAAACACTCGCATTTTAATCAATATTCTATAAACTGTGTGTGCCTTTCTATGCCTTGTTTGTGATCCGAAATCCCACTCATCTGATGAAGGGGCAAACCTCAAAAGCTAGTGGTGTTTGCTATGAAATAAACCAGTTGGGCTTTAACCTGATGTTGTGAGACTTCTTTCAATGAAGAGTGCAGGAGGGCACACTGAAAGCAACACCAGACATTTGATTTGATTTATTATTATCGCATATATTATCATACAGTGAAAAGTATTGTTTCTTGCACACTATACAGACAAAGCACAATGTTCATAGAGAAGAAAATGAGAGAGTGCAGAATGTAATGTTTCAGTCATAGTTCGGGTGTAGAGAAATATCAACTTAATGCAAAGTAAGTCCATTCAAGCAGGGAAGAAGCTATTCTTGAGTCAGTTGGTATGTGACCTCAGACTTTTGTACCTTTTTCCTAATGAAAGAAGATGGAAGAGAGAATGTCCAGGGTGTGTGGGGTCTTTAATTATGCCGACTGCTTTGTCGAGGCAGCGGGAAGTGTAGACAGAGCCAATGGATGGGAAGCTGGTTTGCGTGATGGATTGGGGCTACATTCACGGCCCTTTTGTAGTTCCTTGCAGTCTTGGGCAGAGAGGAGCCCAGACCAAACTGTGATACAACCAGAAAGAATGTGCTCCATGGGGCATCTGTAAAAGTTGGTGAGAGTCGTAGTTGACATGCCAAATTTCTTTAGTCTTCTGAGAAAATACGACATGAACATGATGAAGCTACAACACAGGGCTATTGCATACCAAACAGTGTCAGAAACAAGTAATAGACAGAGATAATCCTCCATTTTTGCTAACATATCTTCCACAAAACCATAAGCTGTTATTTTTGTCTTAATCTGTTTTGCAGCACCTTATTAAATTTCTATTAGAAATGCAACGTACAATCCGATTGGCTCCCCTTTATTGATTCAGCTTATTACATCCTCAAAATCTCAAATAAATTTATCAAGCAAAATTTCCCTTTCACAAAACCATGTTAGTTCTCCCTGATTGTATTATCATTTTCAAAATGTCCTGCTACGAATTCCTTTATAATGGAGTCTAACGTTTGTCATTGGGAAAATATTAGCTGGCCACTAAATCTTTGCTTTTTGTGTCCATCCTTTCTTGAAAAGAAATGTACTATTTTCCACTCTGCTGGCACCTTTCCATATCCAAAACCTAGGGAATATTGGAAAATTACCACCAATGCATCCAGGAGAATTGTACCATCCCACCAGCCACAGGAATCAGTGTGGGCGAGGGGCGAACCGTGCAATGATGCGTTGACCTTGGGCAGAACGTTACAGTTTCGGCATGAGCAAGGCCATAAAATCCCAGCTTCTATCTCTGCTCCCACTCAATGCAGGGATGTGTCAGCATCTAGTTCCACTAGCTTTGCCAGTACTTTTTCTCCAGTGATAGTGATTGTTTTAAGCTGTTAGCGCGAGTGGGTAAAACAACCACTACGAACTCAGGGTCAAGTTCAACAGCGGTACAGCTTTATTTTCTTTTTTACGTCGATGGAGGCACAGTCAGGACATTCAAACCGAACCGTCCTAAAAACACTCTAAAGACCCGCCAAAACAGGCTATAGTTATACCCGGAGTAGTGTGCGATTCAAATGTTAATGCTTTATTTATAGTATTTGATTTTGGCCATCCTGTCTCGATGTTTTCAAGTGTGTGGATGATTGTTTTAAGTGTGTGTTAATCATTTTTGTCTGATTGGTTATCAATGGTCTGGAATCTCCGAGGCTTGAACAATAGGTGTGAGATTATTCTCAGGAAGTTTGAGGGGCCAGGGATGCTTCCTTAGCTATGCTAATCTGAAGGTGTCTCCGTGGGTTGTTTGACTGGTTTAGAAGTGCTGCTTTAGTGGAGTGGGGAGGTATACTTTTTAATTTAGCTCCTGGGATTGCCTTCCTGACCAGCTTTTCCTGTGTGCTAGCGCTAATTTGCATTCTAAAAGCATGCTCTTGCCTGTTAGTCTGCCTCTGTGATTTTGTGTTTTTTTTTGCGGAGAGGTTCTGAATGTGATTGTGGTCTGCTTCTATATTGTGTGTCCAATTTCATAAAATTTGTTGTCCGATAACAAAGCTCTTCCCTTTCTTTTGTTTATCTACTATTCTTAAAGTTTTTTGTGTCTTCTCATGTGAAGATAAATGCAAAATATTTGTTGAAAGTCTCTGTCACTTCCTTGTTTGTAGAGATGCTGGCGTTGGACTGGGGTAAGCACAGTAAGAAGTCTGCAACATCAGTTTTAAATCCAACCGATTAAATCGGTTAGATTTAAAACAGATGTTGCAGACTTCTTACTATTTCCTTGTTTCACATTATTCAAAGCCCCATCTCAGAAGTAATTTTCAAGTTACCAATGCTACATTTTTCAGATACATTTACAACTACATAATTTCTCTTTTTATATAATTGCAGAAGCTTTTACTGTCTATTTTTATATTCTAGTCTTCTCTCATACTTTGATTTATTTTTAAAATAAATTCCCAAACTTCTGGCCAGCTCTAATTATAAATTATCTCCTGAAATGTGTGCCACTGCTTCTCTACAATCTTACCGTTAACCTATTGCCCAAGTCCGCTGTAACCAACCCTGTATTTATACCCTCACAATTACCTTTAATTTAATTTTAAAACAGTAGTTTAGACCACATTTCTCACCCTCAAATTAAATATGAAGCTTTATCTCAATATGATCATCTTGCTTAAAGATCCTTTACTTTGAGGTCATTAATTAATTGCATGTCATGACGCATTACCAGCTCCAATCTGCCTTGTTCTCTGATAGGTTCCAAAGTGTATTGTTCTAAGAAACTTCTCGGTATATTGTCTCATTCTCCAGGTGGCTTTTGCCAGTTTAATTTGTCCAATTTAAATGAGGAATAAAATCTTACATGAGTATTTCAGTACCTTCCAATTTGTATGGATTTCAAAAGGATATTTTTATAAAGTCCCTCATTAGAGACTGATAGTTATAGACCGTTGCTTAGTAGCACAGTTGGTAACACTGTTGTCTCACAGTGCCAGGGACCAAGGTTTGGTTCCCAAATTGGATCACTGTCTGAGTGGGTTTTCTCCAGTTGTTCTTGTTTCCTTCCACAGTCGAAAAGACGTGCTGGTTAGATGCATTGGCCAAGCTAAATTCTCCCTCAGTATACCCAAACAGGTGCTGGAGTATGGTGACTGGGGATTTTCACAGTAAATTCATTGCAGTGTTAATGAGGCTTACTTGTGACACAAATAAATAAAAGATAAAATTAAATAAATAAATCTGTGTCTATGAAATTGAAAGTAAACTATTAAGCTGTTTGGAAATTAGATGAGTGGCAGAAGACAGAGACCAGGGGTAATGGGGCAGAAATTTGAATTAGAAGGATGTGAATAATGTGTCCAACAAGGGCTTGTGTTTTTGCCTTACTACATTTGCTAATGTCTTTAATGATAGTCACACATCCATGTCTGCTGGGTAACACAAGTTGGGGGCATCGAAGCTGTGTAGGTAGAGCGAAAAAATTTACAAAGAGCTTCTGATAGACTTAGCAGATACATCAGTGACAAGTGGAGTGAAGTTTGCACGCTTCCTAAATAGTGAAAAGGAAACAACAATGGATATATAGAATGACTTGAGGGTCTGGAGATAGAATTTGTTAAAATACCAGAAACAGATAGTGCAAAAGCAGATATATATAGAGTGAGGTCAAAGTCAACCAGGATTGTAGTGCATGACCAAACAGGCTTGAGGAATTAAATGGTCTTTTCCCATTCCTTTATACCTAACTGACTACCTGGATGGAAGAGTCAAGATGTGAGAGCTGAAAGAAATTTTTTGCTAGTTCCTGGCTATTGGGAATGCTTGTTCCTGTGGTCGGCACCTGTTCTGCCTCTCAACCCATTGGAGCTGGTATTGGGGACATGCCTAACCTACGATGTCCCACTGCTCTCCGGCAGGAGGATCTACACTGTCTAGCTGTGCTAACAGCTCATCCAATCACAGCTGGTAGATTTAATTAATAAAAGAGTTAAGGTATGTTAAATGAGAAACATATTTGAATCGCTGATAGAAATTTTGAATGCTTTGCTTGTAGACAGATTGCTAATTCTATCTGACAATTCACAATCCTTGTAGCTTTCAGTGACTGCAAGAACAACAATGTCCACAGTGATTAACACTAAACCAGGATTAATGAGTTTGAAATATTTATACAGAGAAACTCTGACAAAGGGTATAATGGTAATGTTACTGGATAAGTAACCCAGAGACCCAAACTAATGCCCCAAGGATACTGGTTCAAATCACACTGTGGCAGCAGACAGAATAGAATTTAAATTCAATTAATTAATAAATCTGGAATTATAAGCAAGTCTCAAAAATGTTGACCATGAATCTATGTGATTCATACTGGCAAGTAGTCACACCAGGGCAACAGGAGGAAGGCAAGACTCGAATAGCACGAGGGGTCACGGGCTTAGGGTGAGGGGGGTAAGGTATAATTTGGATGCTAGAGGGAGTTTTTTCACACAGAGGGTGGTGGGGGTATGGAATGCGCTGCCAAGTAAAGTGGTGGAGGCAGGTACTCTGGAGTTATTTAAGAAATACTTAGATGGGCACATGAACAGAATGGGAATGGAGGGGTATAGAAAACTGATTTAAAATAGGGATCATGAGCCTTGGGAGTCCCTGGGAAGTGTGTAAATAGATGATGATATTGATGTACTTGTTTTTATCCTACAGGTGCTTTGGTCCACCTTGTTGTCTAACAAGGGGCATACACGCGATGGGTCGTGAGAGGGCTGCTCTTGGATTTTTTTCGAGAGTATCCTAGTGCTTCACGTCGTTAGTGTACGCTTGACCTGGACCATTTGATGGGCAACACGACAGCTCAGTGACTATCGCTGTGCTGTGCAGATACATGGATTTGGGCCTGTGTCTGTGGGAGTTTGCGCATTCTCCCGTGCTTGCGTGGGTTTTCTCCGGGTGCTCCGGTTTCCTCCCACATCCCAAAGATGTGCTCTTAGGCTAATTGGCAAAACAAATTCTCCCTAAATTGTCTCAAATTTGGTTTTTAATTCATAGATCTATAAACATGGACAGGGATCGCGGGTAGAGGTGGGAACGTCGGGGTGGTGGCGTGGGCTTGTTGGACCGAAGGGCCTGTTTCCCGTGCTGTTTTGTTCTTTGTTCTTACCTCTGGCAAACACCACCCTCTGTGTGAAAAAAAATTGCTCCTCTGGACATTTTTGTATCTTTCCCCTGTCATCTTAAACCCATGCTCTCTAGTTTTAGACTCCTCAACTTTGAGAAAAGATATTGAC
This sequence comes from Sphyrna mokarran, assembly GCA_024679065.1. NCBI lineage: Eukaryota > Metazoa > Chordata > Chondrichthyes > Carcharhiniformes > Carcharhinidae > Sphyrna > Sphyrna mokarran. Next base: position 39,336,226 of record JAGIQG010000028.1, on the reverse strand, counting down.
TATCTACCTTGTCTCTGCCCTTTATTAGTTTATAGACCTCTATAAGGTCACCTCTCAGCCTCCTACGCCCCAGATAAAAAAGTCCCAGTCTATTCAGCCTTCCCCTATAACTCAATCCATCAAGTCCCAGTAGCACCCTACTAAATTTTTTCTGCACTCTTTCTAATTTAATAATATCCTTTCTACAACAGGGTGACCAGAATGCTACACAGTATTCCAAGTGTGCTCTTATCAATGTTCTGTACCACTTCAACAGGATGTCCCTGTATTCAATATTCTGACCAATAAAACCAAGTATGCCAAATGCCTTCTTCACCACCTTGTCCACCTGTGACTCCACTTTCAAGGAGCTATGAACCTGTACCCCGAGATCTCTTTGTTCTGTATCTCTCCCCAACGCCCTACCATTAACTGAGTAAGTCCTGCCCGGTTCAATCTACCAAAATGCATCACCTCACATTTGTCTAAATTAAACTCCATCTGCCATTCTTCAGCCCACTGGCCCAATTGATCAAGATCCTGTTGCAATTGGAGATAACCTTCCTCACTGTGCACCATGCCATCAATCTTGATGTCATCTGCAAATTTACGAACCACGCCCCCAATATTCTCATCGATATCATTAATATAAATGATAAATAACAGTGACGGAGGCACACCGCTGCTCACCGGCCTTCAGTGTGAAAAACAGCATCCTACAATCACCTTCTGGCTTTGGTCAATGTTTATGAAAGAAGATCACTGTTAATTGTCATCCTCTGGATAATTATTCCTTCTGTATCCTGGTTTCTTATCTGAACACACACTTGATCCTCTTTTTGCTTCTGTTGAGATTATGACTCCAATTTTACCATTTTGATTCTAAGTGGGTGCAATTCAGATCCAACTTGGAAATCTGCCCCCAGGCGCCCCCTATAAGCACTCAGCCTGAGAAAAAATCAGGGGTCTGAATGGTGCTGTGGGCAGGGCTTATCACACCTGAAATGATTGGAACTTTGAACTGTGCGTGTGCAGTGGGAAAAACATTTGAAAAACGCATCTCTGTCACATCGCTCCCAGACATTAAAAAGTGGATAAAAGTGGGAGCGATGGCCCCACAGATATCACCCCACTCCCACAACATAACTGTCCCCCTTATCCACCCACCTCCCCCACTACCCAGACCAATCATGACACTCTGCCCTCCTTGCCCCCCCCGCCCCCCATTGATCGCCCATAGAGTGGCAATGGATCCCCCCTGTCAGCCTCCCTCATCTGCCCCCCACCAAAAGCTTATTGTTCCTTGGGAGCGGCTGGTGTGAGGAGAGCTGGTGAGTAAATTTCTGTGTTTTTTTTCCCCCAAAAAATCGTCTCTAGTTTTTTTTAACTTTTAAAACCGGAAACAGGAAGTAGTCACAGGGAGGCCTCTGCAGGAGTATTCTTTTTCACCTGGACCTCCATAAATTGGGAAGGTAAAGAATCCTGATACTCTACACGTGTACAGTATCCCAACCCTCCCCCCTCCTCTAACCTAATAAAAAAAGGAGACTAGGAGTGTGAGCCGGTAAGTTTAAGTTTATATTTGTTTCTGTGTAAAGGAAGTAATAGGGATGGCAGTGCAGGCAGTGCGATGTACCTCCTGTGGGATGTTTGAGGTGAGGGACACAGGTAGTATCCCAGCTGATTACACCTGCCAGAGGTGCATCCAGTTCCACCTCCTTGAGGACCGTGTTAGGGACCTGGAGCTGGAACTGGAGGAACTAAGAATTATTAGGGAAGCAGAGATGGCTGTTGATAAAAGCTACAGGGAGATAGTTACTCCTAAATGTGATACATGGGTGACTGTTAGAAGGGGTAAGAAGCAGTCAGTGCAGAGTTCCCCTGAGGCTGTTCCTCTACGTAATAAGTACTCTGCTTTGGATGCTGTTGGGGATGAAGATACAACCGGGGTAAGCCATGGAGTACAGGTCTCGGGAGTTGAGCCTGTCCTTGATGCTCAGGTGGGAAGGGGGAAAAAAAGATCTGGATTAGTGATTGGGGACTCCCTAGTTAAGGGGATAGATAGGAGGGTCTGTGGGAAGGAGCGGGATTCGCGGTTGGTATGTTGCCTCCTGGGCGCTGGGGTCAGTGATATATCTGACCGAGTCTTCGGGATCCTTAAGGGGGAGGGGAACCAGCCCCAAGTAGTAGTGCATGTAGGTACCCATAATGTAGGTAGGAAAAGGGATGGGGATATAAAGCAGAAATTCAGAGTTAGGGTGGAAACTTAGGGCTAAAACTAACAGAGTGGTTATCTCTGGTTTGTTACCTGTGCCGCGGGATAGCATAGAGAAGAATAGGGAGAGAGAACATTTGAATTCGTGGCTAAAGGGATGGAGCAGGAGGGAAGGGTTCAGGTATTTGGACAATTGGGGCTCATTCTGGGGAAGGTGGGACCTCTACAAGAGGGATGGTCTGCACCTGAACTGGAGAGGTACCAATATCTTGGAGGGTAAATTTACCAGTGCTATTCAGGGGGGTTTAAACTGATTCGGGGGGGGATGGGAACCTGAATTGTTGTGCCAGTATACAGGAGGATGTGAATAGGGAGGTCACGGATAAGGTTTCTAGGTTGCAGCAGTATAGTGGCAAACGGGAGGGTGGTTTGAAGTGTGTATACTTTAATGCGAGGAGCATACGCAATAAGGTTGTATTGCAGCCTGGGATTGGTGCTTGGGACTTCGGTGTTGTGGCCATTTCAGAGACGTGGATAGAGCAGGGGCAGGAATGGTTGTTGCAGGTTCTGGGGTTCAGATGTTTCAGTCAGAGCAGAGGTGGTGGTAGAAGAGGGGGAGGAGTGGCATTGTTAGTTAAGGACAGCATTACGGTGGCAGAAAAGACGTTTGATGTGGACTTGTCTGCTGAGGTAGTGTGGGCTGAGATTAGAAACAAGAAAGGAGAGGTCACACTGTTGGGAGTTTTTTATAGGCCTCCAAAAAGTTCCAGAGAAGTAGAGGAAGGGATTGCAAAGTTGATCCTGGATAGGTGTGAAAGTAACAGGGTAGTTGTAATGGGGGACTTTAACTTTTCTAATATCGATTGGAAAAGCTATAGTTCAAGTACGTTAGAGGGGTCAGTTTTTGTTCAATGTGTGCAGGAAGGTTTCATGACTCAGTATGTAGATAGGCCAACAAGAGGTGAGGCTATATTGGATTTGGTACTGGGTAATGAACCAGACCAGGTGTTAGACTTGGAAGTTAGTGAACATTTTGGTGATAGTGACCACAACTCGGTTACGTTCACCTTAGTGATGGATAGGGATAGGCAGAGTAGCTGGGGGCAGTAGTTATAGCTGGGGGAAGGGTAATTATGAGGCCATCAGGAGAGAATTAGGGTGCATAGATTGGACTAGGAAACTACAGGGACTGGGAACATCTGGAATGTGGAGCTTATTCAAGGAGCAGCTGCTGCGAGTCCTTGATAAGTATGTCCCTGTCAGGCAAGGAGGAAATGGTTGAGTAAGAGAACCTTGGTGTACGAAAAAAGTTGATTTGCTGGTTAAAAGGAAAAAGGAGGCTTATGACAGGATAAGGCTTGAAGGCTCGGTTAGTGCAATGGATAGCTATAGAACACTGCATTTGCCTGAGGAAGACACAGAGTGTTGAAAGCTCGCGTTTTTACTATCAAATAAATCGGTTGGATTATAAAATGGTGTTGCTAAATTCTTACTGAGTTCTTACCACCCCAATCCAACGCCGGCATCTGTATATCATAGCTATACATTAGCCAGGAGGGAGCTAAAGAGTGAATTGAGGAGAGCTAAGAGAGGACACGAGAAGACTGTGGCTGATAGGATTAAGGAGAATCCTAAAGCTTTCTTTAGATACGTTAAGAATAGAAGATTGGTTAGGGCAAGATTAGGGCCAGTCATAGACAGCAGTGGGAAGTTGTGCGTGGAGCCTGAAGAGATTAGTTATAGCTGGGGGAAGGGTAATTATGAGGCCATCAGGAGAGAATTAGGGTGCATAGATTGGACTAGGAAACTACAGGGACTGGGAACATCTGGAATGTGGAGCTTATTCAAGGAGCAGCTGCTGCGAGTCCTTGATAAGTATGTCCCTGTCAGGCAAGGAGGAAATGGTCGAGTAAGAGAACCTTGGTGTACGAAAAAAGTTGATTTGCTGGTTAAAAGGAAAACGGAGGCTTATGACAGGATAAGGCTTGAAGGCTCGGTTAGTGCAATGGATAGCTATAGAACACTGCATTTGCCTGAGGAAGACACAGAGGTTGAAAGCTCGCGTTTTTACTATCAAATAAATTGGTTGGATTATAAATTGGTGTTGCTAAATTCTTACTGAGTTCTTACCACCCCAATCCAACGCCGGCATCTGTATATCATAGCTATACATTAGCCAGGAGGGAGCTAAAGAGTGAATTGAGGAGAGCTAAGAGAGGACACGAGAAGACTGTGGCTGATAGGATTAAGGAGAATCCTAAAGCTTTCTTTCGATACGTTAAGAATAGAAGATTGGTTAGGGCAAGATTAGGGCCAGTCATAGACAGCAGTGGGAAGTTGTGCGTGGAGCCTGAAGAGATTGGAGAGGCACTGAATAAATATTTCTCTTCGGTATTCACGCAGGGTGATGTAAATGTAGTTATGGAGAACACTGAGGTACAGGGTAGCAAACTGGAAAGTATTGAAGTAGATAGGGAGGATGTGCTAGATATTCTCGAGGGTTTGAAGTTGGATAAGTCCCCTGGGCCGGACGGGATTTACCCTAGGATTCTCTGGGAGGCAAGAGAGGAGATTGCAGAGCCTCTGGCTCTGATCTTCAGGTCGTCGTTGGTTACGGGTGTGGTTCCGGAGGACTGGAGGATAGCGAATGTGGTCCCATTGTTCAAGAAGGGGCAGAGAGACCTTCCCGGGAATTATAGGCCAGTGAGTCTTACTTCTGTTGTGGGCAAAGTATTGGAGAGAATAATTAGGGATCGGATTTATAGTTATTTAGAGAGAAATGAATTGATTGGGGATAGTCAGCATGGTTTTGTGAAGGGTAGGTCGTGCCTTACTAACCTCATTGAGTTTTATGAAAAAATGACTAAAGAGGTGGATGGGGGTAAGGCGGTTGATGTGGTATATATGGACTTTAGTAAGGCGTTTGATAAGGTGGCCCATGGAAGACTTCTGCAGAAAATGCAGATGTATGGGATAGAGGGTGATTTAGCTAATTGGTTAGGAATTGGCTAGCAGATAGAAGACAGAGGGTGGTGGTTGATGGGAGATATTCATCGTGGAGTTCGGTGACAAGTGGTGTACCTCAGGGGTCTGTTGTGGGGCCCCTGCTGTTTGTAATTTTTATAAATGATCTGGATGAGGGTATTGAAGGATGGATTAGTAAATTTGCAGATGACACTAAAGTCGGTGGAGTGGTAGATAGTGAAGAGGGGTGTTATAGTTTGCAGAGGGATTGGACAAGTTGCAGAGCTGGGCTGAGAGGTGGCAAATGGAGTTTAATGTGGAAAAGTGTGAGGTAATGCACTATGGCAGAAATAATAAATGTGTAGAGTATAGGGCAAATGGTAGGATTCTTAGTAGTCTAGATGAACAGAGGGCTCTTGGTGTGTATGTGCATAGATCCCTGAAAGTAGGCAGTCAGGTCGAGAAGGTTGTTAGGAAGGCATATGGAGGCTTGGCTTTTATTGGTAGAGGGATTGAATTTCGGAGCCGCAACGTCATGTGGCAACTGTACAAAACTCTAGTGCGGCCGCACTTGGAGTATTGTGTGCAGTTCTGGTCCCCACATTATAAGAAAGATGTTGAGGCATTGGAGAGGGTACAGAGGAGGTTTACCAGGATGTTGCCTGGTATGGAGGGCAGGTCCTATGAAGAGAGGTTGAAGAATTTGAGGTTGTTTTCGTTAGAAAGGAGACGGCTAAGAGGGGATCTTATTGAAGCATATAAGATGATTAGAGGTTTAGATAGGGTGGACAGTGATAGCCGTTTTCCTAGGATGGAGAAAGCTAGCACGAGGGGACACAGCTTTAAATTAAGGGGTATGAGTTATAGGACGGATATCAGAGGTAGGTTCTTTACTCAAAGAGTGATTAGGGAGTGGAATGCCCTGCCTGCAGCTGTTGTAGATGCTCCAAGTTTGGTGGCGTTTAAGAGGTTAGTTGATAAGTATATGGAAGAGAAGGGAATGGTTTAGTTTGGAGGGTCATTGCTTTTTATATTGGTCGGCGCAACATCGAAGGCCGAAGGGCCTGTTCTGTGCTGTAATGTTCTATGTTCTAACAGTAGTTATAGCTGGGGGAAAGGTAATTATGAGGCTATTAGGAGAGATTTAGGATGCATAGGGTGGAGCAGGATATTGCAAGGGCTGGGGACATCTGAAATGTGGAGCATATTTAAGGAACAGCTTCTGCATGTCCGTAATAAATATGTACCTGCTAGGCAGGGAGGAAGTGGTCGAGTGAGGGAACCATGGTGTACTAGGGAAGTTGAATCTCTGGTGAAGAGGAAGAAGGAGGCTTATATAATGATGAGATGTGAAGGCTCAGTTAGGGCACTGGAGAGCTATAAATCAGCCAGGAAGGAGCTAAAGAGGGAGTTGAGAAGAGCTAGAAGAGGACACGAGAAGACTTTGGCGGATAGGATTAAGGAGAATCCTAAAGCTTTTTACAGGTATATAAATAATAAAAGATTGGTTAGGGCAAGATTAGGGCCAGTCAGAGATAGCAGTGGGAAGTTGTGCGTGGAGCCTGAGGAGATAGGAGAGACACTGAATGGTATTTTTCGTCAGTATTCACGCAGGAGAAAGACAATGTTGTCGGGGAGAATACTGCGATACCAGGTTGTAGACTGGGCAGGATTGAGGTTCATAAGGAGGAGGTGTTAGCGAATCTTGAGGGTATGAAAATTGATAAGTCCCCTGGGCCAGATGGGATTTACCCTAGGATTCTCTGGGAGGCTAGAGAGGAGATTGCAGAGCCTTTGGCTTTGATCTTCATGTCGTCGTTGGCTACAGGTATAGTGCTGGAAGACTGGAGGATGGCAAATGTTGTCCCTTTGTTCAAAAAGGGGAGTAGGGACCATCCTGGAAATTATAGACCGGTGAGCCTGACTTCTATTGTGGGCAAAGTCTTGGAAAGAATTATAAGGGATAGGATTTATAAGCATCTAGAGAGAAATAAATTGATTAGGGATAGTCAGCACGGTTTTGTGAAGGGTAGGTCGTGCCTCACAAACCTTATTGAGTTTTTTGAGGAGGTGACCAAAGAGGTAGATAAGGGTAAGGCAGTTGATGTAGTGTATATGGATTTTAGCAAAGCGTTTGATAAGGTTCCCCATGGTAGGCTACTGCAGAAAGTGCAAATGCATGGGATTGAAGGTGATTTAGCAGTTTGGATTAGGAATTGGCTAGCTGATAGAAGACAGAGGGTGGTGGTTGATGGGAAATATTCAACCTGGAGTGCAGTTACAAGTGGTGTACCTCAAGGATCTGTTTTAGGGCCACTGCTGTTTGTCATTTTTATAAATGACCTAGATGAGGGTGTAGAGGGTTGGATTAGTAAATTTGCTGACGATACCAAAGTGGGGGGAGTTGTAGACAGCAAGGATGGATGTTACAGTTTGCAGAGGGACATAGATAGGTTGCAGAGCTGGGCCGTGAGGTGGCAAATGGAATTCAATACAGATAAGTGTGAGGTGATTCACTTTGGTAGGAATAACAGGCATATGAAATGTAGGGCTAATGGAAGGACCCTTAATTGTGTTGTCGAGCAGAGGGATCTTGGGGTACAAGTACATAGCTCTTTGAAAGTTGGCACCCAGGTTGATAAAGTTGTTAAGAAGGCGTACGGTGTGTTAGCTTTTATTGGTAGAGGGATTGAATTTAGGAGCCGTGAGGTTATGTTACAACTGTACAAAACTCTGGTGCGGCCGCACTTGGAGTATTGCGTACAGTTCTGGTCGCCGCATTATAAGAAAGATGTGGAAGCATTGGAAAGGGTGCAGAGGAGGTTTACCAGGATGTTGCCTGGTATGGTGGGAAGGCCTTATGAGGAAAGGCTGAGGGACCTGAGGTTATTTTCATTAGAGAGAAGAAGGTTACGCGGTGACCTAATTGAGGCGTATAAGATGATCAAAGGACTGGATAGGGTGGATAGTGAGAGCCTTTTTCCTCGGATGGTGATGACCAACACGAGGGGACATAACTTTAAATTAAGAGGTGGTAGTTATAGGACGGATGTCAGAGGCAGGTTCTTTACACAGAGGGTGGTGAGGGCATGGAATGCCCTGCCTGCAGCAGTTGTGGACTTGCCTACTTTGGGGGCATTCAAATGGTCGGTGGATAGGCATATGGATGATATTGGAATAGTTTAGTTAGAGGGTCCACTGGCCGGTGCGACATCGAGGGCCGAAGGGCCTGTACTGCGCTGTAATGTTCTATGTTCTAAAGAATGATTGGGTTCACCCCTGCCCCCACCAGATAACAATCTGTCCCCCCTCTCGCCCCTCCCCCCACCACCAGAGATGCCCACCTCCTCCTCCTCAACCAGAGAATGATCTGGTCCACTGGTAAAGTTGGGTGGGTAGCCCATTAATTCAATTTAAATGCATGCAAATACATTCAAATTGTCGCGCCCGTTTCGGACACGAATCAGATCACGGCCATCCCCAGGCCTTGGTGAAGTAGCCATCTGCGTGGATGTGGGCACAGATCGCATTAATAGCTCCAAGCCCGACATTACCAAGTTTTGGGCACAATACAATGATAAAATCCAGCCCTATATCTCTCCCAATCAGTTGCCTGTCTCTCATGATTGGATACTGCTTACCTCTTTACATTTTATAAGTTCCCTCTCCATGACTATTCTTCTTGATGGCTTTGTTTGTCTTTCTTTCATTCTGGAGTGATGACTCTTTGTTGGCCCTTGTTTGTGACTTCTTGGGTAATCCTAGATTGTTGGCTCTGGAGATAATTGTTTCGAAAGAAGAGTTAGTTACTTGGTCAACATCTTCCTTTTCTATTGTCTGGTTCAGTTATGTCTCTAGTTCTGGACTGCTATAATGCTTGACCATCAGTTTTGGTGTGTGGGTGAGTGTGGGGACATGCATGACGATTATCACTGTCAGTTGAATGTTGTATTGTACCAGTGAATTCTGTCGCTTGATTTTGTCTTCACCTTTGCTGCTGCCTCGCAAAGTGCCGGTAGGTCAATTGTCCCCAGATATTGGGTTAATATTGGATTAATGGCTCTTTGCTGAAGAAGGCTGTTACACTTGTTTTTGTGTCCAGTTTGGAATTGGTGATCTGTACACAATCGATAGAAATATCTGCATTCCAGAATGTGTATCCGGATCTCATCCGGAAAGATCTCAGTTCTCCTCATTCAGATTCCTCAATTTCAGTAACACCCTTGTCTGCAAAGATTCTGCCCTGATCCTTTGTGTATCAAGAGATTTTAGTTTTGTGCATCTTCCCAAAGTGTCAAAAACTGTTACAATGGAAGCCTTCTGCAGTGTTTGCAGAGCACTGTCTACATTTGAGGGGCTTTTTGTCAACAAAATGCTGGTGATAGTTTGATGGCATCTTGAACCCACGTTTCATATCGCATCTTCTTCCCTGGAGTCTTTTGCCTGGGGAGTTTAGAACATAGATCATTACAGCACAGTACAGGGCCTTCAGTCCTCAATGTTGTGCCGAGCTATGTCCAATCCCAAGATCAAGCTGAATAAAGGCTTTTCTTCTCCTCTAAGAACAGTATTCTATTGACACAAGAACGATGTTCCCGATGGTGACAGTGTCCAGAATCAGAATCACAGCTTGAGGATACAGAGTAGATTCACGGCAGAAATAGGGCAAAATTTCTTCTTGATTAGCCTGTGGGATTTGCTACCACAGAAAGTGGTAGTTGAGTCTAAAACATGGAATGCTGTCAAGAGGCAGTTAGATGTAGTTCTTGAGGCGAAGGACTCAAGAACTGCATCTTGAGTCAAAGGATATGGGATCAGGCTATTGAGTTGGATGATCAACCATAATCATAATAAACGGCAGAGAGACTCAAAGGGCCAAATGGCCTATTCCTACTTCTATTCTCTATGTATCTGTGTTTTTTTGTTTTAATGGATAGAGATAGCTTTATTTAGATAGAAAGATCGAAAGGTCACGGCTTACAACCTTTCAAACTCTGAACATGAGTCTGTATGGGTAATCTTGGTCAGGATTCTCCCCAGAAAAGTTTGAAGTGTCGAATTTGTGTGAAAACTGGAGTAAATCACAGTTTTTTTTCAGTGGGAGTTCACAATGGAATCTTGCCAGCCCCAAATCCTCCAACCTCATCCCAGACCAACCCGATTGTTAGCCTCCCTCCTACCCAATCAGATTCCAATGCAAGTGGCAGTGGGATCCCCCCAACCCCACCGGTTGCCCCTCCCCCCATGGCCTGCCCTGCCAATAGGCCCTGCTCCCTTGGCACTGTCCCATGCCAGATGGGGAGTGGCACGGTGCTCCCTGTACCTGGACATTGTACCTCTTGGGCAGTGTTGGGGGCACAGGCTGGCACTGCCCAGGGGCACCACTCCCTGCCACCTGACCCCTCCCAGGATGCCCTGATTGTTCGCTTTCACTCCAGCAATTTGTCTGCTAGTTCTCCAAAAGTGGGGAGCTGGTCTGAGCGTGGTTGGAATGAAATGATCCAGCAGAATGGAAGATTCCAGCAGGTTCAGAGAATTGAGAGCTGGGCCCGCCAATAGTATTTAAATAATATGTAAATGTTAGCCCTGCGTCCCAGCCAATGTCTGGCGCTGCGCAGATGCTGCCAGAAGTGTGAGCCTGGGAGATGCAAGCACAGCGCAAATACCCACGGGAATCCTACAAATCAGCTAACAAGGAATTCTCTCGGCCCGGTAGGGCAATCCCCCCCCCCACTGTTTCTCCACTCTCATACATTAACCCACTCAGCACGAACACTCTAATATTACAGAAACAATAATGGCTCTCCCTGTCCAGACTCCTTTGAAATATCCTCCCCATTAACATCTGGGGACCAGCGCAAAATTGGGAGACCTGTTCCATAAGCTGTCTGACATACTAACTCAATAATATCTTGATGTGCCATGCCTGCGTAGGTCCTGTCCCATCAAGAATGGACACAGCAGAGAAAAGTGCACAGTGTTGTATAGTTGTAAGGAAGCTGCCTTGGGAAACCCTTAGCACTGGCTTCAGATCCAAGAACATCTCATAACATGAGATGAAAAATGAGAAGGATTAACTAGTTTGAGGATGATCCTAAGATTGACAGAGTTGCAGATAATGGTGAAGATTGTCAGAGAATACTGCAGGGTAGAGATAGGCCGGAAAATTGGGCAGAGAAATAGCAAATGGAAGTTAATCCGGACAAATGTGAGGTGATGCATTTTGATTCAGATGGGAGCTATAAAATAAATAGTGGAACATCAAGAGCAGAGACACACAGAGAGATAGAACATAGAACATAGAACATTACAGCACAGAACAGGCCCTTCGGCCTTCGATGTTGTGCCGACCAAAATAAAAAGCAATGCCCCTCCAAACTAAACCATTCCCTTCTCTTCCATATACTTATCAATTAACCTCTTAAACGCCACCAAACTTGGCGCATCTACAACAGCTGCAGGCAGGGCATTCCACTCCCTAATCACTCTTTGAGTAAAGAACCTACCTCTGATATCCGTCCTATAACTCATACCCCTTAATTTAAAGCTGTGTCCCCTCGTGCTAGCTTTCTCCATCCTAGGAAAAAGGCTATCACTGTCCACCCTATCTAAACCTCTAATCATCTTATATGCTTCAATAAGATCCCCTCTTAGCCGCCTCCTTTCTAACGAAAACAACCTCAAATCCTTCAACCTCTCTTCATAGGACCTGCCCTCCATACCAGGCAACATCCTGGTAAACCTCCTCTGTACCCTCTCCAATGCCTCCACATCTTTCTTATAATGTGGGGACCAGAACTGCACACAATACTCCAAGTGCGGCCGCACTAGAGTTTTGTACAGTTGCAACATGATGCTGCGGCTCCTAAATTCAATCCCCCTACCAATAAAAGCTAAGACTCCATATGCCTTCTTAACAACTTTATCCACTTGACTGCCTACTTTCAGGGATCTATTGACACATACACCAAGATCCTTCTGTTCCTCAACACTATTAAGAGCCCTACCATTAGCCCTATACTCTACACATTTATTGTTCCTGCCAAAGTGCATTACCTCACACTTTTCCACATTAAACTCCATTTGCCACCTCTCGGCCCAGCTCTGCAACTTGTCCAAGTCACTCTGCAAACTATAACACCCCTCTTCACTATCTACCACTCCACCGACTTTAGTGTCATCTGCAAATTTACTAATCCATCCTTCAATACCCTCATCCAGATCATTTATAAAAATTACAAACAGCAGGGGCCCCAAAACAGACCCCTGAGGCACACCACTTGTCACCGAACTCCACGATGAATATCTCCCATCAACCACCACCCTCTGTCTTCTATCTGCTAGCCAATTCCTAATCCAATTAGCTAAATCACCCTCTATCCCATACATCTGCATTTTCTGCAGAAGTCTTCCATGGGCCACCTTATCAAACGCCTTACTAAAGTCCATATATACCACATCAACCGCCTTACCCCCATCCACCTCTTTGGTCACTTTTTCAAAAAACTCAATGAGGTTAGTAAGGCACGACCTACCCTTCACAAAACCATGCTGACTATCCCCAATCAATTCATTTCTCTCTAAATAACTATAAATCCTATCCCTAATAATTCTCTCCAATACTTTGCCCACAACAGAAGTAAGACTCACTGGCCTATAATTCTCTGGAAGGTCTCTCTTCCCCTTCTTGAACAATGGGACCACATTCGCTATCCTCCAGTCCTCCGGAACCACACCCGTAACCAACGACGACCTGAAGATCAGAGCCAGAGGCTCTGCAATCTCCTCTCTTGCCTCCCAGAGAATCCTAGGGTAAATCCCGTCCGGCCCAGGGGACTTATCCAACTTCAAACCCTCGAGAATATCTAGCACATCCTCCCTATCTATTTCGATACCTTCCAGTTTGCTACCCTGTACCTCAGTGTTCTCCATAACTACATTTACATCACCCTGCGTGAATACCGAAGAGAAATATTTATTCAGTACCTCTCCAATCTCCTCAGGCTCCACGCACAACTTCCCACTGCTGTCTATGACTGGCCCTAATCTTGCCCTAACCAATCTTCTATTCTTAACATATCTAAAGAAAGCTTTAGGATTCTCCTTAATCCTATCAGCCAAAGTCTTCTCGTGTCCCCTCTTAGCTCTCCTCAATTCACTCTTTAGCTCCCTCCTGGCTAATCTATAGCTATCCATTGCACTAACTGAGCCTTCAAGCCTCATCCTGACATAAGCCTCCTTTTTCCTTTTAACCAGCAAATCAACTTTTTTCGTACACCAAGGTTCCCTTACTCGACCATTTCCTCCTTGCCTGACAGGGACATACTTATCAAGGACTCGCAGCAGCTGCTCCTTGAATAAGCTCCACATTCCAGATGTTCCCAGTCCCTGTAGTTTCCTAGTCCAATCTATGCACCCTAATTCTCTCCTGATGGCCTCATAATTACCCTTCCCCCAGGTATAACTACTGCCCCCAGCTTCATGCCTATCCCTATCCATCACTAAGGTGAACGTAACCGAATTGTGGTCACTATCACCAAAATGTTCACCAACTTCCAAGCCTAACACCTGGTCTGGCTCATTGCCCAGCACCAAATCCAATGTAGCCTCACCTCTAGTTGGCCTATCTACATACTGAGTCAAAAAACCTTCCTGCACACTTTGTACGAAAACTGACCCCTCTAACGAGCTAGAGCTATAGCTATTCCAATCAATATTAGTAAAGTTAAAGTCCCCCATAACAATTACCCTATTACTTTCACTCCTGACCAGAATTGACTTTGCAATCCTTTCCTCAACCTCTCTAGAACTTTTAGGAGGTCTATAAAAGACTCCCAACAGGGTGACCTCTCCTTTCCTGTTTCTAATCTCAGCCCATACTACCTCAACAGACAAGTCCTCATCAAACTTCTTCTCTGTCACTGTGATACAGTCTTTGACTAATAATGCCACTCCTCCCCCCCTTCTACCTCCTTCTCTACTCCGACTAAAGCATTTGAACCCCGGAACCTGCAACATCCATTCTTGTCCCTGCTCTACCCAAGTCTCTGAAACATCGAAGTTCCAGGTACTGGTCCAAGCTGCAAGTTCCTCCACCTTATTGCGAATACTCCTTGCATTAAAGTATACGCATTTCAAACCATGCCCTACCCCACCCGTATGCTGCTGTGTTTTACAGCTTTCCTCTATGACCCCCTTACTCTCATCCCTCTTAGCACCCCAACTACTTAGGATCCCACCCCCCCCGAATCAGTTTAAAGCCCCCTGCATAGCCTTAGCAAATTTTCCCCCAAGATATTAGTTCCCCTCTGGTTCAGGTGTAGACCATCTCTCTTGTAGAGGTCCCACCTATCCCAGAATGAGTCCCAATTGTTCAGGAACCTGAACCCCTCCCTCCTGCACCATCCCCGCAGCCACGAGTTCAAACATTCCCTCTCTCTATTCTTCTCCAAACTATCCCTTGGCACAGGCAAGAGTCCAGAGATAACCACTCTGCCAGTTTTGGCCCTAAGCTTCCACCCCAACTCCATAAATTTCTGTTTAGAACATAGAACATAGAACAATACAGCACAGAACAGGCCCTTCGGCCTTCGATGTTGTGCCGACCAAAATAAAAAGCAATGCCCCTCCTAACTAAATCATTCCCGTCTCTTCCATATACTTATCAACTAACCTCTTAAACGCCACCAAACTTGGCGCATCTACAACAGCTGCAGGCAGGGCATTCCACTCCCTAATCACTCTTTGAGTAAAGAACCACCTCTGATATCCGTCCTATAACTCATACCCCTTAATTTAAAGCTGTGGCCCCTCGTGCTAGCTTTCTCCATCCTAGGAAAAAGGCTATCACTGTCCACCCTATCTAAACCTCTAATCATCTTATATGCTTCAATAAGATCCCCTCTTAGCCGCCTCCTTTCTAACGAAAACAACCTCAAATCCTGCAACCTCTCTTCATAGGACCTGCCCTCCATACCAGGCAACATCCTGGTAAACCTCCTCTGTACCCTCTCCAAGGCCTCCACATCTTTCTTATAATGTGGCGACCAGAACTGCACACAATACTCCAAGTGCGGCCGCACTAGAGTTTTGTACAGTTGAAACATGATGCTGCGGCTCCTAAATTCAATCCCCCTACCAATAAAAGCTAAGACTCCATATGCCTTCTTAACAACTTTATCCACGTGACTGCCTACTTTCAGGGATCTATTGACACATACACCAAGATCCTTCTGTTCCTCAACACTATTAAGAGCCCTACCATTAGCCCTATACTCAACACATTTATTGTTCCTGCCAAAGTGAATTACCTCACACTTTTCCACATTAAACTCCATTTGCCACCTCTTGGCCCAGCTCTGCAACTTGTCCAAGTCAAGTTTAATATCCCCTTCCCTTTTCCTACCTATATCATGTGTCCCTACATGAACTATGACTTGGGGTTGTCTCCCCTCTCCCTTAAGAATCTTTAAAACCCTATCTGTGACATCCTGGACTCCAGCCCCTGGGAGGCAACACACCAGCCCTGAGTCACTTTTATTACTATTTACTCTCCTATCTGTCCCTCTAACTATGGAGTCTCCAATTACTAGGCCCAATCTCTTATTCCCCCTACCCACCTGAGCATTCTCAGCAGGCTCACCCCAGAGACCTGCTCCCTTTGGTCATCTCCAGTTGATTCTTCCTCAACTGTAGCCTCCAAGACAGAAAATTTGTTTTGGAGGGGAACAGCCCCAGGGGATTGTCTACCCGATTGCTTCTAACCCCTCCTCCTAATAGTTACCCAAGAATCACTTTTAGGAGTGACTATCTCTTTGTCACTCCTGCCAATATCCTCCTCAACCTCTCGGATGATCCTGAGTTCCTCTAATTCCAGCTCCAGCTCCTTAACACAATCCTCAAGGAGCTGCAAATGGGCACACTTCCTGCAGGTATAATCAGCATGAACACTACTGGTGTCCCTCACCTCATACATACTACAGGAGTTGCAACAGACTGCCTGCACTGCCATCCCTGATACTTTAATTTACTTTAAGGAGAGAGAAAAAAAAAACTTCCCACACACTTTTATTATTAGGTTAGAGGAGGGGGGAGGGTGGGATACTCTACCTGTGTAGAGTATCGGGTTTCCTCTCTGGACCAATTTATAGAGACAGAGAAAAACTACAACTACCGGCAGCCTCCTAGTGACGACTTCCGGTTTCTTGTTAGTTTAAATAAAAACGGCAAAAACTACCCCCGCTCGCTATTTTAAACAAAGAGAAAAGTTAAAAAAGTACTTAACACTCGAACTTCACGCTTTCCCAAATCGCTGCCTCTCCGTGCTGCTCCAAGGGAACAATCAAGCTGGGTGAGTCCTGAAGGGCACATAGGTGCTAGTTTGGGCCTGGTGGTGATGGAATTAAGAAGAAGAAAAATATTTGACCTGAACATCACCAGTGCAGCTGTTGCTGATACACCTGTCCCATGACAGTATTGACAGTAGTATATATTTGTATATAAAATGTGACTGCTTTAGGAGCTAATTAAATGATGTGATGATGATATTAGAAGGGTGTTGCAGAGGCTGCTGTTTCAGTTTAGTTTCAGTCTGCATTCTGTAGAGGGAAAGATTCCTGGGATAAACCTGTTGTTAGTTTAATCGACGCGTGCAAACCACATCTTTTTTGTTTATGACCCCTAACCTCTGACATAGTGAGGACATTACAGTAGGAATGACCATAGCACAGGCCTTGGGGAGACAAAGTCCCATTTTTATACAGGGTATTCTGTCCATCGTGTTGCGTTGGCACCAGCACTGTGCTAAATGCAACAGATTTTGATCAGTTGTAGCAACCGTCAGCAGCACAACTGTACACAACCACAACCTTTAATCTCAAGGCTTAGTATATTCCTCACACAATCATTATGTTAAGCTGGGGGATCAACACTGAATCAATGAAGAGTGCAGGAGAGCAGTCTAGCAGTAGCATCAAACATACCAAAAAAATGAGATGGCAAACAGTGAATCTATAACACATGACTGTGTCATATCAAATAGGACTGGTATCGGGTGTTAGAGCAAAATGATTCCACAATTATCAACCGTATCAAAGCTCTGAAGTCCTCTTACATTCAATAGTGAATGATGGTGAGCAATTAAACAACTAACTCCACAAATCTTCTCATTCTCAGTGATGTGGGGGCCCAGCACATTAGTGCAAAAATGAAGCTGAATCATTTGTCACCATCTTCAGATAGAAATACCAATCAGATGATCCATCCAGGGCCAGGAAGAAAGGGCATAAGCCCTGCTACTTCTCATATTCCCCTGTCTCCCTGGTTAACCATCCCTTCAATCTTGAATGCTATTTTCATAGAATCATAGAAACCATACAGTGCAGAAGGAGGCCATTCAGCCCATTAAGTCTGCACCGACCACAATCCCACGCAGTCCATTAACCCCATACATTTACCCGCTAGTCCTTCTGACACCAAGTGACAATTTAGCATGGCCAATCAACCTGACCCCTCACATCTTTGTCTCCCTTTGAAAATTTACCAATCAATTTCTTCAAGCTCAATCATAACCTCCACATATTTCAAATGTTTGCAATTTTTCTTGAACCATTACTGGTATGAAGCTATAAGAAGAAATGAACATATTGTAAGAGTTTATTTTTGAACAAGTGCGGCATGGTGGCACAGTGGTTAGCACTGCTACCTCACAGCACCAGGAACTCGGGTTCAATTCCAGCCTTGGGTGTCTGTCTGTGTTTGCACATTCTCCTAGTATCTGCATGGGCTTCCTCTAGGTGTTCACTGTCTACGTGGAGTTTGCAGTTCCTCCCCATGTCTCCATGGGTTTCCTCCGGGTGCTCCGGTTTTCTCCCACAGTCCAAAGATGTGTAAGTTAGATTGATTGACCATGATAAATTGGCCCTAACGTCAGGTGGATTATCAGGGTAAATATGTGGGGCTATGGGAATAGGGCTTGGGTGGGATTGTGATTGGTACTGCTTCAATGGGCCGAATGGCCTCCTTCTATACTGTAGGGATTCTGTGGTGTTGCACTGACCTCTACCCTCTGCAAACAGAATGGCATTTTCAGCTTGAAATCTCAGCATCATAGACAGGTTCTTATCCATAGAATCTTACAGTGCTGGAGGAGGCCATTCAGCCCATCAAATCAGCACTGACCACAACCCCATCCAGGTCCTAGCCCCATAACTCCTTGCATTTATCTAGCTAGTCCTTCTGACACTGAAATAACCAATTTGGAATCAGACTGGGGGTGCAACAATACAGTTTTATTTAACAAAGCTTCGTGGAGAAAAGGCACTGGCACTCCACAGTACTGGGCAGCTACCTTCACTCAATGATACAACAGGAGTGGTCCGTCTTTATATCTTTTACACAATAGATGGACTGGATATCATAAACACATCATTATAATAAAGTAGGTGAACAATCTTCAACACGTTGTTACAGACAGATAGACACATGAGCATTTTAATATCGCATTGTTCTATGAATGGACACATTCCTTCTTTATCAATGACTTAGTCTCGGTCTATTCATACAGTATTTGATTTTCCTGTTCCAGTTCGTGGCTTATCTCTCTATCGGAGTCCATTGTCCCAGGACTGAGTTTAACTGTCTGTGCTGTATGTTTAAATTTCAATTAGCTGTCTGCATTAAAAGTCAGCGCCTGCTTAATGTTTTTTAACGCCTCATGTGCCAGGCACTATTTTATGCCAGATATCCACCTTTATAATTTTTTCTCCACCACAACACTAAGAGGCAATTTACCATGGCCAATCCAACTAACCCGCACAGCTTTCAGACTGTGGATGGAAACCAGAGCACTCAGAGGAAACCCTTACAGACAGTGACTCAAACCAGGAATCGAACCTGGCAGCTGTGAGCCAGCTGTGCTAACCACTGTGGTGCTGTGCCACCCAAAACTGAACTGGAGACGTGACTTATGCAGTTATTCCAGAAAAAATGATCAGTTATTCATGCGGTTAATGAAATCAATAAATGTACTCAAGGAAGTTGTGGGTCCCTGTTGAATTGTAATTGCTGATGTTCACTGCTAAGCTGCTGGTGAATTTACTCTTTTGTGTCTTTCTTGTATTTTTTTAATGTTGCTTAAATTGATTGTAGAATTTACCTTAATTCAGCATCATCCTGCCATGGAGATAACATTAGTAGAACATGGAACACTACAGCACAAACAGTCCCTTCGGCCCACGAGTTGCGCCGATCACATCTATACCTACCAATCCACAGACCCATCTATAACCCCCTATCCCTTTCGTTTCCATATACTCATCCAGAAGTTCTTTTAAAAGACCCCAGCAAGTTCACCTCTACCACCACCAGCAGCCAATTCCATTCACTCACCACCCTCAGTGGAAAAACTTACCCCTGACATCTCCTCTGTATTTGCTTCCCTGCACCTTAAATCTGTGTCCTCTCGTAGTGACCATTTCAGCTCGGGGAAATAGTTTCTGAGAGTCCACTCTATCTATTCCTGTCAACATTTTATAAACCTCTAAAAATAATATATTGTTTAATATATTGTTAAGAATAATAGTTTGCAGCAAGGTGTAAAGAATTGGATAAATGTTTGAAGGGATTTTTGCAGATCCATGGGAAAAGTGTAGATGAGAGTGGAGACTAATTTGATAGTTACGGTCTCTCTAAAAGCTGATCTAGCTAGGGAGTTAAGCACCTGTGAAAGTGGCACCTCTTCATTGTAACTAGGATGCTTTCGCGTTAAAGGACTCCAGTATTAAAGCACAGATGATCATACGAGGAAGTGCACGCATTAGCTCGGATTAAAATCACCACAATGTGAAGTATATGGAAATTAAACTATCCGGTATCTGATAGTAAGCTTAGTGTTGCAGAATTATGTGTATATATTCCTATTGTTGGACTATTGGAAGTCAATATCCTGGCCTATTTATCAACACTCATTTTACACAGAATTATTGAGAAGCAGAATCGTAAAACGGGCAGAACAAAAAATGAAGAATGCTGCAGAGTTTACAATTATTTATTTTAAAAGATGTGAGAATTCAATAAGTTACCTTGTGCCAAACAGTTAGCGTTTTTATTTTGGAACCGAGATTTATTTATAATAAATTTGCAAAAACATCTTATTTCTCAGAAATACAGAATGTATCAAATGATCACAGCATCTGATAACTTACAGAACATAGAACATTACAGCGCAGAACAGGGCCTTCGGCCTTCGATGTTGCGCCGACCAATTAGGAACAAGCAGTGACCCTCTAACCTAAACCATTCCTTTTCACCCATAAACTTATCTACTAACCTCTTAAACACCACCAAACTTGGTGCATCTACAACTGCAGCAGGCAGGGCATTCCATTCCCTTACCACCCTCTGGGTAAAGAACCTACCTCTGACATCTGTCCTAAAACCACCACCCCTTAATTTAAAGCTATGTCCCCTCGTGCTAGCTTTCTCCATCCTAGGAAAAAGGCGATCACTGTCCACCCTATCTAAACCTCTAATCATCTTATATGCTTCAATAAGATCCCCTCTTAGCCGCCTCCTTTCTAACGAAAACAACCTCAAATCCTTCAACCTCTCTTCATAGGACCTGCCCTCCATACCAGGCAACATCCTGGTAAACCTCCTCTGTACCCTCTCCAATGCCTCCAATCTTTCTTATAATGTGGGGACCAGAACTGCACACAATACTCCAAGTGCGGCCGCACTAGAGTTTTGTACAGTTGCAACATGACGTTGCGGCTCCGAAATTCAATCCCCCTACCAATAAAAGCTAAGACTCCTTATGCCTTCTTAACAACCTTATCGACTTGATTGCCAACTTTCAGGGATCTATGCACATATACACCAAGATCCCTATGTTCATCAACACTATTAAGAGTCCTACCATTAGCCCTATACTCTACACATTTGTTATTCCTGCCAAAGTGAATTACCTCACACTTTTCCACATTAAACTCCATTTGCCACCTCTCGGCCAGCTCTGCAACTTGTCCAAGTCTCTCTGCAAACTATAACACCCCTCTTCACTATCTACCACTCCACCGACTTTAGTGTCATCTGCAAATTTACTAATCCATCCTTCAATACCCTCATCCAGATCATTTATAAAAATTACAAAACAGCAGGGGCCCCAAAACAGACCCCTGAGGTACACCACTTGTCACCGAACTCCAAGATGAATATCTCCCATCAACCACCACACTCTGTCTTCTATCTGCTAGCCAATTCCTAACCCAATTAGCTAAATCACCCTCTATCCCATACATCTGCATTTTCTGCAGAAGCCTTCCATGTGCCACCTTATCGAACACCTTACTAAAGCCCATATATACCACAATATATAGCTTCTTATGATAAAGGAGCTCCAGAAACCAAAATATAACCCTGTCAAATCAAAGATTCAGATTTAGTAGAGGTAAGAAATAGGAAAGGGAAGATATCACTTGATATGAAAGGTCTTCTAATAGTGATTACATTAAAGAGTAGACAGGTTAAATCAGGAGGTTACAAAGGGGTATAGGTGAGTGAAGTGAATGGGCAAAAATGTGCATAAATGTGAAATGGTCCATTTTGGCAGGAAGAATATAAAAGAAGCTTATTGTCTACACTGTGAAAGGTTGTAGAACTCTGAGATGCAGAGGAATTTGGATGTCAAAGTGCAAAGATACATAGAAAATAGGAACAGGAGGAGACCATTCAATCCATCAAGCTTCCTGCAACATTCATTATAATTGTGGCTGATCTTCTAACACAATATCCTTTGATCCCACTTTTCCACATATCCTTTGATCTTTTTGCCCCATGAGCTATATCTAACCCCTTCTTGAAAACATACAATGTTTTGGCCTCAAATGCTTTCTGTGGTGGTGAATTTCACAGGCTGACAGTTCTCTGGGTGAAGAGATTTCTCCTCACCTTCTAAACAGTCCACCCTGTATAGTTAGAGTCTGACCTCTGGTTCTGGATTTCCCCAACATCAGGAACATCCATCCTGCATCTATCATGTCTGATCCTGTTAGAATTTTATAAGTTTCTATGTGAATTCCTCCTTCATTCTTCTAAACTCCAGCATATGTGATCCTAACCAATTCAATCTTTCCTCATGTATGAATCCCACCATCTCACTAGTGTATATCCACTATTTCCAGGGCCAGTTCCCTAAGTACTCAGGGATGCAGATGATCAGGCCTTGAGGATTCATCAGACTTCAATTCCATCAATTTCCCCAACACCATTTCTCTCCTAATACTGATTTCATTCAATTCCACCCTCTCGCTCAACCCTGTATTCCCCAACATTACTGGTATCTTGTTTGCGTCTTCTTTGTGAAGAGAGAATCAAAGTCTATATTATCCTCACCAATCTTTTTTCTCTTCACATACCAACAGAAACTTCTACTTTTGATTTTTATGTTCCCTCCCTCCAAGCTTATTCTCATCTTCAGTTTATCCCTTCTTAAGCCTATGCTGAATTTTAAACTGCACCCAATCTTCAGGTCTGTTGTTTTTTTTCTTGGCCAATTTGAGGCAGGTTCTTTACACAGAGGGTGGTGAGGGCGTGGAATGCCCTGCCTGCAGCAGTTGTGGACTCGTCTACTTTGGGGGCATTCAAATGTTCGGTGGATAGGCATATGGATGATATTGGAATAGTTTAGGTTAGAGGGTCCACTGGCCGGCGCAACATCAAGGGCCAAAGGGCCTGTACTGTGCTGTAATGTTCTATGTTCTAATTTCTATGCCTCCTCCTCGGATCTAATACCATCTCTAATTTCCCTTGTGAGCTATGGTTTGGTCATCTTTTCTGTTTTACATTTGTGCCAGACATGAATAAATGAAGGCATATGGAGTCTTAGCTTTTATTGGTAGGGGGATTGAATTTAGGAGCCGCAGCATCATGTTGCAACTGTACAAAACTCTAGTGCGGCCGCACTTGGAGTATTGGGTGCAGTTCTGGTCGCCACATTATAAGAAAGATGTGGAGGCATTGGAGAGGGTACAGAGGAGGTTTACCAGGATGTTGCCTGGTATGGAGGGCAGGTCCTATGAAGCGAGGTTGAAGGATTTGAGGTTTTTTTCGTTAGAAAGGAGGCGGCTAAGAGGGGATCTTATTGAAGCATATAAGATGATTAGAGGTTTAGATAGGGGGGACAGTGATAGCCTTTTTCCTAGGATGGAGAAAGCTAGCACGAGGGGACACAGCTTTAAATTAAGGGGTGATAGTTATAGGACGGATATCAGAGGCAGGTTCTTTACCCAAAGGGTGGTTCGGGAGTGGAATGCCCTGCTGCAGCGGTTGTAGATGCGCCAAGTTTGGTGGCGTTTAAGAGGTTAGTTGATAAGTATATGGAAGAGAAGGGAATGGTTTAGTTTGGAGGGGCATTGCTTTTTATTTTGGTCGGCACAACATCGAAGGCCGAAGGGCCTGTTCTGTGCTGTAATGTTCTATGTTCTAAATGACTGTTGCAGTTTTTGAATGTTTGCCTATCCACTGTCATCCATTTGAATAATATTTCCCAAATAAACATAACAAATTTGTGCCACCTCCCCATCGTATTTTCCTCATTAAGATTCAGGGCCCTGGTCTCAGAATCAATTGTGTCACACCCATATTGAAAAATCACAAAAGGCTGGTATATAGGTACAACAAGTAATTAGGAAAGATATTGTTAATTTATTATGAGGAGAATTGACTACAAGAGTAGCAAGTTTAGGGTTCAGTTGTATAGGGCACTACTGAGTTCAGTATACGGAGTCTTAGCTTTTATTGGTAGGGGGATTGAATTTCGGAGCCGCAACGTCATGTTGCAACTGTACAAAACTCTAGTGCGGCCGCACTTGGAGTATTGTGTGCAGTTCTGTTCCCCACATTATAAGAAAGATGTGGAGGCATTGGAGAGGGTACAGAGGAGGTTTACCAGGATGTTGCCTGGTATGGAGGGCAGGTCTTATGAAGAGAGGCTGAGGGATTTGAGGTTGTTTTTCGTTAGAAAGGAGGCGGCTAAGAGGGGACCTAATCGAAACATATAAGATGATTAGAGGTTTAGATAGGGTGGACAGTGATAGCCTTTTTCCTAGGATGGAGAAAGCTAGTACGAGGGGACACAGCTTAAATTAAGGGGTGATAGTTATAGGACGGATATCAGAGGTAGGTTCTTTACCCAAAGGGTGGTTGGGGAGTGGAATGCCCTGCCTGCAGCAATTGTAGATGCGCCAAGTTTGGTGGCGTTTAAGAGGTTAGTTGATAAGTATATGGAAGAGAAGGGAATGGTTTAGTTTGGAGGGGCATTGCTTTTAATATTGGTCGGTGCAACATCGAAGGCCGAAGGGCCTGTTCTGTGCTGTAATGTTCTATGTTCTATGTATTGGTCTCATTTAAGCAATGATGTAAACACATTGGAAGCAGTTCAGAGAAAGTTTACTACACTCAAACCAGGATTGAGTGAGTTGTCTTGTGAGGGAAGTTTGTAGAGGCTAGGCTTCTATCCACTAGAATTTAGAAGAATAAAAAAACAATTTGATCGGAAGCATTAAGATTCTGATGGTGTTGACAGGGTGGATGTGGGGAGAATATTCCCTCTTGTGGATTATTTAGAACAGGGATCACTGTTTAAAAATAAGAGATCACTCATTTTAGACAGAAAGGAAGAGAAATGTGTCTTTAAAAATCTCTTTCTCATTGGGCAGTGGAAGCAAAGTCTATGAATGTTTTTATGGAAGAGATTCTTGATTAACACTTGGTTTTCAGTTAACAAAGAAGTGAAATGCTATAGCCAGGAATGTGAGGTTGAGGTTATAATGTGATCACCAATGATCTTGTTCAAAGGCAGAGCAAGCTTGAAAAGCTGAGTGGCCTACTCCAGCTTGTAATTCATATGTTCCCATGGTGAGGCAGTGGTGATATCATCACTGGGCTAGTAATCCAGAGACCCAAAGTCATGTTTTCGGAATCCCACCACAGTAGGTGGTGAAATTTGAATTGAATAAAAGTCTGAAATTTTAAATATAATGAGAACTGTGAAACCATTGCCAATTGTTTTGGTTCACCCTCTGAAGCCCCAGTCCCTCAGACCAGTGCATGGTGGGCACAGCCAGGGTGGAACTGCCAGGGTAGCACAACCCATGAGGTACTGCCCCCGACTCCCACCCGTTGGTGGGGACTATCTGTGGTCCTCCAGTAGTGAGGTCAAGGAGCTAGGTGAGCCCAGATAATCGCGCCCTGAGCTCATTAAAGATATTAAATACAAACATAGAAAAACTACAGCACAATCCAGGTCCTACGGCCCAGAAAGTTGTGTCAAATGTGTCCCTACTTTAGAGATTACTAGGCTTACCTATAACCCTCTATCTTACAAAGTTCCATGTACTTATCTAAAAGTCTCTTAAAAGACCCTATCGAATCCACCTCTACCACTGTTGCCAGCAGCACATTCCACGCACCCACCTCTGAGTGAAAAACTTATCCCTGACATCTCCTCTGTACCTACGCCCCAGACCTTAAACCTTTGTCCTCTTTTGGCAGCCATTTCAGCTCTGGGGAAATAGCCTTGGAGAATCCACCCTCTCAGCATCTTATACACCTCTGTCAGGTCACCCCTCATCCTTTGTCTCTCCAAGGAGAAAAGGCCAAGCTCCCTCAAACTATCTTCATAAAGCATGCTCCTCAATTCAGGCAACATCCTAATAAATCTCGTCTGCACCCCTTTCTCTGGCTTTCACATCCTCCCTGTAATGAGGCGACCAGAACTGAGCACGGTACTGCAAATGGGGTCTGACTAGGATCTTATACAGCATTATCTCTTGACTCCTAAACTCAATTCCTTGGTTGATGAAGGCCAGTACACATTAGCTTTCTTAACCACAGCTTCAACGTGCACAGCTGCTTTGAGTGTCCTTTGAACTTGGACTCCAAGACCCTTCTGATCTTCCACACTGCCAAGAGTCCGACCATTAATATTATATTCTGCCATCCTATTTGACCTGCCAAAATGAACCACTTCACACTTACCTGGGTTGAACTCCATCTGCCACTTCTCCGCCCAGTCTTGCATCTTAGCAATATGTGGCTGAAATTTCTGATATCCCTCCACACTATCCACAACACCTCTAACCTTTGTGTCATCAGCAAACTTACCAACCCATCCCTCCACTTCCTCATCCAGGTCATTTATAGAAATCACAAAGAGTAGGGGTCCCAGAACAGCTCCCTGGGGCATTCCATTGGTGACCGACCTCCATGCAGAACATGACCCATCTATAACCACTCTTTTCCTTCTGTGTTCTGGACCTACAAAAGTAATGTCCCCTTTGTTCCAATGCCCCCATACTTTCTCAATAAGCCTTGCATGGGGAACCTTATCAAATGTCTTGCTGAAGTCCATATAAATTACATCTACTGGTCTTCCTTCATCAATGTGTTTAGTCACATCTTCAGAATGTGAAGATGAACATCTTCGCTGTTTTTCTCTTTGTTTAAAACAGCGAGCGGGAGTAGTTTTTGCCGTTTTTATTTAAACTAACTTGTAACCGGAAGTCGTCACTAGGAGGCTGCCGGTAGTTGTAGTTTTTAAGCTATATAAGTACTAACCTCTGGGTATCGGCCTCATTGTTCCATTGGAGCAGCACGGAGAGGCAGCGATTTGGGAGAGCGAGAAGTTCGATTGATAAGTAGCTTTTTAACTTTTCTCTTTGTTTAAAACAGCGAGCGGGAGTAGTTTTTGCCGTTTTTATTTAAACTAACTTGTAACCGGAAGTCGTCACTAGGGGCTGCCGGTAGTTGTAGTTTTTCTCTCTGACTCTATAAATTGGTCCAGAGAGGAAACCCGATACTCTACACAGGTAGAGTATCCCACCCTCCCCCCTCCTCTAACCTAATAATAAAAGTGTGTGTGTAGTTTTTTTTTTCTCTCCTGCAAATTAAAGTAACAGTGATGGCAGTGCAGGTAGTACATTGCACCTCCTGCGGTATGTATGAGGTGAGGGACACCAGTAGTGTTCCTGCTGATTATACCTGCAGGAAGTGTGCACATTTGCAGCTCCTTGAGGATCGTGTTAAGGAGCTGGAGCTGGAATTAGAGGAGCTCAGAGTAATTCGAGAGGTTGAGGAGGATATAGGCAGGAGTAACAAAGAGATTGTAACTCCTATAAGTGATAATTGGGTAACTATTAGGAGGAGGGGTAAGAAGCAATCGGGGAGACAATCCCCTGGGGCTGTTCCCCTCCAAAATAAATTTTCTGTCTTGGAGGCTACAGTTGAGGAAGAATCAACTGGAGCTGACCAAAGGGAGCAGGTCTCTGGGGGTGAGCCTGCTGAGAATGCTCAGGTGGGGGGGGGGAATAAGAGATTAGGCCTAGTTATAGGAGACTCCATAGTTAGAGGGACAGATAGGAGGGTAAATAGTAATAAACAGGACTCAGGGCTGGTGTGTTGCCTCCCAGGGGCTGGGGTCCAGGATGTCGCAGATCGGGTTTTTAGGATTCTTAAGGGTGAGGGGAGTCAGCCCCAAGTCATTGTTCATGTGGGGACACATGATGTAGGTAGGACAAGGGAAGGGGATATTAAACAGAAATTTATGGAGTTAGGGTGGAAGCTTAGGTCCATAACAGGCAGAGTGGTTATCTCTGGACTCTTGCCTGTGCCAAGGGATAGTTTAGAGATGAACAGAGAAAGGGATAGTTTGAACTCATGGCTGCGTGGATGGTGCAGGAGGGAGGGGTTCAGGTTCCTTAACAATTGGGACTCATTCTGGGATAGGTGGGACCTCTTCAAGAGAGATGGTCTACACCTGAACCAGAGGGGGACTAATATCTTGGGGGGAAAATTTGCTAAGGCTATGATGGGGGCGTTAAACTGATTCGGGGGGGGGGTGGGATCCTAAGTAGTTGGGGTGCTGAGAGGGGTGAGAGTAAGGGGGTTATAGAGGAGAGTTGTAAAACACAGCGGCGTACGGGTGGGGTGGAGCATGGTTTGAGATGCGTATACTTTAATGCAAGGAGTATTCGCAATAAGGGGGTGGAACTTGCAGCTTGGACCAGTACCTGGAACTTCGATGTTGTGGCCATTTCAGAGACTTGGGTAGAGCAGGGACAGGAATGGATGTTGCAGGTTCCGGGTTACAAATGCTTTAGTCGGAGTAGAGAAGGAGGTAGAAGGGGGGGAGGAGTGGCGTTATTGGTCAAAGACTGTATCACGGTGATAGAAAAGAAGTTTGATGAGGACTTGTTTCATCGAAGGCCGAAGGGCCTGTTCTGTGCTGTATTGTTTGTCTGTTGAGGTAGTATGGGCTGAGATTAGAAACAGGAGAGGAGAGGTCACCCTGTTGGGAGTCTTTTACAGACCTCCTAATAGTTCTAGAGAGGTTGAGGAAAGGATTGCAAAGTCAATTCTGATTAGGAGTGAAAGTAGTAGGGTAATTGTGAGGGGGGACTTTAACTTTGCTAATATTGATTGGAATAGCTATAGCTCTAGCACGTTAGAGGGGTCAGTTTTCGTACAGAGTGTGCAGGAAGGTTTTTTGACTCAGTATGTAGAGAGGCCAACTAGAGGTGAGGCTACATTGGATTTGGTGCTGGGCAATGGGCCAGACCAGGTGTTAGGCTTGGAAGTTAGTGAACATTTTGGTGATAGTGACCACAATTCGGTTACGTTCACCTTAGTGATGGACAGGGATAGGCATGAAGCTGGGGGCTGTAGTTATAGCTGGGGAAGGGTAATTATGAGGCCATCAGGAGAGAATTAGGGTGCGTAGATTGGACTAGGGAACTACAGGGACTGGGAACATCTGGAATGTGGTGCTGATTCAAGGAGCAGCTGCTGAGAGTCCTTGATAAGTATGTCCCTGTCAGGCAGGGAGGAAATGGACGAGTAAGAGAGCCTTGGTGTACGAAAAGAGTTGATTTGCTGGTTAAGAAGAAAAAGGAGGATTATGTCAGGATGAGGCTTGAAGGCTCAGGTAGTGCAATGGATAGCTATAGATTAGCTAGGAAGGAGGTAAAAAGTGAATTGAGGAGAGCTAAGAGGGGACACGAGAAGATGTTGGCTGATAGGATTAAGGAGAATCCTAAAGCTTTCTGTCGATATGTTAAGAATAGAAGATTGGTTAGGGCAAGATTAGGACCAGTCATAGATAGCAGTGGGAAGTTGTGCGTGGAGCCTGAAGAGATTGGCGAGGCACGGAATAAATATTTCTCTTCGGTATTCACGCAGAGTGCTGGAAATGTAGCTGTGGAGAGCACTGAGGTACAGGGTTGCACATTGGGGAGTATTGTAGTAGATAGGGAGGATGTGTTAGAAATTCTCGAGGGTTTGAAGTTGGATAAGTCCCCTGGGCCGGACGGGATTTACCCTAGGATTCTCTGGGAGGCAAGAGAGGAGATTGCAGAGCCTCTGGCTCTGATCTTCAGGTCCGCGTTGGTTACGGGTGTGGTTCCGGAGGACTGGAGGATGGCGAATGTGGTCCCATTGTTTAAGAAGGGGAAGAGAGAACTTCCTGGGAATTATAGGCCAGTGAGTCTTACTTCTGTGGTGGGCAAGGTATTGGAGAGAAGTATTAGGGATAGGATTTATAGTTATTTAGAGAGAAATGAATTGATTGGGGATAGTCAGCATGGTTTCGTGAAGGGTAGGTCATGCCTTACTAACCTCATGAGTTTTTTGAGAAAGTGACCAGAGAGGTGGATGGGGGTAAGGCGGTTGATGTAGTATATATGGACTTTAGTAAGGCTTTTGATAAGGGGGCCCATGGAAGACTTCTACAGAAAATGCAGATGTGTGGAATAGAGGGTGATTTAGATAATTGGATTAGAAATTGGCTGGCAGATAGAAGACAGAGGGTGGTGGTTGATGGGAGATATTCATCGTGGAGTTCGGTGACGAGTGGTGTGCCTCAGGGGTCTGTTTTGGGGCCCCTGCTGTTGGTAATTTTTATAAATGATCTGGATGAGGGTATTGAGGGATGGATCAGTAAATTTGCAGATGATACTAAAGTTGGTGGTGTGGTAGATAGTGAAGAGGGGTGTTTTAGTTTACAGAGTGACTTGGACAAGTTGCAGAGCTGGGCCGAAAGGTGGCAAATGGAGTTTAATGTGGAAAAGTGTGAGGTAATGCACTATGGCAGAAATAATAAATGTGTAGAGTATAGGGCTAATGGTAGGATTCTTAGTAGTCTTGATGAACAGAGGGATCTTGGTGTGTATGTGCATAGATCCCTGAATGTAGGCAGTCAAGTCGAGAAGGTTGTTAAGAAGGCATATGGAGTCTTAGCTTTTATTGGTTGGGGGATTGAATTTCGGAGCCGCAACGTCATGTTGCAACTGTACAAAACTCTAGTGCGGCCGCACTTGGAGTAGTGTGTGCAGTTCTGGTCCCCACATTATAAGAAAGATGTGGAGGCATTGGAGAGGGTACAGAGGCGGTTTACCAGGATGTTGCCTGGTATGGAGGGCAGGTCTTATGAAGAGAGGCTGAGGGATTTGAGGTTGTTTACGTTAGAAAGGAGGCGGCTAAGAGGGGACCTAATCGAAACATATAAGATGATTAGAGGTTTAGATAGGGTGGACAGTGATAGCCCTTTTTCCTAGGATGGAGAAAGCTAGCACGAGGGGACACAGCTTTAAATTAAGGGTATGAGTTATAGGACGGATATCAGAGGTAGGTTCTTTACTCAAAGAGTGATTAGGGAGTGGAATGCCCTGCCTGCAGCTGTTGTAGATGCGCCAAGTTTGGTGGCGTTTAAGAGGGTAGTGGATAAGTATAGGGATGAGAAGGGAATGGTTTAGTTAGGAGGGGCATTGCTTTTTATTTTGGTCGGCACAACATCGAAGGCCGAAGGGCCTGTTCTGTGCTGTATTGTTCTATGTTCTATGTTCTATGTAAAATTCAGTTAGGCTCATAAGGCATGATCTACCTTTGACAAAGCCGTGCTGACTATTCTTAATCATATTATAAAGAGCAAAGAACAACACAGCATAGGAAACAGGCCCTTCAGCCCAACGAGTCCGCACCACCATTTTAACAGCATGAGTTCCCAATGTTCATAAATCCTGCCTCTCAGAATCTTCTCCATCAACTTACTAACTGCTGAGGTGAGACTCACTAGTCTAAAATTTCCCGGACTATCTCTACTCCCTTTCTTGAATAAAGGAACAACATCCGTAATCCTCTAATCCTCCAGAACCATCTCCATTAATGATGCAAAGATCATTGCCAGAGGCTCAGCAATCTCCTCCCTCACCTTGCACAGTAGCCTGGGGTACATCCCATCCGGTTATTATTTGTAATAACTTATTATATTATAATAAGTTATTATATTGAACTTGATACTTTTCAAAAGCTCCAACACATCCTCTTTCTTAATATCTACCTGCTCAAGCTTTTCGGTCTGTTGCAAATCTGCACTATAACCACCAAGATCCTTTTCCATAGTGAATATTGAAGTATTCATTAAGTACTCTGCTATCTCTTCCAGTTCCATATAAACTTTCCCAGTGTCACACTTGATAGATCCCATTCTTTCACATCTTATTCTCTTGCTCTTCACATATTTGTAGAAAGCCTTGGGGTTTTCCTTAATCCTGCTTGCCAAGGTTTTCTTATGAATCCTTCCGTCTTTCTTCTTGACTACATTTATTAGAGCCTTTGTACAGTTCCTGTAACCTACCATAACTTCCCTGTTTCATTGGAACATTGCTGTGTAGAACTCCAGACAAATATTCCCTGAAAATTTGCCGCATTTCTTCCTTGCATTTCCCTTAGAAGACCTGTTTCCAATTTAAGCCTCCAATTTCCTGCCTGATAGCCTCATAATTCCCCTTATCCCAATTAAACACTTTTCTAACTTGTCTGATCCTCTCTCTCTTCAATACTATTGTAAAGGAGATAGAATTATGATGTCTCCAAAATGTTCTCCCACTGAGAGATCCGACATCTGCCCAGGTTCATTACCCAATACTAAATCAAGTACAGCTTCTCCTCTTGTAGGCTTATCCACATATTGTGTCAAGAAACCTTCCTGAACACACCTAACAAACTCTTCCCCATCCAAACCTCTTACCCTAGGGAGATTCCAATCAATATTTGGGAAATTAAAATCTCCCATCATGACAACTCTTATTATTGCACCTTTTCAGGATCTGCTTCCAAATCTGCTCCTCAACATCCTTGTTACTATTGGGCAGCCTATAGAAAAGTTATTGACCCCTTCTTGTTCCTAACCTCCACCCACAGAGACTCCGCGGACAATCCCTCTGCGGCGTCCATCTTTTCTACAGTTGTGACACTATCTCTGATCAACAGTGCCACTCCCCCATCTCTTTTTCCTCCCTCCCTATCCCTTCTGAAACATCAAACTCGGCACTTGAAGTAACCTGTCTTGTCCCTGAGTCATCCAAGTCTCCAATGGCCACCACATTACATTTCCAAGTATCCACACTCTAAGCTCATCCACTTTGTTCACAATACTCCTTATGTTAAAATAGACACATCTCAAACCTTCTATCTGAGCGCTCCCCTTCTCTATCACCTGCCTATCCTCCCTCTCACACTGTCAGTAAGCTTTCTCTATTTGTGAGCTAACCTCCTCTCTCCCAGTCACTTCATTTTGATTCCACGCCCTAACCTTTCTAGTTTGAAGCCTCCCCAGTAGCCTTAGCAAACCTCTCAGCCAGGATATTTGTCCCCCTGGGATTCAAGTGCAACCTGTTCTTTTTGTAGAGATCACACCTGCCCCAGAAGAGATTCCAATTATCCAGAAACCTGAATCCATGCCCCCTTTCCAATCCCTCAGCCATGCATTTATCTTCCACCTCTTTCCATGCCTACCCTCACTGTCTCACAATAAAGATATAATTCTTACATGAATGGAATTGGCGTGGACCCCAGGTACAACCCTCAGGTTTTTTTTGTCTCCTACTGAAATACTCCGTCCTATGACTCAATCCTCACAGTGGGGCGGAAAAATTGCACCTATCATTGCGTTTGAAGCAGTTCAGAGAAGGTTCACTCAATGCGTTCTTGGGACGAAGGTCTTTCCTTATGAAAAAAGGTAAAACAGGCTGGACTGATTGGAATTTAGAAAACTGTATGGTGATCTTACTGAAACATTAAAGGTCCTGAGAGAGTTTGGTAGGGTGGATACTGAGAGGACATGGAAGAGTCTAGGACCAGGAGACACAGTTTAAGAATAAGAAGTCTCCCATTTATGGCGGAGATGAGGAGATTTTATTCTCTGAGTGGTCCGTTATTACATTGAATTCTCTTCCCAGAAGCAGAGCGGCTGGGTCACTGAATTTATTCAAGGCTGGGTTAGACAGATTTGTAATCAGTAAGAGAATGAAAGGCTATGGGAAAAAGGCAGAAAGTGAGCTGAGGGTAATCACATCAGATCTCATAGAATGGTTCAGCTGACTCGATGGGCAGAATGTCTACTGCTGCCCCTATCTCTTATCGTCCATGGAGCTGAGACACAACCAGACCAGCCATGATCTCATTGAATGGCAGAGCAGGCTTGAGGGGCTGAATGGTCCACTATTGTTCCTAACTCGTGAGTGGCATTTAAGATAAAAGGAACACAATAATCTTATACTGGCACTTAATATGTGAGTCAGCAGTATGAGGGAGAGTGCTGGGGACAAAGAGGATGTGATATATGCTTGCAGGCACAGACCAAGGCTACAATACTTAATAATTTGTATTGATGTTTACTAACAGGATAGAGTAAACTCCTGCCTTTTGCATCTTTCTAATTCCCTTCACCATGTTTTTTTAGTTTGTCTACTACATCACCCATTGTGTGAGCAATGTTTGCTTGTCTGTTATCCTTTTCCCTATCTCCGCTCTCCCCAAGGGGAATGGCAGCCATGATGGATGCAGAGGCCTTGACATAGTTCAACAGGAATCATCTGATCAAGGGACAACACTCTAAAAGCTTGTGATTCCAAATAAACCTGTTGGACTTCAATCTGTTGTGAGATTTCTTATTATTTTAACAGGAGCATGGTGGGTGATTCTCCCAGTGTGCTGCTCTGCTTGAGAAGCGCAGGAGATGGGGGTTGTTTCACAGGCTCCCCACACAGCACCATGACCCCCACTATCTCCACAAACAAGAATTTCTGTGTAATCCATATTCAATATTCAAATTCAAGACTGCAATCTCCAGGCTCACTAACACCTCCCCAACCCCCTGACGGGAGTGGTTCACTCCAATGGGGGTTACTACTGCCCCCAGTCACGGGGCACCGGCAGCCCAACCTTGTTGGAAGAAGGAAAGGCCATTGAGGATCACCCAGGAGGTTGGGAGTAAGGGGCTGTCCCTTGGGCATTGCCAGTCTAGCATTGCCAGCCTGACACTTTGGCACTGCAGAATGGGCCAAATTGGCATTGCTGGAAAGGCACTTTGTCACTGCTCATCAGGCATTTGGCAGTGCCAATGTGCCCCCTTGGTGAGATCAGAGACGTGCAGGGCCTATTAGGGCACCACCACTCTGCACAGTATCACTAGCAGAGGGAGAGAGGATTGCAATGGAGGCTGGCCACTCGGCTGAGGAGGGTGTTGGGGCTGCTGAGGGGGATATCAAGACTGCTGGGAGTGTGGGGGAGGAGGGGAGCCGGATGATCAAGTCTGGCCAAATTTTTAGGGGTGGAGTGGGAGACGTGGGATCTGGCCCTTGGAGATCTGGGAGGCCAACAATCGGGGGAGGGGGGTGGGAGGACCAGCAATGGGGCTTTGTGAGGCTGGCCATCAATCAGGAGGCCAGCAATTCAGGGCAACTGCACATGTGCCAATCTTGGCACTGACAGTTTGGCATGTGCGCAGTTACCCACTCAGCACTCCCACAGGAGTGTGAAATGGTGTCTGGAATGGCTGCAATGGAAAAACAGCCCAAACACAGAAATGAACCTGGAAGTGTCTGAGTCTCTGGGTCAGAAGCTGCAAGAACAGCTCTGTTCATTGGTGAAATATTCATGGATTTTGTCTGCCTGTTTTGAGATGTGGTTCATTCTTTACTGAAATGAGGATTGCCTCCATGTGCTGTATTGCTCAGAGGCTCCCCTGTCTGTCTTATTAAGGTACTGCATGATTATATATAGAACATATATAGAACAATACAGCACAGAACAGGCCCTTCGGCCTTCGATGTTGTGCCGACCAAAATAAAAAGCAATGCCCCTCCAAACTAAACCATTCCCTTCTCTTCCATATACTTATCAATTAACCTCTTAAACGCCACCAAACTTGGCGCATCTACAACAGCTGCAGGCAGGGCATTCCACTCCCTAATCACTCTTTGAGTAAAGAACCTACCTCTGATATCCGTCCTATAACTCATACCCCTTAATTTAAAGCTGTGTCCCCTCGTGCTAGCTTTCTCCATCCTAGGAAAAAGGCTATCACTGTCCACCCTATCCAAACCTCTAATCATCTTATATGCTTCAATATGCTGCAATATCACTGGACAAACTAATATTTGTTTTTGTCAATCTTTACATATCTACAGAAACTTTTACAGTCAGTTTTTGTGCCTCAGCTCATGGTCTATTTTCCACTTCTTAGTCAACCCCTTGGTTCTCCTTTACTGAATTTTAAATTGTTCCCAATTCTCAGGTCTGTTGCTTTTTCTTGCCAATTTTTATGTGTCTTCTTTGAATCTAATCCTATTTTTCATTTCCTTTCTAAGCCATAGTTTGACCACAATTCCCTTACCACTCTGGCACAAAACAGGAATAAACAACTCTTAGAGTTCACCAATTTGTTCTATTTGTTTCCCAGTCTATCATGGCCTCATTCCCTTTATTCAGGACCCTGGTCTCAGAATCAGCTACGTCACTATCTACCTTGATGTGGAAATGCCAGCATTGGATTGGGGTGGGCACAGTAAGAAGTCTCACTATACCAGGTAAAAGTCCAACAGTTTGTTTAGAATCATGAGCTTTCGGAATGCTGCTCCTTCAGCAGGTGAGTCACTCAAAGACTTTGTTCCTTTGGTGTTGCTTAACTCAATCCATAGAGACTTCACATCCACTGTGCTAATACCTCAATATCATATCTATATCTTCTTTAATCAACAATGCTAACTCCACCACCTTTTCCTTTCTGTCTGTCCTTCCTAAACATGGGACAATCCTCAATGTTTAGTTTCTATTCTTGCTCACCTTGGAGCCATGTCCCTGTAATGCCAATTATATCGTACCCTTTACAATTATATTGTACCCTATACATCTATCTGCACAACGAGTTCATCCACTTTGTTTCGAATGTTCTGAATGTTCAGGTAAAAGACCGTAAGGTGTGAGCCTTGTTAACATTTCTTACTCCGTTCCTACGATTTGTTGCTGTGTCGTATCTGACTCTGGGACTTGATTTCTCTGCTTGTCTTTTTATTCTCCTTGCTGTCAATTGTTTTCAGCATCTGATTGGCCCTGAGCAGTGAGAGACAAATCCTATCATTTCCCTCATGGGTAATTTCTCTTGAAGCAGAGGAACAGTTGAACAAATTGAATATGATACTTGTGAACGGTGTCCTGAATGCACATTTATATTGTAACAAGAGAGACAAAGTGTTCACTCTTGAAATGAAAATGAATTAATCATCAAATGACTTAATTGGGGGCAATTCCAGATTAATGTCTGTTCACAGGAGGATGATGCGAAAAGGTCAATATTCATCCTGAATGTTTTCCTTGGGGAAGTGAGCCTGCTTTATGAAACCATTAACTTTTTTATTGTCCGAGTTTTTATTTCTTGAGTCCCACTTTTGGGATTGTCCTGTGTTCCAATGTAGAGGCTACGCTGCCCACACTCATATCATACTGATGATAGGTTTCCTAAAGGACAGCTATTGTAGAACACTGGATGGTATAAGAGGTTTCTTTGTGACATCCAGAATTTGATGGAATTTCCATCAAACATGGAACCATGACATTTGGTCCATTCTTCTTTACCTGTCCGTGGGATGTGCGCTTTGTTGGCAAGGCCAGCATTTATTCTCCACAACTTCACGAGATGGTGGGGAGCTGCAATGATTGTAGTCACATGGTGTAGACATAACCACAGTATCATTCAGGAGGAGCACCAAGATTTTGACCCTGCAACAACGGTGAGATCGATGCAAGTCTGGGTTGTTTGTGACCCGATATACCACGTGTTTGCTGTCCTGTTTCTTCTGTATGGTGGAGGTTTTGGGTTTGGAAAGTGCCTTGGCAAATTGCTGCAATACATCGTTGGTGCTCACCAAAACAAGAGCAGCATCCTAATGGCATGTGCTGCACTGTTTTATTCTCTGGGCCAGGGGCATTTCTGGTAAGGCCAGCATTTATTGCCCCTCCCTAATTACCCTTGAGCTGACTGGCTTTGTAGGCACTTTTTCATCCTTTCCTTTTTGCATCAATGATACATTTCTTATATTCGTTCTTTTTATAGAATTATAGAATCCTGCAGTCATTGGGTGCACTGAGTCTGCACTGACCACAATCCCATCCAGGTCCTATCCCCATAATCCCATGCATTTATCACAGCTAGACTTCTTGACACTGAGGGACAATTTAGCATGACCAATCCACCTAACCCGCACATCATTGGACTCTGGGAAGAAACTGGTTCACCCAAAGGAAACCCACGCAGAGAGAAGGAGAATGTGCACACAGACTGTGACCCATGCTGGGAATTGAACCTAGTGCTGTGAGTTAACAGTGCTAAGCACTGTGCCCACTATCTATGGACTGTCCTATTCTCTATGATAATTCGAAACAGTCTGTTCCCAGGAGCACCCTAAATGGCCTTTTCTGCACTGAATATGCCCACCCTGTACTCTGCTCGCCTGCTGGAATGGCTGCAGATTGCATTGCTGCTGTTCACCATCCCCTTTTCTTCTCAACTGTCTTCCATCATAATTTGCATTTATGTAAATTGATGAGAGACTGTGACAGAACTGTACTCAATCACAATGGACAAAGGAACTGAATGTCAGAGATGATGTGAGAATGACTGTCTTTATCATCACAGCAGAATTTGACTGATTGTCAAAGCGCCCTAGGAAAATTGGAGTCAATGGTAATTATGAGGAAAACTATCCACATTCTGTATCAACAGCAGTCCCACCCTTGGCCTTATAACTCCACATATCTACCCTGCTAGTCCCCCTGACACGAAGGGGAATTTTAGCATGGCCAATCAATCTAATCTGCACATCTTTGGGGTGTGGGCAGAAACTGGAGCACCCACAGGAAAACCGTAGACATGAGGAGAATGTGCAGACTCCACACAGACAGTTATCTACGGTCGGAATTGAACCTGGGTCCCTGACGCTGTGCGGCAGCAGCACCAATCATTGTGGAATTGTGCCGCGTGGATGCTGTTGTTGGAAACCAATCATTTCCATGATGTCAAGATAGTGCCGCAGGTTCAAAGAACAAAGAACAAAACAACATGGGAAACAGGCCGTTCGGCCCAACGAGCCCACACCGCCACCCCGATGTTCCCACCTCTACTCATGATCCCTGTCCATGTTTATAGATCTATGGATTAAAAACCAAATTTGAGACAATTTAGGGAGAATTTGTTTTGCCAATTAGCCTAAGAGCACATCTTTGGGATGTGGGAGGAAACCGGAGCTCCCGGAGAAAACCCACGCAAGCACGGGGAGAATGCGCAAACTCCCACAGACACAGGCCCAAATCCATGTATCTGCACAGCACAGCGATAGTCACTGAGCTGTCGTGTTGCCCATCAAATGGTCCAGGTCAAGCGTACACTAACGACGTGAAGCACTAGGATACTCTCGAAAAAAAAATCCAAGAGCAGCCCTCTCACGACCCATCGCGTGTATGCCCCTTGTTAGACAACAAGGTGGACCAAAGCACCTGTAGGATAAAAACAAGTACATCAATATCATCATCTATTTACACACTTCCCAGGGACTCCCAAGGCTCATAATCCCTATTTTAAATCAGTTTTCTATATTCCTCCATTCCCATTCTGTTCATGTGCCCATCTAAGTATTTCTTAAATAACTCCAGAGTGCCTGCCTCCACCACTTTATTTGGCAGCGCATTCCATACCCCCACCACCCTCTGTGTGAAAAAACTCCCTCTAGCATCCAAATTATACGTTACCCCCCTCACCCTAAGCCTGTGATCCCTCGTGCTATTTGAGTCCATCCTAGGAAAAAGCTTAACCCTGTTTAACTCTATCTATTCAGTAAGAATTTAGCAACACCAATTTTAAATCCAACTGATTATTTGATAGTAAATTTGCGAGTTTTCGACACTCTGTTTCTTTGTCAGGCAAATCAATGAGAACACTGCATTTGCCTGACAAAGACACATCAGTCAGGCAAATCAATGAGAACACTGCATTTGCCTGACAAAGACACAGTGTCGAAAACTCGCAAATTTACTATCAAATAAATCGGTTGGATTTAAAATTGGTGTTGCTAAAATCTTACTGAGTTCTTACTACCCCAGTCCAACACCGGCCTCTCTACATCATAACTTTATCTATCCCCTTCATAATCTTGTACACCTCTATTAGATCTCCTCTAAGTCTACGTCTTTCTAAGGAAAACAGTCCCAATTTGCCTAACCTCACCTCGTAACTCAGACCTTCCATACCAGGCAGCATCCTGGTAAACCTCCTCTGCAGAGTCTCTACATCCTTCCGGTAGTAAGGCGACCAGAACTGGACGCAGTATTCCAAATGAGGTCTAACCAGAGTTTTATACAACTGCAACATTAAAGGCCAGCTCTTGTACTCTATACCCCTTCCTATAAAGGCTAACATACTAGATGCTTTCTTCACAAC
The DNA here is from genome assembly GCA_024679065.1 of Sphyrna mokarran. NCBI lineage: Eukaryota > Metazoa > Chordata > Chondrichthyes > Carcharhiniformes > Carcharhinidae > Sphyrna > Sphyrna mokarran. The sequence continues at coordinate 39,296,246 of JAGIQG010000028.1, read as the reverse complement.
CTTCTCCACCTGCTCTGCCACCTTTAGAAACTTCTGCACTTCCACCCCCAGGTCCCTCTGTGTTTCTATACTCTTAATAGGTCTACCCTTTATCACATACCTTCCCCCTACGTTCTTTATTCAACCATCTTCTACTGCTTTATCAATGATCCTCCTTTCATTGTAAGGTCAGAGGTTATGATGTTTGCAGATGACTGCACAATGTTCAATATCATTTGCAACTTCCCAGACACTGAAGTCCAAATGCAGCAAGATTTGGACAATATGAAGGCTTGGGCTGATAAGTTGCAAGTTATTTTCACATCATGTGAGTGTTAGGCAACAAGCGTGTCCAATAAGAGAGAATCTAACCATTGCCCATTCACATTAACATCGCTGAATCCTCCGCAATCAATAGTCTGGAGGTTACCATTGACCAGAACCTGAACTGAACCAGTCCCATAAACACTATGGCTGCAAGCGCAGGTCACAGACACAATTCTGAAGTGAGTAACACACCTCCTGCACCCAGTCCCCTGCCTTCCCCGGGCACCAAAGTCTGTTCACTGTCAAATCAAGAATGTGATGGAATACCTTCCTGTTGCCTGGATGGGTGCAGCTCCAACATCACTCAACAAACTTGATAAGGAGATCTGTCACTAGTGGTGTGCCACAGGGCTCAGTACTAGGACCTCTTCTATTTGTGGTTTATATAAATGACTTGGAAGAGGGGGTAGGTGGTGTGATCAGCAAATTTGCTGATGACACTAAGATGCTTGGATTGGCGGGTACTGAGGAGCAGTGCCAGGCAATACAACAGGACATAGATAGGCTGGTAGATTGGGCAGATAGATGGCAAATGGAATTTAATCCGGATAAATGCGAGGTGATGCATTTTGGCCGGAATAATGTAGAGGGGAGTTATAGAATAAAAGGTAAAACTATCCGGAGTATAGTGACGCAGAGAGACCTGGGGGTGCAGGTTCACAAGTCTCTGAAGGTGTCAGTACAGGTGGAGAAAGTGATAAAGAAAGCATATGGTATGTTAGCCTTCACAGAAAAGGGTATAGAATACAAGAGTAGGAGTCTGATGTTGCAAGTGTATAGAACGTTGGTTAGGCCTCACTTGGAATACTGCGTCCAGTTCTGGTCGCCGTACTACCGGAAGGATGTGGAGGCCTTGGAGAGAGTGCAGAGGAGATTTACCAGGATGCTGCCTGGTATGGAAGGGCTGTCTTACGAGGAAAGATTGAACACACTGGGGTTGTTTTCCCTTGAAAGACGTCGGCTGAGAGGGGATCTATTAGAGGTATATAAGATTATGAGGGGTATAGATAGAGTAAATGGTGGTAAGCTTTTTCCACCATTAGAAATGGATAGAACGAGGGGTCACGGCCTTAGGGTGAGGGGGGCTATGTATAAGACGAATATTAGAGGGCGGTTTTTCACACAAAGGGTAGTGGGGGTGTGGAATGCACTACCGAGTAAGGTGGTGGGAGCAGGCACGCTAGGGTTGTTTAAGGGTCTCTTGGACAGCCACATGAGCGGTCTGCAGATAGAGGGATATAGCAGGACTGTCTAAATATCTTATTTGTTTCCACAGGCAATTCGGTCCACCTTGTTGACCAACAAGGTGCATGCATTCGGCAGGTCGTGCGAGGGCTGCTCTTGGATGTTGCTTCAGGAGTGGCCTAGTGCTTCAAGTCGTTAGTGTGTGCTTAAACTGGACCATCTGATGGGCAACATGACAGCTCAGAGACTATCGCTGTTGCTGTGCAGACACATGGATTTGGGCCTGTGTCTGCGGGAGTTTGCGCGTTCTCCCCATGGTTGCGTGGGTTTTCTCCGGGTGCTCCGGTTTCCTCCCACATCCCAAAAATGTGCTGTTAGGCTGATTGGGTAACAAATTGTCCCTATATTGGTCCCTATATGGGAATCTTCCACAATAGGCATAGCCTAAAGTCATGGATATGTCATTAAGACGTTAGGACGGTGGTGCGGGCTCGTTGGGCCGAAGGGCCTGTTTCCCGTGCTGTATTGCTCTTTGTTCTCTTTGTTTGTTGTTGATACTGTCCAGCACAAAGCAGTCCCCTTGATTAGCACTTCATCCATCACCTTAAATATTTATTTCCTCCCAGCACTGAAGCACAGTGACAGCTTTGTACATCATTTACAACTGGATAAAAGCTGTGGATGCTGGAAAATTTCAGCAACTCTAAGGGGAGAAATGAGCTGACATTTTGAGTCCAGATGAGCTTTTATCAAAAGGCCTATTTATATTAATGGTTGGTATGATGGCACAGTTCACAGCACCAGGAACACAGGTTCAATTCCAGCCTTGGGTCACTCTCTTGATGGAGTTTGCACATTCTCGATGTCTGCATGGGTTTAATCCAGGTGCCTCGGTTTTCTCCCACAGTCCAAAGATGTGTGGGTTAGGCTGATTGGCCGTGTTAAATTGACTGTCTGGGGGAATTAGTGGGGTAAATGTGTGGGGTTATGGGAATAGGGCCTGTGTGGGTTTGCGATCGGTGCATTTCAATGGGCTGAATGGTCTCCTTCGGCATATAGGGATTTGATGAAAGCTAAAAGGTATAAATACTGGGACCTCTTCTATTTGTAATATATATAAATGACTTGGAAGAGGGAGTAAGTGGAGTGATCAGCAAGTTTGCAGATGATACAAAGATGGCTGGACTTGTGGATAGTGAGGAGCATTGTCAGGCGATGCAGCAGAACATAGATAGGCTGGTAGCTTGGGCAGATAGATGGCAGATGGAATTTAATCCTGATAAATGTGAGGTGATGCATTTTGGGAGAAAGAATGTAGGGGGGAGGTATATGATAAAGGGTAGACTTATTAAGAGTGTAGAAATGCAGAGGGACCTGGGGGTGCAGGTGAACAAGTCTCTGAAAATGGCAGAGCAAGTGGAGAAGGTTGTGAAGAAAGCATATAGTATGTTAGCCTTTATAGTATGTTAGCATATAGTATGTTAGCCGAAGGGCCTGTTCTGTGCTGTATTGTTCTATGTTCTATGTTCTATAGAAAGGGGTATAGAGTACAAGAGCTGGCCTTAAATGTTGCAGTTGTATAAAACGTTGGTTAGACCTCATTTGGAATACTGCATCCAGTTCTGGTCGCCTTACTACTGGAAGGACGTGGAGACTCTGGAGAGAGTGCAGAGGAGGTTTACCAGGATGCTGCCTGGTATGGAAGGTCTGAGTTACGAGGAGAGATTAGGCAAATTGGGACTGTTTTCCTTAGAAAGACGTAGACTTAGAGGAGATCTAATAGAGGTGTACAAGATTATGAGGGGTATAGATAGAGTAAACAGGGTTAAGCTTTTTCCTAGGATGGACTTGAATAGCACGAGGGGTCACGGGCTTAGGGTGAAGGGAGTAAGGTATAATTTGAATGCTAGAGGGAGTTTTTACACACAGAGGGTGGTGGGGGTATGGAATGCGCTGCCAAGTAAAGTGGTGGAGGCAGGTACTCTGGAGTTATTTAAGAAATACTTAGATGGGCACATGAACAGAATGGGAATGGAGGGTATAGAAAACTGATTTAAAATAGGGATCATGAGCCTTGAGAGTCCCTGGGAAGTGTGTAAATAGATGATGATATTGATGTACTTGTTTTTATCCTACAGGTGCTTTGGTCCACCTTGTTGTCTAACTAGGGGCATACACGCGATGGGTCGTGAGAGGGCTGCTCTTGGATTTTTTTCGAGAGTATCCTAGTGCTTCACGTCGTTAGTGTACGCTTGACCTGGACCATTTGATGGCAACACGACAGCTCAGTGACTATCGCTGTGCTGTGCAGATACATGGATTTGGGCCTGTGTCTGTGGGAGTTTGCACATTCTCCCCGTGCTTGCGTGGGTTTTCTCCGGGCGCTCCAGTTTCTTCCCACATCCCAAAGATGTGCTCTTAGGCTAATTGGCAAAACAAATTCTCCCTAAATTGTCTCAAATTTGTTTTTAATCCATAGATCTATAAACATAGACAGGGATCACGGGTAGAGGTGGGAACATCGGGGTGGCGGCGCGGGCTTGTTGGGCCGAAGGGCCTGTTTCCCGTGCTGTTTTGTTCTTTGAGGTATTTATACTGTAGGATGAAGAAATAAAAGAGTAGTCATCGCTAAAAGTAACAAGGGGAAAGGCTGCTAATGGGAGTACAGAATAGAAGGTGTGAAAAGCCAAATAGCAAAGAAGCTGAAATCAGAGGGTAAACTGTGACAGATAAAGATGTGGAGAAAGGGGAGAATGGGCAGGAGAGGTAAAATTGAAAAAAGGAGAGAAAGGAGAAGGAAAGGGGGAGAAAAGGAAAGGTGGGATAAAATAGGAGGAAAGAGTAGGGGGGAAATGAATTAAAGAGAGATAATAAAGAAATAAAAGGTAGAGAACAGTTAAAAATTATTTAAAATGAAAACAAAGGTGTTGAGTTGGGAAAGAGCTTTGCTTCCCCTTTCTTCAGAATTTTACCTCCCTCCCACCCCTCCATCAGTCACTGCTTACCTCTGATCTCAGCTTCTCTGCGTCTAACCCCCACATGGGCTGTGGGAGGAAACCGGAGCACCTGGAGGAAACCCACATAGACACGAGGAGAATATGCAAACTCCACACTGACAGTGACCCAAGCTGGGAATTGAACCCAGATCCCTGTGCTGTAAGGCAGCAGTGCTAACACACTGTTATTTTCAACATTTCAACATTTGGCGTAACTCCCGATTAATTCCCACAACTTCTACTAGAGGGAGCCAATGTCAGTAATTGGGATCTTGGAAACCTGTCTGTCGGAAAGAATATCTACAGAATTCCTGATTGACATATCTCCAACTCCTTCAAATAAATCATAATGATCCTGAAAATTAGAAAGCAGGGTAGAATTCCCCAATAAATATTCCTCCACCATGAGGGAACAGGCGTAATGTTCATGAAGTTTTGTTACAGAATATTAAGTGAGACAATTTAAGTTTTCAGTGCACATAAATTTATGACAGTAAAAAAAAACATGGTTTAGCAGTTGCTAGTTCTTGTAATTAAGAATCTGAAAAAAGGTTATCTTAAGGCCCAAAGTTGTGAGGCTTGTTAGTATCAAAATAGGTTTGAAGCCTATCTAAATAAATCTGGAAAGAAAATGAGTTGAGATATATAGAATGACTTTTACAGAGTCACAAAGGTTTACAGTATGGAAACAAGCCCTTCGGCCCAACCTGAGCCTGCTGCATTTTCTTTTTACCACTAAGCGAGTCCCAATTGCCTGCGTTTTGCCATATCCCTCTATATCCATCTTACGAATGTAAGCTGTCTGAATACTTCTTAAAAATCAAAATTGTACAAGTCTTTACCACTGCCTTCAACAGTTTGTTTCACATACTCACCACCCTCTGTGTGAAACAGTTGCCCCTCTGGACCTTTTTGTATCTTTCCCCTCTCATCTTAAACCAATGCTCTTAGTTTTGGGAAAAGATATTAACTGTCTTCGGGTAAGAGTTCTCCAAGGCGGCCTTCATGACACACAACTGAGCAGAGACTGATGGCCAAGTTCCGCACACATGAGGATGGTCTCTTGGGTTCATGTCACACTATCTGTAACCCCCATGACTTGCCTGAGCTTGCAAAATCTCACTAATTCTCCTGGCTGGAGACAATACATACCTCTCTAACTTGTGCTTGGCCCTCTCTCCATTCACAGTGTCTGTATCTTTAAGACTTGATTCCCTGTAAAGACTCACATTCTCATCATTATTCTGTAAATTGAGTTTGTATCTATAGATGCCGAATTTATGAACACAACTCCCACTCACCTGATGAAGGGCAGTCTCCAAAAGCTAGTGCTGCTAAATAAACTGTTGGACTTTAACCTGGTATTGTGAGACTTCTTACTGTGTTTACCCCAGTCAAACACCAGCATCTCCACATCCAGTTTATTAAACAATCTTCTGCCCGGCCAAAAGATCACCCAAACTCCTTGAGGCCTTATTTTGTGTATTTATCTTGTGTGTGGCACCTTATCCAATGATGATCTAATTTAGTATAGTAGATAACTGGTTTTGCAGCTAGCATTGGAAAGTTACAGAATATTAGAACAAAGAACAAAGAACAGAACAGCACGGGAAACAGGCCCTTCGGCCCAACGAGCCCGCACCGCCACCCCGATGTTCCCACCTCTACCCGCGATCCCTGTCCATGTTTATAGATCTATGGATTAAAAACCAAATTTGAGACAATTTAGGGAGAATTTTGTTTTGCCAATTAGCCTAAGAGCACATCTTTGGGATGTGGGAGGAAACCGGAGCACCCGGAGAAAACCCACGCAAACACGGGGAGAATGTGCAAACTCCCACAGACACAGGCCCAAATCCATGTATCTGCACAGCACAGCGATAGTCACTGAGCTGTCGTGTTGCCCATCAAATGGTCCAGGTCAAGCGTACACTAACAACGTGAAGCACTAGGATACTCTCGACAAAAAAATCCAAGAGCAGCCCTCTCACGACCCATCGCGTGTATGCCCCTCGTTAAACAACAAGGTGGACCAAAGCACCTGTAGGATAAAAACAAATACATCAATATCATCATCTATTTACACACTTCCCAGGGACTCCCAAGGCTCATGATCCCGATTTTAAATCAGTTTTCTATACCCCTCCATTCCCATTCTGTTCATGTGCCCATCTAAGTATTTCTTAAAGAACTCCAGAGTACCTGCCTCCACCACTTTACTTGGCAGCGCATTCCATACCCCCACCACCCTCTGTGTGAAAAAACTCCCTCTAGCATCCAAATTATACCTTACCCCCCTCACCCTAAGCCTGTGACCCCTCGTGCTATTTCAGTCCATCCTAGTAAAAAGCTTAACCCTGTTTACTCTATCTTTACCCCTCATAATTTGTACACCTCTATCAGATCTCCTCTAAATCTACATCTTTCTAAGGAAAACAGTCCCAATTTGCCTAATCTCTCCTCATAACTCAGGCCTTCCATACCAGGAAGCATCCTGGTAAACCTCCTTTGCACTCTCTCCAGAGTCTCCACGTCCTTCCGGTAGTAAAGCGACCAGAACTGGACGCAGTATTCCAAATGAGGTCTAACCAGAGTTTTATACAACTGCAACATTAAAGGCCAGCTCTTGTACTCTATACCTCTTCCTATAAAGACTAACATACTATATGCTTTCTTCACAACCTTCTCCACTTGCTCTGCCACCTTCAGAGACTTGTGCACCTGCACCCCCAGGTCCCTCTACGTTTCTATACTCTTAATAGGTCTACCCTTTATCATATACCTCCCCCCTACATTCTTTCTCCTGAAATGCATCACCTCACATTTATCATGATTGAATTAGCATCACAGCACCGGTGATCCACATTTTATTCCAACCTTGAGTGATTGTGGAGTTTGCACATTCTCCCTGTGTCTGTGTGGTGTTTCCTCTGGGTGCTCTGGTTTCCTCCTACAGGCAGAGGATGTGTGAGTTGGGTGGATTGGCCGTGCTGAATTGACCCATAGTGCCCAAAGATGTGTAGATCAAGAATATCAGAGGGATAATGGGTAAGTATGCGGGGTTTGCACCTATGCCTACGCCCCCACAATGAACAGGCCGGATGATATGAAAGATGAGTTCTACGAAGAACTAGATGCCCCACTATCAGCAGTGAGCAGCACCAACAAGCTGATCTTGCTTGGCGATTTCAATGCAAGAGCAGGGTGTGACTCTGCAATTTAGCAGGGAGTCATTGGGAGGCATGGAATGGACAAGTATAACAGTAACGGCCTACTCTTACTGAAGATCTGTGCAGCACACAACCTCCTCATCACCAACACAACCTTCAGTCTGCCCACCCATAACAAGACCTCCTGGACGCACCCCTGCTCTAAGCATTGACATCTTATCGACTATGTCATTGTCAGGAGAAAAGACAGGCAGGATGTCAGAGTAACTGAGGCTGTGTGTGGTGCTGACTGCTGAACAGATCACAGAATCATTGTCTCCAGAATGAGGCTCAGCATCAGACCCAAAACATGACCACAAGGAAGCAGGGTTATGAGAAGAATCAACGCGGCCAAGCTAAAGAATCCCAGCATAGCTTCAGCGCTGGCTGAAGACTTAGAAATCAAGCTTGCTGACACACACCTCGCAGACAGCGCTGAGGATGACTGGGAATGCTTCAGCGATCGTATCCACACATCTACGCTGAAGACACTTGGACCCTCCAGCTGCAAGCAGCATGATTGGTTTGATCAGCATGATGAGGAGATACAGACTCTACTTGTTGGAAAGCACCATATTCATCAGGCCTGTCAGAATGACCCATCTTCAGCTGCCAAGAAAGAATGCTTTTACCAGTGCTTGTAAAATCTCACTTACTGTCCTGTCTGGGGACAATACACATCTCTTAAATCCATGCAAATACTATCTCCACTCACATTGTCTGCATCTCTTAAGACTTGAGTAGCAGGTTAGCTGTAAAGACTCACATTCTAATCAGTATTCTGTAAATTGTGTGTGTCATTATATGCCTTTTTCTGATCAGAACCTTCTACACACCTGACGAAGGAACACCGTTTCCGAAAGCTTGTGGGATTACTATCCAATAAACTGGTTGGACTTAAAACTGGTGTTGTGAGACTTCTTACTGTGCACACTATTGAATACAGGCCTCCAGTTTAAAAAACAACCCTCTAACACAACCCCTATGTATTCTATCATCAAGCCAATTTTGTATTCATTTGGCTACCTCACTCTGGATCCCTTGAGATTTAATCTTTTGCAACAACCTACATTGTCAAAGGCCTTACTAAAGTCCATGTAGACAACATCAACTGCACTGCTCTCATCAACCTTCTCGGTTACTCATACAAAAATCTCAGTCAAAATTGTGAGACATGATTTTCCACTCACAAAGCCATGCTGACTGTCCCTAAGCAGTCCTTGCGTCTCTAAATATCTCCAGATCAATTTAACCTCAATAGTGGGAAATATTTTAAAAATGATAATTCAGGGATGAATTAAGAAAAACCAGCGAGGATCTGTTAAGGAAACTCAGATTGAAGAAATTTGCTATTATTTTTTGAGGAGGGAAAGGAGAGAGCTGATGAAGGTGCGTATGAACTTCCAAACGGAGTTCAATACAGTGACATACAGCAGAACCGTGAACAATAAATGGAGCACGGGTATGAAGTTGGCTGAGTGACAGGAAACGGTTCTTTTTTTTAGACTGAATGATGTTTGTGGTGGAGTTTCTTAGGAGTCAGTGTTATGCCCCTGATACATATAAATACTTCAGTGTTCAGGACACAATTTTAAAATTTTCCAGTGAAACAAATCTTGGAGTTGTCATGAGCTCAGGAAGATTGTGTAGAATTTCAAAAGGACAGAGATAAGTTGGTGGAGTGTGCAGATATGCGACAGGTAAAATTTAATGGCAAGAAGTGTGAAGTGATTCATTTTCGCATTATAAAATGAGTACAGCTCTGAACAAGATGCAGCACTTGTAAATGTTCATAAATTGTAATGACTTTACAGAAGTCCACAAAGTGGACCTGTTAGAATGTGATTGAGGCAGATAGTGGTCTCCAATGTAGGAGCACTGTAGATGTATATAATGTGGAGTGTCCAGCTTATTAACACTCTGGGTATATAGGCTGTACTGGAAAGTACCTGTCTGAATGTTACTAACTCGGGAATGTTAGGGGTAAGTCCTTGGCAGATAGGATTAAGGAGAATCGCAAGGCATTTTATATATACATTAGGAGCAAGAGAGTTTTCAGACCTCTCAAGAACAAAGGAGGGGCATTATGCTTAGAACCCAAGGAAGTAGGTGAGATCTAAAATGAATATTTGCATCAGTATTCACAAAGGAGAGGAACACATTGATTGGTGGTGACTCAGACGAATGTGTAGACCCATTAGAACAAATCGCAAATACAGGGGAAGAAATGATAGATGTCTTAGGAAGCAATAAGATAGGCAAATCCCCATGGCCAGATGGCATCTGCCCAAGATTATCGAGAGACAACAAATGAAATTGCTGGGCCTCTAACAGAAATCTTTGTCTCTTCATTAGACACAGGTGAGGTCCCAAAGCATTGGAAAATTGCAAATGTGGTCCTGTTATTTAAGAAGGGTAGCAAGGATAACCCGAGTAATTATAGGCCGGTGAGCTTGACACCCAAGGTAGGGAAATTGTTGGAGAAGATTCTTAGAGATAGGATAGAACATAGAACAATACAGCACAAACAGGCCCTTCGGCCCACAAGTTGCGCCGATCACATCTACCAATCCACAGACCTATGTATAACCCCCTATCCTATTTTTTTCCATATACTCATCCAGAAGTCTTTTAAAAGACCCCAGTGAGTTTGCCTCAACAACCTCCGACGGCAGTCGGTTCCATTCACTCACCACCTTCTGAGTGAAAAACCTACCCCTGACATCTCCTTTGTATTTGCTTCCCTGCACCTTAAATCTGTGTCCTCTCGAAGTGACCATTTCAGCTCGGGGAAATAGTCTCTGAGAGTCCACCCTATCTATTCCTCTCAACATTTTATAAACATCTATCAGGTCGCCTCTCAACCTACGTCTCTCCAGTGAGAAGAGTCCCAGCTCCCTCAACCTATCTTCATAAGGCCTGCCTCCCAATCCAGGCAGCATCTTGTAAATCTCCTCTGAACTCTCTCAATAGCCTCTACATCCTTCCTATAATGAGGCGACCAGAACTGCGCACAATACTCCAACTGGGGTCTGACAAGAGTCTTATAGAGCTGCATCATTACTCCTGACTCCTAAACTCTATTCCTCGATTAATGAAGGCCAGTACACTGTACGCCTTCTTGACCACTTCCTCCACCTGCGAGGCCGATTTAAGAGTCCTATGGACCCGGACCCCGAGATCCTTCTGCTCTACAACACAGCTAAGACTCCTACCCCTTATATTGTACTCCTTCATATGTGTAGAGTATAAGACTAATGGTAGGACTCTTAATAGTGTTGATGAACAGAGGGATCTTGGTGCATATGTGCATAGATCCCTGAAAGTTGGCAATCAAGTCGATAAGGTTGTTAAGAAGGCATATGGAGTCTTAGCTTTTAGTGGTAGGGGGATTGAATTTCGGAGCCGCAACGTCATGTTGCAACTGTACAAAACTCTAGGGCGGCCGCACTTGGATTATTGTGTGCAGTTCTGGTCCCCACATTATAAGAAAGATGTGGAGGCATTGGAGAGGGTACAGAGGAGGTTTACCAGGATGTTGCCTGGTATGGAAGGCAGGTCTTCTGAAGAGAGGCTGAGGGATTTGAGGTTGTTTTCGTTAGAAAGAAGGCGGCTAAGAGGAGACCTTATTGAAACATATAAGATGATTAGAGGTGTAGATAGGGTGGACAGTGATAGCCTTTTTCCTAGGATGGAGAAAGCTAGCACGAGGGGACATAGCTTTAAATTAAGGGATGGTGGTTTTAGGACAGATGTCAGAGGTAGGTTCTTTACCCAGAGGGTGGTAAAGGTATGGAATGCCTTGCCTGCGTCAGTTGTAGATGCGCCAAGTTTGGTGGCGTTTAAGAGGTTAGTAGATAAGTTTATGGATGAAAGGGGAATGGTTTAGGTTAGAGGGTCACTGCTTGTTCCTAATTGGTCGGCACAACATTGAAGGCCGAAGAGCCTGTTCTGTGCTGTAATGTTCTATGTTCTATGTTCATCCCATTATTCCTGCCAAAATGGACCACTACACATTTATCCACATTGAAGTCCATCTGCCACTTCTCCGCCCAATCTTGCATCCTGTCTATGTCCTGCTGCAACTTTTGGCATCCCTCCAGACCATCCACAACACCACCGACCTTTGTATTGTTGGTGAACTTACTAACCCATCCCTCCACTTCCTCATCCAGGTCATTTATGAAAATGACAAACAGCAGGGGTCCCAGAACAGATCCATGGGGCACTTCACTGGTTACCGACCTCCATGCAGAACAAGACCCATCCACAACCACTCTCTGTCTTCTGCCAGCAAGCCAGTTCTGGATCCCATGCCCTCTCACCTTCTCCAGAAGCCTTGCATGGGGGACCTTATCAAACGCCTTACTAAAGTCCATGTACACTACGTCCACCGCCCCTCCTTCGTCAATGTGTTCAGTCACATTTTCAAAGAACTCAACTCGGCTCGTAAAGCATGACCTGCCCTTGACAAAACCATGCTGACTATTTCTAATCAGTCCAAACTTCTCCAAATGTTCATATATCTTATCCCTCAGAAGCCTCTCCATCAGCTTACCAACCACTGAAGTCAGACTCACCGGTCGGTAATTTCCTGGACTATCCCTGTTCCCTTTCTTAAAGATAGGAACCACATCCGCAATCCTCCAATCCTCTGGAACCTCTCCCGTTTCCATGGACGACGCAAATATCATTGCCAGGGGCCCTGCAACCACTTCCCTCACCTCCCACAATAACCTGGGGTACATTCCATCTGGTCCCGGCGACTTGTCTATCTTGATAGAATTTCACAGGTCTAACACATCCTCTTTCCTAACATTCACATACTCAATCTTTTCCGTATGCCTCAAACCTGCAGTGCAATCTCCCAGTTCACTTTCCACCGTGAACACCGAGGCAAAGTACTCGTTAAGCACCTCTGCCATTTCTTCCGGATTCACACAGACTTTTCCCCTTCACCTTTTATAGGCCCTATCCCTTCTCTTCTCATCCTTTTACTTTTCACATATTTGTAGAAGGCCTTGGGATTCTCCTTAATCTTACCTGCCAAGGCCTTCTCATGACCCCTTCTGGCTCTCCTAATTTCCTTTTTAAGTTCCCTTCTACACACCTTATACTCCTCTAGATCCCTAACATCCCCTAGCTCTCTGAACCTTTTATATACCTTTTTTTCCTTCCTAACTAGGTTCACCACTACCTTCGTGCACCATGGTTCCCGCGTCCTACCAGAACCTCCTTGACTCCTCGGAACGTTGTCTTGCAGTGCCCCAGACAAACATTCCTTGAAAATCCACCACTTTCCTTCTGTACTCTTCCCCAAGAACACCTCCTTCCAGTTTATGCGTCCAATTACCTGCCTAACGTTTTCATATTCCTCCTTACTCCAGACATACACCTTCCTAGCCTGCCTGATCCTATCTCTTTCCATCGCTATCATGAAAGAGATAGAATTATGATCTCCATTCCCAAGATGCTCACCTACCGTGAGATCCGACACCTGTCCTGGCTCATTAGCAAGCACCAGGTCAAGTACAGCCTCTCCTCTCGTAGGCTTTTCCACGTACTGTGTCAGGAAACCTTCCTGAACACACCTAACAAATTCCACACCATCAGTACAGGATCTATACACATTTAGAACTGAATAGTCTCATTAACGATAGACAACATTGTTTTGTATGAGGGAGGTCATGCCTCACAAATTTGGTTGAGTTTTTTGAGGAGGTGACAAAAATGATTGATGAGGGAAGGGCCGTGGATGTTGTCTACATGGATTTTAGTAAAACATTTGACAAGGTCCCTCGTGGCAGGTTGGTGCAAAAGATTAAATTTTACGGGATCAAAGGTGAACCAGCTAGATGGCTACAAAACTGGCTTGGCCACGGAAGACAGAGGTAGCAGTGGAAGGATCTTTTTCCAGCTGGAGGTCTGTGACTAGTGGTGTTCCGCAGGGCTCTGTACCGGGACCTCTGCTGTTTGTGATATATATATAAATGATTTGGAAGATGATGTAGCTGGTGTGATCAGTAAGTTCATGGATGACACAAAGATTGCTGGAGTTGTGGATAGTGATGAGCATTGTCAGAGAATACAGCAGGATATAGATAGGCTGGAAAATTGGGCGGAGAAATGGCAGATGGAATTTAATCCAGATAAATGCAAAGTGATGCATTTCCGTAGATCTAATGAGGCGGGGGTGGGGGGGGGGGGGCGATTATACAATAAATGGCAGAACCATCAGGAGTATAGACACACAGAGGGATCTGGGTGTGCAGGTCCACAGATCCTTAAAGGTAGCAGCACAGCTAGAGAGGGTGGTGAAGAAGGCATATGGCATGCGTGCCTTTACTGATCAGGGCATAGATGTAAAAGTTGGATATGATGTTGCAGTTATATAGAACGTTAGTTGGGTCACATTTGGAATATTGCATCCAGTTCTGGTCGCCACACTACCGGAAAGACATGGAGGCTTTGGAGAGAGTGCAGAAAAGGTTTACCAGGATGTTGCCTGAGGTGGAGGGTATTAGCTATGAGGAGAGATTGAGTAAACTAGGGTTGTTCTCCCTGAAAAGATGGGGGTTGAGGGATGCCCTAATAGAAGTTTATAAAATTATGAAGGGCATAGAGAGGGTAAAGAGTTAGAAACTTTTTCCCAGGTCGGAAATGACAAATACAGGGAGGGCCGTGAATGTTGTCTACATGGATTTTATTAAAACATTTGACAAGGCCCCTCGTGGCAGGTTGGTGCAAAAGATTAAATTTTACAGGATCAAAGGTGAACCAGCTAGATGGCTATAAAACTGGCTTCAATACAGATATGCGGGGGAAGTATTTTACAAAGAGGGTGGTGGGGGCTTAGAATGCACTACCAAGCAAGGTGGTTGAGGCAAACACGCTAGGATCATTTAAGATTTATTTAGATAGCCACATGAACAGGCTGGGAACAGAGGGATACAAACAGATGGTCTAGTTAGGAACACATGATCAGTGCAGGATTGGAGGGCCGTATTGACTGTTCCTGTGCTGTATTGTTCTTTGTCAAAATACTATCTAACAGAGTTAGCATGGTTTTATGAAGGGTAAATCATATTTGACTAATTTGCTAGTATTCTTCAAAGTGGACAGTGGGAATCCTGAGGTGTAGTATAGTCTGAACTTCAGCATGGCTTTTGATAAGGTGCCCCACAGAAGATTAATGCACAAGGTAAGATCACATAGGATAAGATATTAGCTTGGATTGAAGACTGTCTTACTGACAGAAGGCAGAACATTGGAATAAATGGATCTTGACAAGATAGAGACTACTAATGGGGATGTCACTAGGTTTGCTCCTGAGTCCCAACTATTTACAATATATGTTAATGACTTGGATACAAGGATAGAAGGTAATACAACTAAATTTATAGATGACACTAAAATAAGTAGGATAGTAAGTGATAATGAGGAAATAAGAAATTTACAAATGAATATTGATAAATTAGGTGAGTGGGTCAAAACATTGCAGATGGAATTTAATGTGGATAAGTGTGAGATTGTCCACTTTGATCAGAAAAAAGGCAACTTATTATCTAAATGGAACAAGGGTGTTTCGGTACAGAGGGATCTGGGTATCTGCATGAGTCATAGAAAACTAGTATTCAGTTACAGCAGGCAATGATAGAATTTTGGCATTTATTACTGAAGGAATAGATGTAAAAGCAAGGAAGTATTGCTGCAAGGCATTGGTGAGATTGCACCTGGAGTACTGTGTACAATTTTCATCCCCTTATTTGAAGAAGGATGTAGTGGCACAGAGGAGGTTCACTACATTGATTCCAGTGATCATCGAATCCCTACAGTACAGAAGGAGGCCACTCAGCCCATCGAATCTGTACTGACCAATCCCCCCTGGGCTCTATTCCTGTAACCTATTCATTTATCCTCCGAATCCCCATGACACTAGGGTCAATTTAGCATGGCCAATCAACATAACTCACCCATCTTTGGACTGTGGGAGGAAACAGGAGCACTAAGAGGAAACCCACATAGACACAGAGAGAATGTGCAACTCCACACAGATAGTGATGCAAGTCAGAATTGAACCTGGGTCCTTAGTGCTGTGAGGAAGCAGTGCTAACCCACCATGCCACCCATATTGTCAATCGCGTTTGAGGAATTTGTTAAAGGATATCTGTTAATCTATTTTGAAGCACATCTCAAACAATTGCATTCAAGGTGGAAGAAAAGCAATGCCCGAACAGTGACTTGAACCCTGACCCATCAGATTAAAAATCTGACATCGGCCTTCAAATTCAACAAGTTGATTTCAGAGATGAAGACAGATTGAGCGGTTTACTGAGACTCTCGAGAATTTAGAAGAAGATGTAATTGAGATATATAAGATGATTAAGTGTATTGACAGAGTAGATGTAGAATGGACGCTTCCTCTTTTAGGACCTTCTAGCATGAGAGACAATCGTTTCAGAATTAGGGTTTAAAACAGAGATGAGGAGAAATTACTTCCCTCAAATGGTTGTGAATCAATGGAATTCAGTCTCTCAGAGCGCAGTGAATGTTGGGTTGTTGAGTAAATTTAAGGAGAAGGTAGGCAGATTTATAATTAGTAATAGAACATAGAACATAGAACATTACAGCACAGAACAGGCCCTTCGGCCTTCGATGTTGTGCCTACCAAAATAAAAAGCAATGCCCCTCCAAACTAAACCATTCCCTTCTCTTCCATATACTTATCAATTAACCTCTTAAACGCCACCAAACTTGGCGCATCTACAACAGCTGCAGGCAGGGCATTCCACTCCCTAATCACTCTTTGAGTAAAGAACCTACCTCTGATATCCGTCCTATAACTCATACCCCTTAATTTACCGCCTTACCCCCATCTACCTCTTTGGTCACTTTCTCAAAAAACTCAATGAGGTTAGTAAGGCATGACCTACCCTTCACGAAACCATGCTGACTATCCCCAATCAATTCATTTCTCTCTAAATAACTATAAATCCTATCCCTAATAATTCTCTCCAATACCTTGCCACAACAGAAGTAAGACTCACTGGCCTATAATTCCCTGGAAGGTCTCTCTTCCCCTTCCTAAACAATGGGACCACATTCGCTATCCTCCAGTCCTCCGGAACCACACCCGTAACCAACGAGGACCTGAAGATCAGAGCCAGAGGCTCTGCAATCTCCTCTCTTGCCTCCCAGAGAATCCTAGGGTAAATCCCGTCCGGCCCAGGGGACTTATCCAACTTCAAACCCTCGAGAATTTCTAGCACATCCTCCCTATCTACTACAATACTTCCCAATTTGCAACCCTGTACCTCAGTGTTCTCCATAGCTACATTTCCAGCACTCTGCGTGAATACCGAAGAGAAATATTTATTCAGTGCCTCACCAATCTCTTCAGGCTCCACGCACAACTTCCCACTACTAATGGATTGAAGCATTATGGAGAATGTGTAAGTGAGTGTGGTTGAGACTGAGATGAGATCAGCCATGATTATATTGAATGGCGGAGCACACACAAGGGGCTGAGTTGCTTGCTATTGTTCCGAGTTCTTATGTTCTAATATACTGGGCTTTCCTAATAATAGATAGGGTACACGAACAAGAACGTTATGCTAAACCTGCGTAAAACACTAGTTCGGCCTCAACTGGAGTATTGTGTCCAGTCTGGGTGCTGCACTTCAGAAACAATATGAAAGCTTTAGAGAAAATGCAAACAAGATTCTTAAGAATGGTTCCAGGAATGAGAAACTTCAGACATGAAAATAAATTGGAGAAGCTCAGACTATTTTCCCTGAAGAAGAGAAGGTTGAGAGGAGATTTGATTGAGCTGCTCAAAACTGTGAGGGCGCGGGATGGAGCAGGTAGAGAGAAACAGTTCTGATTGGTGGTAGGGACAAACACCAGAGTGCACAGATTAAGATAATTTTCTAAAAAAGTAATTGATTCACAGGGAAAAGCTTTTTTTTAATGCAGCGAGTGAACAAAGAACAATTCAGCACAGTAAGAGGCCTGTCAGCACACCAAGTCTGTACCGAATCAGATGCCTGTCTAATACTTTCTTGCCTCTACATGGTCCATATCCCTCTATTCCCTGCCCATTCATACATCTATTCAGATGCCTCTTGAATGTGTTATAGAATCTGCTTCCACCATCTTCCCCTCTGTGTGAAAAACTTGCCCTTTACATCTCTTTCAAACCTTCCTCCTCTCGCTTTCAATCTATGCCCCAGAGTAATTGACCCTTCAACCCTAGGAGAAAGATTCTGATTATCCACTCTATCCAAGCCTGTGATAATCTTGTAAACCTCTATCAGGTCTGCCCTCATCCCACAATGCTCCAAAGAATCCAAGTTTGTTTAACCTTTCTTCATAGTCCACATCCTCCAAACCAGGCAACATCCTGTTAAGTTTTTTCTCCGTCCTTTCCAATGCTTCAACTTCCTTCTGGTAATGTGGTGACCAGAATTGTACACAATACTCCAAATGCGGTCTAACCAAAGTCTCATGCTGCTGAGACATATACTCAATGCCCCGAAAGATGAAGGCCAGCATTGCCATATGCCTTCTTGACCACCTTGTCCACCTGAGTTGCCACCTCTAGGGAATTGTGGATACACACGCCTAGATCCCTCTCTATGCTAACATTTCTTAGGGTTCTGTACACTTTCCTTCTGCAGTAAACCTTCCAAATCACATCACCTCACATTTGTCTGGGTTAAATTCCATTGGCCACCTTTTGAACAAATTCTCCAGCCAATCTATATCCTGCTGTATCCTCCAACAATCCTCCTCACTATATGGTACTCTCCTAATTTTTGTATCATCTGCAAATCTACTAATCAGACCTACATTTTCATCCAAATCATTTACATATTACGAACAACAGAGGCCCCAGCAATAATCCTTGTGGAACACTGCTTGTAAACACAGTAAGAAGTCTCACAACACCAGGTTAAAGTTCGGCAGATTTATTTGATAGTAATCCCACAAGCTTTAGGGGTTTGCCTCTTCATCAGGTGAGTGGAGTGTTCTGGTCTCAGACAGAGCATATAACAGCACAGACAGTTTACAGAATACTGATTAGAATGCGAATCTTTACACTTAACCTGCTATACAAGTCTTAAAGGTGCCGACAATGTGAGTGGAAATAGCATTAGCACAGGTGTGTATTGTCTCCAGAAGGACAGTAAGTGAGATTTTACAAACCCAGACAACTCATGGGGCGTTACAGATGGTGTGACATGATTCTGGTTGAGACTGTCTTCATGTGTGTGGAACTTGGCTATCAGTCTCTGCTCAGTGACTCTGTGCTGTGTATTTACTATTGGACTTTAACCTGGTGTTGTGAGACTTCTTACTGTGTTTATGCCAGTCCAACACCAGCATCTCCACATCATGAACACTGTTTATCACAGACCTCCAGTTCGAAAAATACCTTTCTACTGCTACTCTCTGCTTTCTATGCCCAAACATAGAACATTATTACTCACAAGAAGGCTTGCATTAACACTGCCCTGAAGTTACTGTGAAAATCCTCTAGTCGCCACACTCCGGCACCTGTTTGAGTACACTGAAGGGGAATTTAGCATAGCAAATGCTTCTGACCAGCACGTCTTTCGGACTATGGGAGAAAACCAGAGCATCTGGAGGAAAACTCTACAGACACGGCAGGGGGGGCAGTGGGGAGAACATGCTGACTCTGTACTCACAATGGCCCAAGCCGGGAATGAAACCAGGATTCCTGGCAATGTGGGGCAGCAGTGCTAATCACTGTGTCAATGTGCTGCCATTTTGTATCCTTCTTACAGTTCAGATCTGATCCCATTTGACTTCACCTTCTATATCAGCCTGCCATGAGAAACTTCATTGAAGGCTTTGTTAAACTCCATGCAGACAACATATACTGTCCTGCCCTAATCAATTTGTCTTAACACTTCCTCAAAGAACTCAATAATGTTGTGAGACACAACCTGCCTTTCACAAAACCATATTGTCTATTCCTAATAAGATGTGAGTACATTCTGTCCCTAAGAATCTTCTCCAAGATTATGAGGAGTATAGATAGATTAAACAGGGTTAAGCTTTTTCCTAGGATGGACTCGAATAGCACGAGGGGTCACGGGCTTAGGGTGAGGGGGGTAAGGTATAATTTGGATGCTAGAGGGAGTTTTTTCACACAGAGGGTGGTGGGGGTATGGAATGCGCTGCTAAGTAAAGTGGTGGAGACAGGTACTCTGGAGTTATTTAAGAAATACTTAGATGGACACATGAACAGAATGGGAATGGAGGGGTATAGAAAACTGATTTAAAATAGGGATCATGAGCCTTGGGAGTCCCTGGGAAGTGTGTAAATAGATGATGATATTGATGTACTTGTTTTTATCCTACAGGTGCTTTGGTCCACCTTGTTGTCTAACGAGGGGCATACACGCGATGGGTCGTGAGAGGGCTGCTCTTGGACTTTTTTTCGAGAGTATCCTGGTGCTTCACGTCGTTAGTGTACGCTTGACCTGGACCATTTGATGGGCAACACGACAGCTCAGTGACTATCGCTGTGCTGTGCAGATACATGGATTTGGTGCTGCCGTGGGAGTTTGCGCATTCTCCCCGTGCTTGCGTGGGTTTTCTCCGGGTGCTCCGGTTTCCTCCCACATCCCAAAGATGTGCTCTTAGGCTAATTGGCAAAACAAATTCTCCCTAAATTGTCTCAAATTTGGTTTTTAATCCATGGATCTGTGGACATGGACAGGGATCGCGGGTAGAGGTGGGAACATCGGGGTGGCAGCACGGGCTCGTTGGCCGAAGGGCCTGTTTCCCGTGCTGTTTTGTTTTTTGTTCTTTAATAATTACCCCACAGACTCATAGGCTTGTAATTTCCTAGGTTGTCTCTTCTGCCCTTCTTAAGCAGAGGAACAATGTTAGTTCCTCTCCAATCCTCTGGCTTCACCCGTGGTTAGAACATAGAACATAGAACAATACAGCACAGAACAGGCCCTTCGGCCTTCGATGTTGTGCCGACCAAAATAAAAAGCAATGCCCCTCCTAACTAAACCATTCCCTTCTCATCCATATACTTATCAACTAACCTCTTAACGCCACCAAACTTGGCGCATCTACAACAGCTGCAGGCAGGGCATTCCACTCCCTAATCACTCTTTGAGTAAAGAACCTACCTCTGATATCCGTCCTATGACTCATACCCCTTAATTTAAAGTTGTGTCCCCTCGTGCTGGTTGAAGAGAATATGATGATTTTGGCCAAGGCCTCAGCAATTTCCTCCCTTACCTCCCTCAGTATTGTGAGATATACCTCTCTGGCCCTGCGGAATTGTCCACCTTTATGTTTTTCAAAGCCTCCAATACCGTCTTCTTTTTTACCATGTCCTAGGATGTCAACGTCTTCCGTTCTACACTCACCATCCACCACATTCTTCTTCTTTGTGAATACTGATGCGAAGTATCTATTAAGGACCCCGTTAAGGAATGGTTTGGACCTGGAACATACTGCCTGAAAGTGTGAATGAAGCAGGTCCAACTGAGGCTGTTGTGAGGGGATTGGATTATCATCTGAAAACAAATTGCAGGGCTGCATGGAAAGAATGGGAGAGATGACTGGATTGGGAGGTAGGCCTTATGAAGGTAGGTTGAGAGAGCTGGGACTCTTCTCACTGGAGAGACGTAGGTTGAGAGGTGACCTGATAGAGGTTTATAAAATGTTGAGAGAGATAGATAGGGTGGACTCTCATAGACTATTTCCCCGAGCTGAAATGGTCACTACGAGAGGGCACAGATTTAAGGTGCAGGGAAGCGTTTGATAAGGTTCCCCATGGTAGGCTACTGCAGAAAGTGCAGATGCATGGGATTGAAGGTGATTTAGCAGTTTGGATTAGGAATTGGCTAGCTGATAGAAGACAGAGGGTGGTGGTTGATGGAAATATTCAACCTGGAGTGCAGTTACAAGTGGTGTACCTCAAGGATCTGTTTTGGGGCCACTGCTGTTTGTCATTTTTATTAATGACCTAGATGAGGGTGTAGAGGGTTGGATTAGTAAATTTGCTGACGATACCAAAGTGGGGGAGTTGTAGATAGCGAGGATGGATGTTACAGTTTGCAGAGGGACATAGATAGGTTGCAGAGCTGGGCCATGAGGTGGCAAATGGAATTCAATATGGATAAGTGTGAGGTGATTCACTTTGTAGGAATAACAGGCATGTAAAATATAGGGCTAATGGAAGGACCCTTAATAGTGTTGTCGAGCAGAGGGATCTTGAGGTACAAGTACATAGCTCTTTGAAAGTTGGCACCCAGGTTGATAAAGTTGTTAAGAAGGCGTACGGTGTGTTAGCTTTTATTGGTAGAGGGATTGAATTTAGGAGCCGTGAGGTTATGTTACAACTGTACAAACTCTGGTGCGGCCGCACTTGGAGTATTGCGTACAGTTCTGGTCGCCGCATTATAAGAAAGATGTGGAAGCATTGGAAAGGTGCAGAGGAGGTTTACCAGGATGTTGCCTGGTATGGTGGGAAGGCCTTATGAGGAAAGGCTGAGGGACCTGAGGTTATTTTCATTAGAGAGAAGAAGGTTACGCGGTGACCTAATTGAGGCGTATAAGATGATCAAAGGACTGGATAGGGTGGATAGTGAGAGCATTTTTCCTCGGATGGTGATGACCAACATGAGGGGACATAACTTTAAATTAAGAGGTGGTAGTTATAGGACGGATGTCAGAGGCAGGTTCTTTACACAGAGGGTGGTGAGGGCGTGGAATGCCCTGCCTGCAGCAGTTGTGGACTCGCCTACTTTGGAGGCATTCAAATGTTCGGTGGATAGGCATATGGATGATATTAGAATAGTTTAGGTTAGAGGGTCCACTGGCTGGCGCAACATCGAGGGCCAAAGGGCCTGTACTGCACTGTAATGTTCTATGTTCTATGTTCTAAATACAAAGGAGATGTCAGGGGTAGGTTTTTCACTCAGAGGGTGGTAAGTGAATGGAACTGACTGCCGTCGGACGTTGTTGAGGCAAACTCACTGGGGTTTTTTAAGAGACTTCTGGATGAGTATATGGAAAAGAATAGGATAGGGGGTTATAGATAGGTCTGTGGATTGGTAGATGTGATCGGCGCAACTCGTGGGCCGAAGGGCCTGTTTGTGCTGTATTGTTCTATGTTCTATGAATCACTTCTACAGAGGGCTAGCACAAATATGACAGGCTGAATTGCCTCCTCTGGTGTTTTAATGACACTATGATCCAGTGGGACACAATGACAATGGCAGGACTTATCTACTTGTTATGTGCTGTGATATCTTTCCTTGATTACCTTTCACTGAGTATTCTCTGCTGCCACTTCTTCTTATTCTTCAACTCTGAGTGTAGGTGAATGTGGAGAATTTTATTGATCTGTGGCTAAAAGACCTTCTGCAAAGAGCCTGTGTTATATTTTCAGTGTGAGTATCGCTCTGCAGTTTGTTTGCTGCATTATATTTGTTGTTGGTTGTTGTGTTTAATTGTTTGTTCTATGTACACATATCAACTGTGAACTTATTCAAACTGTGTTCCTCGACACGTGGAGACATCACACAGATTTATCAATTTGAATCTATAGTCCATAGTCAATATTTCTAAAATTACATGAAAGTGTGAAGATTTGAATTGCTCGTTGAATATATTAACTTTAATTGAAGCATGTGCACTTACAGTCGAGGCAATTTTAGAATATAATTTCAATTCAAGAGCTTTATTTTATTTATCGTTAGACGACAGATCAGAGGCCAGATAGACCTCAACAGTTTTTCTATTTTGGTATTAGTGTGAGGAAAAGGCGTTTCAATCCAAGTGTCATTCTATTGATGTACTCAGAAGCTTTGATCAAAATAAATTATTTAACAATACAGTTTAACAAATTAATTAGTTTAACCTTTACCAATTGAAATACTTAAACATGAAAGAGACAATCGTTAACTGCTAACCTATCTCTATTAGTTCCAATTCAGTTAATATTCTTTTTATAGATTTAAATTCCTCTTCAGTTTATATCACACAGATTTACATGCTTGTACTTGGGCAGGCAGTCCTCAAGCCTACAAATACCTCTGGAAAGACATACAGAGACTTTCTTCCTCTAGCAGGTCCCAGATAGCAGCTTCTAAAGAGAGAGAGAGAGAGAGAGATAGAAACCTGCTCATTTCAGAACCTGGCAATAAATAACTGCCTGCTTTTCCCTGTAAGCATAACTCTTCTCCTTCAGCACATGGCTCTGTCAATCAGCCACATCAAAACCAAATAAACAAAAATGCATTAACTTAGATTAAAGCAAACACATCCCTAGCTAAAATCAGCCATTATCTTGAATTCTCAGCATGTGAGCTGCCTGATGTCCAGACAAATTGGCGCCATGTAGAACAGAATTGAATTTTAAACATTTCTTCCAAGAAATATGTTATAAATACAATTCTTAAAAACACAGTATAATCACATCATTTGCGGTATGTGGGCTTTAGTGGTGGACTGGCATTTATTGCCTAATTCCTCCTTGAGAAAGAGGTAATGAGCTGCCTTTTTGAACATTTGCAGACCCAGTGGTGTAGATATATCTATAATGCAGCTTGGGAGAGATTTCCAAGATTTTAACCCACTTACAGTGAGCAAATGATAACATATTTCTAAGTCAGGATTCTGAGTGACTTAGAGAGGTACACTCAGGAGGTGGCATTGCATGTGCCTGTTACCCTTGTCCTTCTAGATGGTACTAGTTTTTGGTTTTGGAGATACTGTCCAAGGAGCCTTGATGAGTTCCTTGTAGACGGTACACACTGATGCAACTGCATGTCGTGGTGGAGGCAGTGGATGGTTGTGAAATGGGTGCCAATCCAGCTGCTTTGGTGTCAAGCTTTTTGAGTGTTGTTGGAACTGCACTCATTCGGGCAAGTGAAGAGTATTCCATTACACTCTTTACATTTACCTTGTAGATTGTTGACAAGCTTTGGGGAGTCAGGAGGTTAGTTATGCACCATAGAATTCCTTGTCTCTGACCTACTCTTGTAGCCACAGTATTTAGAACATAGAAAAGCTACAGCACAACAGGCCCTTCAGCCCACAAGTTGCAGCGAATATATCCCTACCTACGAGGCTTACCTATAACCACTTATCTTATTAAGTCCCATGTACTCATTCAAGTCTCTTAAAAGACCCACTGCTGGCAGCTGATTCCATGCACCCATCACCCTTTGAATGAAAAACTTAGCCCTGACATCTCCTCTGTACCTACTCCCCAACACCTTAAATCTGTGTCCTCTTGTGGCAGCCATTTCAGCCCTGGGAAAAAGCATAGAAATATAGAACATTATAACACATTTCGGCCCTCAATGTTGTGCCAAGCTATGTCCAATCCCAAGATCAAGCCATCCCATTCCCTATACTTCTGGGCTGCTCCATGTGCTTATCCAATAACAGCTTGAAAGTTCCTAAAGTGTCCGACTCCACTATCACAGCAGGCAGTGCATTCCACACCCCAACCACTCTCTGAGTAAAGAATCTACCTTGGACATTCCCCCTTTATCTCCCACCATGAACCTTATAGTTATGCCCCCTAGTTAACAGCTACGTCCACCCGAGGAAATAGTTTCTGCACATCCATTCTATCAATTCCTCTCATCATCTTATAAACCTCTTATTAAGTCACCTCTCATCCTCCTCCACTCCAAAGAGAAAAGCCCCAGCTCTCTCAACCTTTCCTCATGAGACCTACCCTCCAAACCAGGCAGCATCCTGGTAAATCTCCTCTGCACTCTCTCCAATGCTTCCACATCCTTCTTATTATAAGGTGACCAGAACTGAACACAACATTCCAAATGTGGTCTCACCAACATCCGGTATAGTTGCTGCATAACCCTACAGTTCTTAAACTCAAACCCCCTGTTAATAAACGCTAACACACTATAAGCCTTCTTCACGGCTCTATCCACTTGAGTGGCGACCTTCAGAGATCTGTTGATATGAACCCCAAGATCTTTCTGTTCCTCCACATTCCTCAGAACCCTGTCATTGACCCTGGAATCTGCATTCAAGTTTGTCCTAACAAATTGAATCACTTCACACATATCAGAGTTAAACTCCATCTGCCATTTTTCGGCCCAGTTCTGCATCCTATCAATGTCTCTATCTACAACACCTCCAACCTTTGTGTCATAAGTAAACTTACCAACCCATCCCTCCACTTCCTCATCCAGGTCATTTATGAAAATCACAAACAGCAAGGGTCCCAGAACAGACCTCCATGCAGAAAAAGACCCATCTACAACCACTCTCTGCCTTCTGTGGGCAAGTAAATTCTGGATCCACAAAGCAATGTCCCCTTGGATCCCATGCCCTCTCACTTTCTCAATAAGCCTTGCCTGGGAGGCCTTATCGAGCCTTCTTGTCCATGTAAACCACATCTACTGCTTTTCCTTCACCAATGTGTTTAATCACATCTTCAAAAAACTCAACCAGGCTCGTAAGGCACAATCTGCCTTTGACAAAGCCGTGCTGACTATTTTTGATCAGATTAAAACTCTCCAAATGTTTATAAATCCAGTCTCTCAGGATCTTCTCTATCAACTTAACTACCACTAAGATTAGACTCAGCGGTCGATAATTTCCTGGGCTATCTCTACTTCTTTTCTTGAATAGAAGAACCACATCCGCAATCCTCCAATCCTCCGGAACCTCTTCCGTCTCCATTGGCAATGCAAAGATCATCACCAGAGACTTTGCAGTCTCTTCCCTCACTTTCCACAGTAACCTGAGATACATCCCACCTGGCAATTTATCTAACTTGATTATTTATATGGCTAATCTAGATATTGTCCAGATCTTTTACATTTGGACAGTGACTACTTCAGTATCTGAGAAGTTGTGAATGATGCTGAACATTGTGCAGTCATCACTCAACATTCTGATCTTATGATGGAAGGAAGATTATTAATGGTTGGACACTGCCCTGCAGTGATGTACTGGAGCTGAGGTGGTTAACCTTCAACAACCACAACCATCTTCCTCTATACCAGGTATGACTCCAGCTAGTGAAGAGTTTTCCCCCTAATTCCCATTGACTCCAGTTACCAATGGCTCCTTGAGTTCGTATTAAATATTTTAATATCACACTATAAATATAATGGTTTGGATATAATGGACTTGACTTGGACATTGCAATTAACACGAGAAGATTAAGCTTGACATTTATTTACAACATTTTGAAGTCTGATGCCAACTTGAACATCTTCAGCTTCACAGTGCGATTCCACATTGTCTGCTGTTGATATTTCTGGAGCTACAATCCGCTGTAACAAGGACAGCTGGAGCATTTACAAGGAAGGGTGACCACTGACAAGGTTAGCTCAAACACTCACGTTGCAAGGAAGAAAAAGACAACTTACAATTTTGAAAAAGTTATCCTTTCTGTGAGTTGACAGATGGGATTAGGAGAAATGTAAAATTATTTTAATTTATATATACTTGAAGTCCTGTCACTACACAGCACCTATACACAGTCAAGAAAATAATGGAAATCTCATTCTAGCTTTAATATTTGCCACAGAAGTTAGTCCTTAATGTGGATTAATTGCATTCGAACTCACTCATTGACTGTTTCTCATTCACTCAGAAAATAGGAAGCTAGAGACTTTTTTTGAACCTGTTAAGCACATTTATAAAAACAATACTGTCCACGTTCATGTCAATTGTCATTATGACAATACTGTCATAATGTCCACGTTCTCAGTTAAATCTCTCCAAAGCATTTTTCTTTTTGTTTGGTGTATTTGGAACTTTAGTGATGCTTGTACTGTCCCTCGACATGTGACTGGGAGCAGCACCTACTCTCAGTGAATGAATGTACAGGTGTGTTTCACATGAGATGTCTCTGTACAGAAAACCTGTCCCCACCTTGTGAATACAGACAAGAGCAGAAAAATAAAACACCAAATCAAACATGGCTCACATTCTGACATTGTGTATAACAGAGATTGGCTGAGGTTGGTCACCACCCAGCATTCACCCTGATTGAGAGCATAGCAGACTCGAGGGGACCACGGACTGAATGAAACCCCAATTTATTTTACTTTCCATCCTGCTTTAGATCCAGGAAATGGAGAGTTCAGATGGCCTCTGGAATGAGTTTCCATGAGATGTGATTTTTGGGGAGTCACAGTGTGTCATGTGGAGAAAAAATGGTGTCAGCTTCAGTAGAGATTGAGGACCTCCATGTTCCAGTGTTAATGTCAGCAGGTGAACTTTCGACATGTTAACTTAACATGTTCCAGTTTCAAAGTTCATCTGAGAACCAACCTCTGAGATAGTTGATGACAAGAAACCTCAGAGCCTGTTGTAAACCTTTCTATTTACAAATACAGGCCTGCCATTTGGGAGACCAACGCACACTCCAAGAGAAGACCTGTCTCCATAAAGAACATATAGATTATGGACAATAAGAGAACAAATATATTCTGTTCATGACAATGCTTTCTGACACATTCTAGATTTTCCACACTATCTAACATGTCCTGGAGTGTTCTACACGTTCCATTAGGTTTTGAAATATTCTCACCGTTCAACACCTCCCAGAATGTTTCACAAACTTGAGTATTTTCTTGAATGTTCCACACTCTCAGATGTTTTCCAGAATTTTCCACACTTTCTTCTTGATCAAAAATCTGTCTAATTCAGCTGTGAGTATATTCAATAGCCCAGCTTCACTACTCCACAGGGAAGAAAATTCCAAAGACTTTTCCAAAAGATCTGGGAGAAGAAATTGCTCCTCATCCCAGATTTGATGTTCCGTTATTTCTGAACAACACCCCCTGTTGTAGATTCCCTTATGAGGGGATATATTGCTGGGATCTTCCTGTCTCACCATTGATCACCTGTACCTTGCGTTTTCCACCAGCGAGGGATGCATTCTATGGGAGATCTTGTTGCTAATTGAAGGACCAGGAGATTATACTGACAGTCTTTGGAAGGCACCTCCGTGAAATATGCAGAGGGTTACACGGAAAATCCTACCTAATCTCACACCTTCTGCCCCGTCAAACCCTCTTATAAGCTTTCAATAAGATAACTCCTTATTCTTCAGAACATGAATCAATACAGACCCAACATGTTCAACATTTCCTCGTAAGACAATCACTTCATTCCAGGAACCAATTGAGTGTAACTTCATTGAACTGCTTCCAAAACTGTGCAGAGTACCCCAGGTGCATTTTCACCAGTACCCAATGCAGTTGTAGTAAGAATTTCTATATTCCATCCCTCGTATAATTAAGGCCAATATTCCATTCTAATTATTTGCTGCATCTCAATGCTAACCTTTTGTGATTCATAGAACTAGGTACCCAGATCCTTTGGTACTGCAGCATTCTGAACTCTCTCCATTTAACTAATATTCTGCTGTTCTATCCTTCCTGTCAAAGTGAACAATCTCACATTCACCCACATTATACTCCATCTGCTAAAGATTTTCTCATTCACTTATAACCAATCCCCTATCCAGGCAAATATTGTCAAGAATGACACCATGAGTTTGATGTGAAAAAATTGGAGATTGTTGTTGCTCAGAGTTCTTTCTGCAAGTTACATGGTGGAACGGACTTTCCCTTTTATATTGAAAGTGGAGATTTTTCTTACAAACACAGATAAATGTTCTGAGCATTGTAACAGGATTGTTTGCAGACTTTATGAAATCTTTCTTGCCTGTTACAGACTTTCACTGTAGCGATCCTGTGAATGTGGATACGAGAGATATGTCATCCACACACACCGTTAGCTTCTGTCTAGAATCATAGGATTAAAGAATTCCTACAGTGCAGAAGGATTTGGCCCATTGGGTCTGCACCAATTCTCTGACAGAACATTCTACCCTGCCCTATCCCTGTAAACTCACGTATTTTAAAGTTTATTTATTAATCTGCTTACATTAACACTGCAATGAAGCTACTGTGAAAATCCCCAAGTCGCTACACTCCAACACCTGTTTGGGTGCACTGAGGGAGAGTTTCCATGGTCAATGCACCTAACTAGCATGTCTTTCAGACCATGGGAGGAAACCAGAGCACCCAGAGGAAACCCATGCAGACACAGGGTGAACATGCAGACTCTGCACAGTGACCCAAGGCTGGAATTGAACCTGGGTCCTTGGTGCTGTATGGCAGTAGTGCTATCCACTGTGCTATCGTATCACCCAGATCTGTTTTCCATCATTTCTTAACTTCTTTTAAAAATCTGTGAGAGGCACAGAGTCCATAAAATTTATGAGGAATGATATACAAAAGTAATTATATTGCTCACCATATTAGTCTGCTCTAATTGATCTGTATTTAAAGATTATCGTATAACGTGTGTCCAAAGCAGAAAACTGTTTGCATGTACCTCAGATTGATAGAATCATAGAATCCCTGCAGTACAGAAGAGGTCATTCAGCCTAATGAGTCTGTACTGACTCCCTGACAGCATATTTAACCCAGGGCCTTCCCTCTGCCTATCCCTGTAATCCACACATTTGCATTCTATTTAGATTCGCATTCTAATCAGCAATCTGTAAACTGTCTGTGCTGATATGTGTGCTGTTGGAGACTAGAACACCTCATTCGCCTGAAGAAGGCTATAATAGCTGAAAGCTTGCGAGTTTACTATCAAATAAATCGGTTGGATTTAAAACTGATGTTGTCAGACCTCTTGCTGTATCCACACATTTACCATGGGTGATCCTTTTAACCTACACATCTTAGGGGACAGTAGAGGAACAATTTAGCATGGCCAATCCACCCAATCTGCACATCTTTGGAGTGTGGAAGGAAACCAGAGCAGCCAGTGGAAACCCTTGCAGACATGGGGAGAATGTGCAAACTCTACACCGTTACCCAAAGCTGGAAGTGAACACGAGTCCTCGGCATTGTGAGGTTGCAGTGCCAACCACTGTGTCACCAAGCCACCAATTCAATGGAAATGAAAGGATTTCTGTGCTTTTGTGTAAGTTTGTATTCAGCATAAGTTTGAGAGAACCTCTGTGTTTTGTGTTAAACCAAAGCAGCTAATGGATAATGCCTTCCATAAATACTGACATGATAAGCAGAAAACTGCAAACAATTTGCTTGTCATGAAGAAATTAGTACCCAGCAGATTAATGCTCACTGTATCTGAGCTGAAGCTATAAGTGTGACTTCACAATGTACTGATATTATTTAGTCTGCCACCAGTTCAAGACTAAATATGAACAGGATACAGAGTAATGTGGAGTGGTTACTGCAGAGGAGAGAGGACTCATTGTATTTCATCCAGTCAGTCGAGATGTTATTCTTGATTCCTAACACAGATTTGTTTAATATCAATATGAGGCGGAAAGTTTCACAACAGCCATTTTTCTACTGAGGCAGGTGCAAGGAATGCAGAGGTTTGAAATCATTTTGTGAACCCTGTATTGCTGTGAGACTGACCATCTATCCAGATTGGATTTAATTACCGATTATTGATTCCAATAGATTGAAATGTTCAAGGCATTCAGCACGTTTACAAACATTAAAATACCTTGCATTGTTTTAAATTAACTTCCAATGAGTTAACATAGAACATAGAACAATACAGCACAGAACAGGCCCTTCGGCCTTCGATGTTGTGCCGACCAAAATAAAAAGCAATGCCCCTCCTAACTAAACCATTCCCTTCTCATCCATATACTTATCCACTAACCTCTTAAACGCCACCAAACTTGGCGCATTTACAACAGCTGCAGGCAGGGCATTCCACTCCCTAATCACTCTTTGAGTAAAGAGTTGTGTGTATTTTTTACACCATGCAATTACAGTTGTATCTTTCATGCTAACAGTATTTGGAAAAACATGATTTCAGACTGCATTACATCCTTGCAGTGCCCTCACACTAAAGAAAAATCTGTAAATTTGTGTTTTGCCACATCTTGCAGTGCGATTGCCTCAGAATGGTGAACAAATCTGCTTCCCAAGCTCTGCTGAAGAATGTGTCAACTTTATTTATTTTAATACTGTTGGTGAAGGAAGCCGGAAGGACAGAGCAAAGTCTAGACATTCCTTTCTTGTTGTCATGACTAATGTGGGTGATTTTGATGATGAATGCAGCCTCATCTATTTGTGCAAGTAGATAATAAATGAAATTAATGTTATGAAAGGCTCCAAATTAAGTTGCTGATTGGGATTTCCTGCCCTGCAGTGTGAATTATAGAATAATAGAATTCTTACAGTGCAGAGGGAGGCCATTCAACCCATCAAGTCTGCACTGACCTCAATCTCACCTAGGCCCTATTCCGTAACTCCACGTATTTACCCTGCTAATCCCCCTGACACTGGGGTCTATTCAGCATGGCCAATAAACCTAACCCATACATTTTTGGACAGTGGGAAGTAACCAGAGCACGCAGAGGAACCCACGCTGACACAGGAAAAACATGCAAACTCCACACAGATAGTCATCCGAAGCCAGAATTGAACATGGGGTCCTGGCACTTTATGGCTGCGCTGTGCCACCCATGTGCTTTGGAATGAGCTGGTTATATGTGGACTTTAATGTTTCTAGAATATGAAATTATTTTATCCACTTTTAATGAGATGTAAGGGTTATTTTGATTGAGGTCCATTGCCCAGGACCAGTTATTCCTGTGTCACCAACTTGTTCTGTCACCCAGGATAGCCTTGCACATGCCTTACCTCTCGCTGACCTCACTGCTGGGAGGAGACAGGAGAATCAGAAGCAGGTTTGAGAGATAGAACATGGAACACTACAGCACAAACAGGCCCTTCGGTCCACAAGTTACGCCGATCATGCCTATACCTACTAGGCTATCGAACTATCTCTAACTCTCAATCCCATTAAATCCCATGTACTCATTGAGAAGTCTTTTAAAAGACCCCAGCGAGTTCGCCTCTACCATCTCCGATGGCAGCCGATTCCATTCACTCACCGCCCTCTGAGAGAAAAACTTACCCCAAACATCTCCTCTGTATTTGCTGCCCAGCACCTTAAACCTGTGTCCTCTCGTAGTGACCATTTCAGCCCTGGGAAATGGCTTTTGAGGATCCACCCTATCTATTCCTCTGAACATTTTATAAACTTCTATCAGGTCGCCTCTCAACCTACGTCTCTCCAGGGAGAAGAGACCAAACTTCCTCAACCTATCCTCATAAGGCATGCCTCCCAATCCAGGCAACATCCTTGTAAATCTCCCCTGCACCCTTTCAATAGCTTCCACATCCTTCCTGTAATGAGGCGACCAGAACTGAGCACAGTACTCCAACTGGGGTCTGACCAGGGTCTTATAAAGCTGCAGCATTATCTCTGGACTCCTAAACTCAATCCATTGATTAATGAAGGCTAGTACACCGTACGCCTTCGTGACCACATTCTCTACCTGCGAGGCCAATTTAAGAGTCCTATGGACACGGACTCCAAGGTCCTTTTGATCCTCTACACTGCTAAGACTCCTACCTTTGATATTGTACTCCTTCATCCCATTGGTCCTGCCAAAATGGACCACCAGACATTTATCTACATTGAAGTCCATCTGCCACTTCTCCGCCCAATCTTGCATTCTATCTATGTCTTGCTGCAACTTCTGACATCCCTCCAAACTATCCACAACATCACCAACCTTCGTGTCATTGGCAAACTTACCAACCCATCCCTCCACTTCCTCATCCAAGTCATTTCTAAAAATTACAAACAGCAGGGGTCCCAGAACAAATCCCTGGGGCACTCCACTGGTGACTGACCTCCATGCAGAAAAAGACGCATCTACAACCACTCTCTGCCTTCTGTGAACAAGCCAGTTTTGGATCCGCAAAGCAACAGCCCCTTGGATCCCATGCTCTCTCACTTTCTCAAGAAGTCTTGCATATGAGAGACCTTATCGAATGTCTTGCTGAAATCCATATAAACCACATCTACCGCTCTTCCTTTGTCAATGTGTTCAGTCACATTTTCAAAGAACTCAACCAGGCTGGTAAGGCACAACCTGCCCTTGACAAAACCATGCTGGCTATTTCTGATCATACTAAACTTCTCTAAATGTTCATAAATCTTGTCTCTTGGAATCCTCTCCATCAACTTACCAATCACTGAGGTTCGGCTCACCGGTTGGTAATTTCCTGGGCTATCCCTATCCCTTTTCTTGAATATAGGAACCACATCCATAATCCACCAGAACCTCTCCCATCTCCATTGACAATGCAAAGATCATCGCCAGAAGCTCTGCAACTTCTTCCCTCGCCTCCCACAGTAACCTGGAGTACATCCCATCCGGCCCCGGTGACTTATCTATCTTGATGCAATTTAAAAATTCCAACACATCCTCTTTCTTAATGTCCACAACACTTAATGTTGTGAGGGTTTGTGCCTTTGCAACCCTTTCAGATGGTGAATTCTTGATTCCCACCATCTCTAGGTTAAAAAGATTTTCCTTAATTCCCCTCTCAATCTCCTGTCATTTACCTGATATCTATAGCCCTTGGTTATTGATCCCTGTACTAAGCAGAAACTTCCTATCTACAATATCTGTGTCCCTCATAATTTTGTACACATAAGTCAGCCTGTCAGCCTTCTTTGCTCGAAGGAGAACGGTCCGTGCCTAACCATCCTGTCTTCACCTCTGAACTCTGGTCCAGGCAATATCCCAGTGAATTTCTTTTGCTCCCTCTCTCTTGCAACCATACTGTTCCAACAGTATAGCAACCAGAATTGCATGCAGTAATCTAGCAGTGGCCTGGACAATATTTTATACAGTTCACTGCTCTTATATTCTATATCTTGGCTAATCAAGGTAAATATCACCTATGTCTTCTTAACTGCTTTTTCTATCTATCCTGCAGTCTTCAGGGATCTTTAGACATGTCCCTTGAACCTCTGTAGTTCCCAGGTCTGACTATTCACTGGGTATTCTCTTGGATGTTAGCCCTTCTAAACAGCATCACCTCCCACTTTTCAGGGTTAAATTCTATTTGCCATTGTTCTACCCATCTAACCAACCCGTCTATATTACCCTCTAATTTAAGGCTTTACTCATCAGTACTTACCACACCACCAATTTTTGTGTCATCTGTGAACTTATTTATCACACCTCTTACATTCACGTGTAGACCAGTAATCTACACTACAAACCAACCTTTGACCATCACACTCTACTTCCTGTCACAAAGCCAATTTTCCATCCAATTTACCAAATTGCTCTGGATCCAATGGGCTTTTGCTGCATTGATTGGACCTTGTCTAAAACATTACTGATGTAAATGGAAAGTACATGAAATAAACGACCCTCACATATTATTTCCTCAAAAAATTCAATCAAATCTGCAATACCCATGTCAATTTTTGAAGGTTCCTGTATCTCAACACAGTGTGTCTGCTCCAATTAATCTGTGGTAAAATTAATAAGTTGGAAATCATCTTGATAAATATTATAACTTTTTTAGCCCTTGTATTACAAAATATCTCATTGTTAAGGAGAAAAGAGTTCTGACAAAACAAACCATGTTATTGCTTCCTCTAAGAAGAATATGTCACAGTGCATTTTCACTGTTTTGTGCACTCAGTTGAGTATATTGGACTGCAGCACAATTTAAACACTTTTTTAATGGATAACATGGAAGTATTTCCCTTTCCCTTTGATAAAATGTGGAAACTCCAGTAACATTGGAGTGTTTGTCTTAGTATTTGCTGTGTTTCCTCACAGCAAATTGAACATATTTCCTTCAAATTAGAGGTTAAAATTGATTTGGCTTTCAATCATTCTCACACTAATACTGGATGATAATCCATAAGAAAGATATGCAGTGGAGTGGGACTTAAAGTTAGTCTTAGTAATAGCCATCATGATTATTTTAAAAGCCATGTTCAATATTGTTCTTCAGGCCATTCTTACCCACAAACTAAGGGAAGATTTCCCAGACTGTTTGTACCACTCTTTAACAAGCCTTTTTTTCAAATGATTATACAATTATCTTTCAAATGTATGGACTTCATCCCAACATTAGATTGCTGCATGGTATCTTTTTGTTGAAAAAATTGTTCTTTGAACTTCCTTTAATTCTGTGATCATTGTCGAGGTGTGGAGATGCCGGCATTGGGCTGGGATAAACACAGTAAGAAGTCTCACGACACCAGGTTAAAATCCAACCAGTTTATTTGATAGTAAACCCACAAGCTTTCAGGGCGGCACGGTAGCACAGATGTTAGCACGGCTGCTTCACAGCTCCAGGAACCTGGCTTCGATTCCTGGCTCAGGTCACTATCTGTGTGGAGTTTGCATATTCTCCTCGTGTCTGCGTGGGTTTGCTCCGGTTTCCTCCCACAGTTCAAAAGATGTGAGGGTTAGGTTGGTTAGGTTGATTGGCCATGCTAAAATTGCCCCTTAGTGTCCTGAGATGCATAGGTTAGAGGGATTAGCAAGTAAATGTGTAGGGATAGGGCCTGGGTGGGATTGTGGTCAGTACAGACTCGATTGGCCGAAGGGCCTCTTTCTGCTCTGTAGGTTCTATAATCTATGAAGCTTTCAAAAATGCTGTTTGTTCCACACACCTGATGAAATAGTGTTTCCGAAAGCTTGTGGGATTACTATCAAATAAGCTGGTTGGACTTTAACCTGGTGTTGTGAGACTTCTTATCATTGTCAATACAGTCTTACCAGCTAGTGGAAACTTGGAGACCTTAATCAGATTTTCTCTTTGACTTTTATAATTCCAGTGTAAAAAAAACTTCTCAAATCTCACAGGCAACACAATGGTCCTGGTCACACAATCCATTGAGTGTTG
Organism: Sphyrna mokarran; assembly: GCA_024679065.1. Taxonomy (NCBI): domain Eukaryota; kingdom Metazoa; phylum Chordata; class Chondrichthyes; order Carcharhiniformes; family Carcharhinidae; genus Sphyrna; species Sphyrna mokarran. The sequence continues at coordinate 39,259,745 of JAGIQG010000028.1, read as the reverse complement.
CATCTTTCCAACATTCACATCTCATTCTTAGTCGCAATGCCTAGACTTTGTAGATTCCATCTGGGAATAGACATTTGCTAGTTCAGTTTGTTGTGAAAGATTAAGCTAATACTAATTACTCTTTGATGTTGGCGTATAAAGCAAATTATTCATGTAATCTAGAATTCACTGCAGCCCTATGGGAGTTTATGTTTTGTGCAAGATAAAACTTCTGGAGTTAAATAGTAATTTTATAGTAACTTTGAACATAATTCAGTCAAATAGCTTTTTTTTTATTTAGATGGTTTCATTTGATGTGATGTTGCAGTCATGTTGAATGTAATTAAAATTCAGTTCTGGCTGTAGTTGTTTGTGGAACATTCTGAATATTGGTGATTGTTGCCCAAGGCCCAGGATCAGTAATATCAGTCCCTCCCAGCAGCTGTCTCTGAGCCTGCATTGTCATCAAAAACTCTGCTTCCACCTCCAAGGACCTTGAAATTCCTGGTGCTCTGAGGCAGCAGTGTTAGTCACTGTGCCACTGTCCTGTTCCAAAGACACCCTCTCCAGATACAGTCAGGAAATTCCTGTCGGGGAATTGAGTCCTGATCTGCCACGTGACAGATGTGATACTGACCATTAAAATAACCTGTCCTGTCACTCACTTTTTCCTTAAGTTTCTCTGACTTCTTTAGATAACCACAGATGGCAGGTCCTCCCTTTAGAATTTTTCTTTATGCACTTGTTCTGCGTATTCTGAAATGTCCTCTTAAATATCTGCCATTGTTTCTCTGTTGGCCTACCCACTAGCCTTTTCTCTCAGCTTTTATACCCAGATAATTAATGTAAAGTTTTAGCCTCAGACCCACTTTTCTCCTTCTCAAACTTAATGTAAAATTCAATTCTATTGTAGCTGCTACCTTTAATCTGAGGTTATTAATTAATTCTGCAACATTACATAATAGCAAATCTAATATAATTGACCTCTGGTTGGTTCCAGAATGTATTCTTCTAAGAAACCATCTCAAAAGCATTCTATGAAGTTTTCATCCAAGTTATTACTGCCAATCTGATTTTTCCCATTTATATGTAGATTCAAGTTACCCATTATTTTTGCCATTCCTTTATCACAAGCACCCAATATTTATTCTCATAACTTTGTTCTACATTGTGATTACTGTTAGGGGAATGGTAGACCATTCCCACCGGTGACCTCTTTCCCCAAATATTCCTCATCTCCGCACAAACCTGTTCTATATGCTGATCTCGTAAACTAAGCTCATATCTAAATATTGCTGAAATATCATCCTTGACTAAGAGAGCTACCCCTCCACCATTTCCTAATCACAATCACTCAATACTTAGAGCTCAATCCTTGTCATTCTGCAGCCACTTCATCGTAATAGCTATGAGATCATATTTATCTACTTTGGGGCAGAATAGAGGTTAGCACTGTGGCTCCACAGCAACAGAGACCCGGGTTCAATTCCAGCCTTGCGTGTGTGTGGAGCTTGCATGTTCTCCCTGTGTCTGTGTGAGGTTCCTCCTGGTGCTCCGGTTACCTCTCACACTCCGAAGATGTGTGGGTTTGGTTGATTGGCCATGCTAAATTTTCCCTTAGTGGCAGGGGATTAGTGGGGTTACAGCGATCGGAATGTTGTCAGTGCAGGTTCGATGGGCCAAATGGCCTTCTTCTGCACTGAAAGGATTCTGTGATTGCATACTTCAACATGCATTATCAGCTTATTACATTGTTATGAATGCTACATTAATTGAGATACAGAACCTTTAGTTTTGACATTTGGCTATGTTTATAACATCTTATCTTGACTGTGCATTCGTAGGTTTTCCTTTCTCCGTTGCTGCCATTCTCTGATCCTCATTTCTCATATTACTATTTTATTCTCCTACTTTAATTGTACCCCATGAGGTGCAACTTTAACAACGCTTGATCCTTCACTTCATTATTAATTTTAAAGCACTCTCGACTTCCCTAGTTTTACAGTTCGCTAGAACCCTGGTCCCCGCACAGTACAAGTACAGACTGTTCCAACAGTGCAGCTCCAACTGTTTCCAGTACCCACAAACCAAAACCCACTTCTCTCACACTAATCTTTGAGCTGTGTATTCACCCCTCCAATCTTATTTGTCCTAAGTCAATTTGTATTTTACATTTCCAATGTAATTATGGAATTATAATACAGCATTAATTAAATCAAAATGCATAAAAATTATACATCCTTAAATCAAACCTTATAAGTATCATTCTCTCTCTTCTCTCTACACTAAACTAATCTCAAGCATGTCATCCAAAAGTATATAATTATATTCATCTTACCCAAAAGACTTTCAATAGGAGATGAGCTCCATGAAAATGTGTGTCTTCCTGCTTTTGTTTATTATCTTCAGCTAGGGTATGGCCAGCTAATAGTGTCTCCTGAACTAGGATTTTTTAACCCCTAAAGAAGGATCAAGATCCCTGCTTCCACTCTCCTTCAAATTAATATGGCAGGGGCAATGGGTACCTGAGTGGGCCAGTAGAGGAAATAGAACCTGGGCTATAGAAACAAAAGGAGAAAAAGTGAAAGCAAGACAAAAGGCGCAAGAAAAAAAGGCAAAAAACAAACAGTGGCTCTATTGTCCCTAGAGATGGCATTACTATTAGGAAAAGTGATAGCGAAACACAATTAAGAGCTCCGTATCTTAATGCATATTAAAAAAAATGAATAAACTGACAGCACAAATAGATTTCAATGGGTATGATCTGATAGCCAATACTAGACATAATTATAGGGAGGGTAAAGTTAAAAAATCAATATTCAGGGTGATTTGACTTTTAGGAAGGACAGACAGGAAGGGAAAGTTGGTGGAGTGGCTCTGCTAATAAAAAAGGTAAAAAGTACAATTCTGAGGGACAATCTGAGCTCAGAAAATGTGGATTGGATTTAAGTGGAAGGAAGAGAGCGATAGGAGTATTTTAAAGGCCCCTCTAAAAGTAGCCACGCTGTAGGAAAGAGTTTAAATCAAGAAATAACAGTTACATGTAAAAGAACACTGATTTATCACCGTCAATTTTAATTTTCATATAGATTGGGCTGATCAAATTGGAAATCACAGCAAGAGAATGGATTTATTGTGTATTTGGGTGGTTTCTTGGAACAATATGGAGCCAGCTAGGGATCAGGCTATTTTGGATCTGGCAATGTGTTATGAGATAAGTTTAATAAATGATCACAATGTTAAGGATCCCCTAGAAAGTAATGATTGCAGTATGGTGGAATTTAGCATTCAACTAGAGTGTAAGAAAATTGGGACTCAGATATCAGTGTTAAATTTAAAGAAGGGGAATTATGAAAGTATGAAGATTGAATTGGCCAAGGTGGACTAGTCGTATAGATTCCAAAAAAGCTGAAGTAACTCAGCACATCTCACAGCATCTGTATAGAGAGAATAGAGTAAGAAGTCTCACAATACCAGGTTAAAGTCTGACAAGTTTATTTGATAACAAGAGCCACTCAGCAAAACCAATTTTGGTAGCAAAAAACTACAGTTATGAGATTTCTTACTGTGTTTACCCTGGTCCAACGCCAACATCTCCACATCGAGAGAGAATATAGCCAACCTTTCGAATCTGGATGACATGAAGGATCATACTCAGCCCATTTCACACCCATGGTGCTCCTGTACCTTTATTGCTCTGTAACTTTGCTCACGGTCACTGCATTGAACTCCATTTGGAGGTCCATGTGCACCTTCATCAGCTCTCTCCTTTCCCTCCTTAAAAAACACAAGCAAATTAGTTAAATATGTTTCATTCCACAATCCTTGCTGACTTCCCTTCATTAGCCTGCATTTTATGAAATGACAATGGATTCTGTCCTGAATTATTATTTTTAAAAGATTTTCTACAATTGAAGTTAAACTGACTTTGACCTTCCTCTCATCAGAAAGAAAATCCACTAATCCACTAGCTAGTACTCTGTTTCTTGTCACTCAGCCAAATCCATGTTGCTACTGCCCCTTTCCTCCCATATATCTTTGCTGCAATCTGCTGTGAGACTTTTTTATCAAATGCCATTTGGAAGTCCATGTATACCACATCAACAGCATTTCCCTCATCAACCTTCATTGTTACTTCATCAAGAAACATGCGTAAGCTAACACAATTCACTCTTAACAAATCTGTGCTGACTTTAATTCATCCATATTTGCCCAAGTGCTTATTAATTTAGTTCCTTGTCTTATCATTTTTAGAAGTGTCTGTACATCAAGGTTAAACTAACCAGTCTGTGGTTGCTGTGTCTACTCTTTGTTATGATTGGTCCCCAAGTGAGGTTTCCCAAATTTGTTAGCCAGGACAAAATCCCTCAATTTGTCAGCATCAAGCTTGGATTCCCCCAGATTGTTGCGTTCCAAACAATCTGGGAAGAACAATCTTGTTCCAAACAAAGGGAACTGGCTCCCTTTATTCAACTCCTTACCTGCTCACAGAAAGATTAATCTAAAATGGATCCTTCCCTGTCACAGCTTTACCCAATTCCAATATTTACACTTTAAAAAGAGCCGATTTAACTGAGCTTTCTTGTATTATAGAGTGAGTTAATTAACTGCCGAAGGTGAAAGAAAAAAACATGCATGTACATTCATACAGATTGGAAATGAGAATTGAGTCCAAAGTAACTAAGTAAAATAAAATGTACGTGAAACAGTCCATGACACACAATGAGTAGATGATTGAGTTTTATGGTCATTATGAGTCAAGATTCCATATCTGTTAGCAGTCAAACCAACCAAAAGTGAATAGATTTGAGATTCCAGTGTTCTACAGTTTGGTAGAAAAAATTCCTAGTTTTCTTTTCAGCTGTGATCTTTGCTGCTACAAAAACAGAAAATGCTGGAAAACCTCAGCAGGCCTGAAAGCACCCGTGGAGAGAGTAAAGCTAAGGTTTTGAGTCAGGATGACCCTTGGTCAGAGTTCTATCTTTGCTGATGTGGCTTTCATCAACAATCAGAATAAGAGATATAACATAAAACTTTTGTAGGAGTCCACACACACATGCACACACATATGTGTGCATGCATGTGCATCCCAAGCACATATGCATGCCCCACACATGTATATCTTATGCAAACCATATGTACCCTACACACGCACGCTGTTCCCATGCACTGTGTGCACACTTGTGCCCCCCACGCCAATCATGCACATATGTGCGCCCATGCACACACTACATCCCACATCTGACACACCACATAATTCATAATTCTCTGATCTCCTGACACTACCTTTGAGTCTACAGAAGGTGAAAAGATTATAGCCAGTGCCTTTGCAATCTCCACCCTCACTTTCTTCAGTATTCTTGGATGCATCTTATCTCATTCCTGTGTCTTATCAACTCCCAATATAGATTGCTTATCCATGCATGTGACACAGGGAGTAAACACAGTAAGAAGTCTCACAACACCAGGTTGTGTTGTCATGGAAACCAAGACAGAATACATATTCTCAATGATTTCTACAGATCATGAACCCACTCAGATCAACCTATAACACAGACTACACTGAGAGACTTGGCCATCACATCTCTCTCACACTCCTCAACCACCTCATACACCAGCTCTACAGCAAACGCCGCATCCTGGAAACCAAGATAGAATTCACATTCTCAACTGGTGTTGTGAGACTTATTAGTGTGTTTACCCCAGTCCAATGTCGGCATCTCTACATCACACAGGGAATAATCCAGAGATTATTATTCTTCGGACCTACTTTTTACCTTCCTTCCTAGCTTCTGAAAATCCTACCTTAGAACATAAATGCCTGCTGTTTGTATGTGTATTACATGATACGATGTAACAGGAAGAGTTATCACCACAGGAGGTGGACTGTACACACTCACACTCGTTTGGTTTGAAATGCGTATACTTTAATGCAAGGAGTATTCGCAATAAGGGGGAGGAACTTGCAGCTTGGACCAGTACCTGGAACTTCGATGTTGTGGCCAATTCAGAGACTTGGGTAGAGCAGGGACAAGAATGGATGTTGCAGGTTCCGGGGCTCAAATGCTTTAGTCGGAGTAGAGAAGGAGGTAGAAGGGGGGGAGGAGTGGCATTATTAGTCAAAGACTGTATCACAGTGACAGAGAAGAAGTTTGATGAGGACTTGTCTGTTGAGGTAGTATGGGATGAGATTAGAAACAGGAAAGGAGAGGTCACCCTGTTGGGAGTCTTTTATAGACCTCCTAAAAGTTCTAGAGAGGTAGAGGAAAGGATTGCCAAGTCAATTCTGGTCAGGAGTGAAAGTAATAGGGTAATGGTTATGGGGGACTTTAACTTTACTAATATTGATTGGAATAGCTATAGCTCTAGCTCGTTAGAGGGGTCAGTTTTCGTACAAAGTGTGAAGGAAGGTTTTTTGACTCAGTATGTAGATAGGCCAACTAGAGGTGAGGCTACATTGGATTTGGTGCTGGGCAATGAGCCAGACCAGGTGTTAGGCTTGGAAGTTAGTGAACATTTTGGTGATAGTGACCACAATTCGGTTACGTTCACCTTCGTGATGGATAGGGATAGGCATGAAGCTGGGGGCAGTAATTATAGCTGGGGGAATGGTAATTATGAGGCCATCAGGAGAGAATTAGGGTGCATAGATTGGACTAGGAAACTACAGGGACTGGGAACATCTGGAATGTGGAGCTTATTCAAGGAGCAGCTGCTGCGAGGCCTTGATAAGTATGTCCCTGTCAGGCAAGGAGGAAATGGTCGAGTAAGAGAACCTTGGTGTACAAAAAAAGTTGATTTGCTGGTTAAAAGGAAAAAGGAGGCTTATGTCAGGATGAGGCTTGAAGGCTCGGTTAGAGCAATGGATAGCTATAGATTAGCCAGGAGGGAGCTAAAGAGTGAATTGAGGAGAGCTAAGAGAGGACACGAAAAGACTTTGGCTGATAGGATTAAGGAGAATCCTAAAGCTTTCTTTAGATATGTTAAGAATAGAAGATTGGTTAGGACAAGACTAGGGCCAGTCATAGACAGCAGTGGGAAGTTGTGCGTGGAGCCTGAAGAGATTGAAGAGGTACTGAATAAATATTTCTCTTCGGTATTCACGCAGGGTGATGTAAATGTAGTTATGGAGAACACTGAGGTACAGGGGAGCAAACTGGAAAGTATCGAAGTAGATAGGGAGGATGTGCTAGATATTCTCGAGGGTTTGAAGTTGGATAAGTCCCCTGGGCCGGACGGGATTTACCCTAGGATTCTCTGGGAGGCAAGAGAGGAGATTGCCGAGCCTCTGGCTCTGATCTTCAGGTCCTCGTTGGTTACGGGTGTGGTTCCGGAGGACTGGAGGATAGCGAATGTGGTCCCATTGTTTAAGAAGGGGAAGAGAGACCTTCCAGGGAATTATAGGCCAGTGAGTCTTACTTCTGTTGTGGGCAACGTATTGGAGAGAATTATTAGGGATAGGATTTATAGTTATTTAGAGAGAAATGAATTGATTGGGGATAGTCAGCATGGTTTTGTGAAGGGTAGGTCGTGCCTTACTAACCTCATTGAGTTTTTTGAAAAGTGACTAAGGAGGTGGATGGGGGTAAGGCGGTTGATGTGGTATATATGGACTTTAGTAAGGCGTTTGATAAGGTGGCCCATGGAAGACTTCTGCAGAAATGCAGATGTATGGGATAGAGGGTGATTTAGCTAATTGGATTAGGAATTGGCTAGCAGATAGAAGACAGAGGGTGGTGGTTGATGGGAGATATTCATCGTGGAGTTCGGTGACAAGTGGGGTACCTCAGGGGTCTGTTTTGGGGCCCCTGCTGTTTGTAATTTTTATAAATGATCTGGATGAGGGTATTGAAGGATGGATTAGTAAGTTTGCGGATGACACTAAAGTCGGTGAGTGGTAGATAGTGAAGAGGGGTGTTATAGTTTGCAGAGAGACTTGGACAAGTTGCAGAGCTGGGCCGAGAGGTGGCAAATGGAGTTTAATGTGGAAAAGTGTGAGGTAATTCACTTTGGCAGGAATAAGAAATGTGTAGAGTATAGGGCTAATGGTAGGACTCTTAATAGTGTTGATGAACAGAGGGGTCTTGGTGTATATGTGCATAGATCCCTGAAAGTTGGCAATCAAGTCGATAAGGTTGTTAAGAAGGCATATGGAGTCTTAGCTTTTATTGGTAGGGGGATTGAATTTCGGAGCCGCAAGTCATGTTGCAACTGTACAAAACTCTAGTGCGGCCGCACTTGGAGTATTGTGTGCAGTTCTGGTCGCCACATTATAAGAAAGATGTGGAGGCATTGGAGAGGTTACAGAGGAGGTTTACCAGGATGTTGCCTGGTATGGAGGGCAGGTCCTATGAAGAGAGGTTGAAGGATTTGAGGTTGTTTTGTTAGAAAGGAGGTGGCTAAGAGGGGATCTTATTGAAGCATATAAGATGATTAGAGGTTTAGATAGGGTGGACAGTGATAGCCTTTTTCCTAGGATGGAGAAAGCTAGCACGAGGGGGACACAGCTTTAAATTAAGGGGTATGAGTTATAGGACGGATATCAGAGGTAGGTGCTTTACTCAAAGAGCGATTAGGGAGTGGAATGCCCTGCCTGCAGCTGTTGTAGATGCGCCAAGTTTGGTGGCGTTTAAGAAGTTAATTGATAAGTATATGGAAGAGAAGGGAATGGTTTAGTTTGGAGGGGCATTGCTTTTAATATTGGTCAGCGCAACATCGAAGGCCGAAGGGCCTGTTCTATGTCCTATGTTCTATGTTCACCTATCTGTATTGCTGAAGTTATAGCTTGAGTGAACCATACAGGGAGTAGCACTGCAGTTTTGGAAAGCTCTCAGTCTGCTGAAGGATCTGAGCGTTTTACGGTGTGTTAGTTTATTTCACTTTGACCAGCTGGCTGGGCTGTTTGAGGTTATTTCTCAAGTGGAATAGCGCATACACGCGGAGGAGAAGTGACATTTCCAGAACTGACAGCTCATTTCTTTATCTGGTGAATAATGTTGGTTGGTGAATGGGAGAGAGAGACAAATGATTTCTGTCTGTGCAGTTAAACAATATGAATTCTGACACAATATGTAATTAGTAGTAATATGCACAGTTGGGCAGACACAAAATGAGCACAAGGGATCGGTAATTCAATATTGAACTTCAGTCACTGGTACAAAATTACAATTATCTGTCACTGGAGATAACATGGACATTATCAAAGGATTTGTAAATTCAAACTTAATTTGCAGACACATTAAGAGAACAGTTTGAAGCTGAAAATTATCATGTTCTTTTCCCTAGAAACTGAGATGTTTTAAAAAAGCAATATCATTGCTGAAATCACTCACTTCACCAGACTGCTGAGAAATGATTGCAGTTACATTCTCAAAAGTATAAAAGGAATTGGAAAGTTTTGTTAGACTGGTTCACCTGGGAAACTTGTACCTGGCTTGGACAGACCAAAATGAAGAAGGTTATCCTAGAAAGGCAGGTTGAGCAAATTAATTTGTAATGTGTATAGAGTTATCAAAAGTTCATTTACCCGATCCTTCAAATACAACTTGCCCAAAGTGACGGAATTTGCAGATTTCACATCAGAGTGATCAGCCATCTCAGAACTCTGTGAAGCTGAGTGGGAGCAAGTTCTTCTTGATCTGAGAGACTGCCTAAGTAAAAGAAAACATAAGCTAAAACTTTCCATTCCCTTCTACTATGGGACCAGAAGTTCCCTACACCAATTCAACAAACCTTTGGCTGAACAGAATGAAACCAGTTCTCCAACAGATATTTCTGAGAATTAGATTTTGGAGATTGTGGAAACTGAAATATTGTCTCGGAAAGCAGATGGAGCAGGACAGCTTGAATCAATGTGCGGATGGCAGTCAGGGTGGGGATTTGCAGCATTTGTGAAGACAGCTGCCAGAAAATGTCCATCAAAGACCGGATGATGGTGTAGAGGAAGAACATTTTTAATAGACAATGAATCAGAAAGAAGGAAAATGAGAAACACAGATGGGAACATAAAGCAAATGTCACATAAAGTGCTGCATTGGAGAGTAGATGAAGGTAAATGCACCATATCCCCAGATGGCCATACGATACTGATTGGTGCTGAGGATCACCATACCTCAGGCAAGATTGAGAACGCAGAGCCTTCATGAATAATCTCAGCTGATATAAGAATTGAACCTGCGTTGTTAACATCACTCTGCTTCACTAGCCAGTCATCCAGCCAATTGAGCTAAACCGACAGGAGTTGGCCCAATGGTGGGAAGTATTCACCTGAAGAAATAGGAAGGAAAATAAGAGAATTTGAATACATTAAATAATTTCACATGGTCAACAGCTGAGTCAGTAATGCAATGCATTTCAGGATCAGTAAAATTCAGTGAAAAATCATCCTTGTGTTAGGAAATTGGAGATCGGTGCTGAGGTCTCAACCATTCTCAATACATATTCATGATTTGGATGAAGGGAGCCACTGTATATGCTGAGGATACAAAGCTGGATAAGATATCAGGTTCTAGGGAAGATATAGAGATCTGCAGAGGATAGAAATAAGTTCATGCTGCAGGGCAGATGGATCTGGGCGTGTTTGTAGGTGGTAACAGAAGGTTAGCAAGCAGATGCAGTAAGTAATTAGGAAGGCAAATAGAATGTTGATCTTTATTGCAAAGTGGATGGAATATAAAGTAGGGAAAACGGCATCTAGGCCATACTTGCCGTATTGTGTACAGTTTTGGTCTTCTTGCTTAAGAAAGGATGTTCTTACATGGGAATTAGATAAATCAGACTCACACGGCGAATTCCTGTGATGATTCAAAGAACAAAGAACAAAACAGCACGGGAAACAGGCCCTTCGGCCTAACGAGCCCGTGCCGCCACCCCGATGTTCCCACTTCTACCCATGATCGCTGTCTATGTTTATAGATCTATGGATTGAAATCAAATTTGAGACAATTTAGGGAGAATTTGCTTTGCAATTAGCCTAAGAGCACATTGTTGGGATGTGGGAGGAAACCGGAGCACCCGGAGAAAACCCACGCAAGCACGGGGAGAATGCGCAAACTCCCACAGACACAGGCCCAAATCCATGTATCTGTACAGCACAGCGATAGTCACTGAACTATCGTGTTGCCCATCAAATAGTCCAGGTCAAGCGTACACTAACGATGTGAAGCACTAGGATACTCTCGAAAAGTCTAAGAGCAGCCCTCTCACAACCCATCGCATGTATGCCCCTCGTTAGATAACAAGGTGGACCGAAGTACCTGTAGGATAAAAACAAATACATCAATATCATCATCTATTTACACACTTCCCAGGAACTCCCAAGGCTCAGGATCTCTATGTTAAATCAGTTTTCTATACCCCTCCATTCCCATTCTGTTCATGTGCCCATCTAAGTATCTCTTAAATAACTCCAGAGTACCTGCCTCCACCACTTTACTTGGCAGTGCATTCCATACCCCACCACCCTCTGTGTGAAAAAACTCCCTCGAGTATCCAAATTATACCTTACCCCTCTTACCCTAAGCCCGTAAGCCCTCGTGCTATTCGACTCCATCCTAAGAAAAAGCTTAACCCTGTTTACTCTATCTATACCCCTCATAATCTTGTACACCTCTATTAGATCTCCTCTAAGTCTACGTCTTTCTAAGGAAAACAGTCCCAATTTGCCTAATCTCTCCTCGTAACTCAGATCTTCCATACCAGGCAGCATCCTGGTAAACCTCCTCTGCACTCTCTCCAGAGTCTCCACGTCCTTCCGGTAGTAAGGCGACCAGAACTGGACGCAGTATTCCAAATGAGGTCTAACCAGCGTTTTATACAACTGCAACATGAAAGGCCAGCTCTTGTACTCTATACCCCTTCCTATAAAGGCTAGCATACTATATGCTTTCTTCACAACCTTCTCCACTTGCTCTGCCACCTTCAGAGACTTGTTCACCTGCACCCCCAGGTCCCTCTGCATTTCTAAACTCTTAATAGGTCTACCCTTTATCATATACCTCCCCCCTACATTCTTTCTCCCGAAATGCATCACCTCTCACTTATCAGGATTGAATTCCATTTGCCATCTATCTGTGCAGAGATTCAACAGCTTATAGAGGACACCGGGTGTGCTTTCCATCTCAATGTACTCTGCTCTGAACCGGTGAATATTTCCTGGCTGCCTCTAGATGGGATGATGTAGAGATGCCGGCGTTGGACTGGGGTAGTAAGAACTCAGTAAGAATTTAGCAACACCAATTTAAATCCAAGCGATTTATTTGATAGTAAAATTGCGAGCTTTCGACACTCTATGTCTTTGTCAGGCAAATGCAGTGTTCTGGCCAGAACACAGACACAGAGTGTTGAAAGCTCGCAATTTTACTATCAAATAAATCGGTTGGATTTAAATTGGTGTTGCTAAATTCTTACTGAGTTCTTACTGCCTCTAGATGGCACGGGTGAGCACCATCTGAAAGCAACTGATCCACTCAAGCCAAAAAGATATTGGCTTTTACCCATGTTTCAGTGTTTCTGTGTTCACTGAACTCTGAAACATAAAAAAATCACTTGAATTCCACCCTTAATTCTTTGCCTATTCAGAAATCCCCCAAGTTGTAAGGTTTATGTGACTATCAAATACAAAGTAGAAGTTTTGAGCCAAGTATGAGAGCAGACAAACTTTATAATTATCTATTCTCAATAAAAGAAAAATAGACTCTTCCCCCTCTTCTTTAACCTAAAGGACATGTTGTAACTGAATGTTATCCAAAATAACTTTCAGTTCACATTTGCCCCGAGCCTGCTTGTAAGTGATTGGCACAGTGACTAGCACTGCTGCTTCACAGCGCCAGGGAGTTTCCCACTTGGGTGACTATGTGGAGTCTACACCTTCTCCCCGTGTCTGCATGGGTTTGCTGTCGGTACTCCAGTTTCACCCACAGTCTGAAAGGTGCATTGGCCATGCTAAATTCTCCCTCAGTGTACCCAAACAGGTGCCGGAGTGGGGATTTTTACAGAAACTTCATTGAAGTGTTAATGTGACACTAGTAAATAGACTTTTAAAAAACGTATTTGTTTTCCTTCAAAACATTTTAGTCTCATTCTTAAAATTACTCAGCATTCTTGGAATAATCCATTGCAATATATTGTGCAGTTCCCAGGAATGCACAAGAAAGTGTGAGCAAGGATTTTCTGCACTATTTTCTCACCCAGACTGGCTCTTCCGATTCTGTTTGCTAGACTTACAGCTGAACAGTTCCATGGTTTGAACTGCGGCAGTGAATGCAAACAGGCCCCAGTAAAGAGAGTGAGTGTTTAAGGTGGACGGGAAGAGAGGAGAGAGAGATGGGAAGATCTTGCGATGGGGCAGAGATATTTGTCCACCACCAGCACAAACCAGTGAATGTTGCAGGCTTTGCGCTTGGTGTTGGTTGTAAGATCACTGATCGTGAAACACAGCTTGTGACTCTAAGCCAGACAGGAATGGGAATCCAGCATCAGCCCTTGATTTTGACCAACAGATTTTGGTGCCCATTTGGATGAAAATAGAAATTCACAAGGTAGACGTACAAATTGACAATGGTGCCACAGTTTACTATACCATTGAAATGGTAGAAATGGAAGGGAATGTGTCAGCAATAGGGGACATTATAGACAGGAAGATACCTTTTTCTGTAGCTGTGACGAGGAACTTTGAAGTTATGTTGCCTGCCTGCTGCCTGGTTAGAGAGATATCCTTATTACGGAAGGCAATTTTTAATGTGAAGGGGAGGGTTCAGTACTTGTAGTCCACATAAAAATCAGCCAACATAGGTAAAAATGTTCTACTGAGAGACGTTGATTCCAAAATAAAGCAGATTAGAGAATTAGACACATGGCTCAAAGTATGGTGTGGGAAGGGCACTGTGATCAGCATTCATAAAAGAAGATGCTGTTCCATTAGGCAAGGTTCCACTTACACTGGGCTGAGATCAGTGTCCTGGGGAATAACTCGGAGTGTAGATGAAGCTTTAAAGTAAGAAGGTGAAGAGAGGGGTGGGTTCAGGTGAAGAGAAATTTAGAAATATCAAGAAAAGTTGAGGTAATAGAATAGTGTCATTATTTTGGCAGAATTGAGTATGAAAGAACATAATGTTTATCATTGTACAACTGTTAATAAATATGTCAATTCAAATAATAGTCATAATGGTCATAAAAATAAAGTTAACGTCTCTTTATCTGAATGTGTGAAGCATTTGTAATTGGATAGGTGAAATAATGGCACAGATAGAAATCTAATCACCATTACAAAGGTATGATTACAAAGTGACTAAGGTTGGGAAATAAATATTCCAGGGCACACAACTTTTCAAGCAGATAGGCAGAAAAAGAATGGATGTGATGTGCAGAATGACATGAGGACATTTGTGATGATGGATCTTGACTCAGAAGATCCAGGCTCGTAAGGCACGATCTGTCTTTGACAAAGCGGTGCTGACTATTTTTGATCATACTTTATACTTCTCTAAATGTTTCATTGGTCAAAACTTTGATTTTATCCCAGGGAGGCGGAAATATGCCAAGGATAGATTGAGGTATTCATGAGTCATGAGGGAAATCAAGGCCAGCATGAAAACAAAAGAAAAAGTGTACCAAGTGGCAAGGATTACTGGGAAGCCAGAAGATTATGAAGCCTTCAAAAGTGAGCAGAGGATAACTAAAAAAGCAATCCGGATGGAAAGATGAAATATGAGTGTAAACTAGTCAGTAATATAAAAGAAGATATGAAGAGTTTTTTTCAATATTTAAACATTAAGAAAGAGCAAAAATAGCCATTGGAACACTGGAAAATTAAGCTGGAGAAGAAATAACAGGAAACAAAGCAATGGCTGAAGAGTTGAATCCTGTTACTTTGCCTCAGTCTTCATGGTGGAAGACACCAGTGAGATGCCAGAGGTCCAGAAGAGTCAGGGGGCAGAGGTGAGTGTAGTGACCATCACTAAGGAGAAGGTTCTGATGAAACTGAAAGTTCTGAAGGTGGATAGATTACCTGGACTGGATAGACTACATCCCAGAGTTCTAAAAGAGATAGCAGAGGAAATTGTGGACAATAGCGGTGATCTTTCAGGAATCGCTAAAGGTGTGGGGCGTGGGATGGTGGTTGGGGGGGGGGGGGGGGGGGGGGGGGGGGGGGGTGCGGCGGCGGGGGTGGTACCAGAGGACTGGAAAGTAACTAATATAACACTGCTGTTTAAGAAGGGAAAGAGAAAGCAGACAGGAAATTATACTCTGGTTAGGCTGACTTGGTCATTGGCAAGATTTTAAAGTCTATTATTAAAGATGAGATCACAGATTAGTTGGAAGTGCATGATAAAGTAGGACTGAGTCAGCAAGGCTTTGTCAAGAGAGGTCATGTCTGATAAATTTGTTCTTTGAGGAGGTAACAAGAAAGTTAAATAAAGGAATGGAAATGATCTATTTAGGTTTCCAGAAGACCTTTGCCACGGTGCCACGTAAGAATCTGTGAAATAAGGTAAGTGCCCATGGTATTAAGGGTAAGATCCCGGCATGGATAGAGGATTGGCCAATGGGCAGAACACAGTAAGCAGTCTCACAACACCAGGCTAAAGTCCAACTAACTTTTGGAATGCTGTTCTCTTGTCAGGTAAATAGGATTGCATTCACCTCACGAACAAGCAGCACTCCGAAAGCTAGTGGCTTTTGCTACCAAATAAACCTGTTGGACTTTAACTTGGTATTGTGAGACTTCTTACCGTGTTTATCCCCATCCAACACTGACATCTCCGTATCACGACTGGCAAAAGGAAGAGAGTGGGAGTAAAGGGGTCTTTCTCAGGATAGCAGCCAATAAGTAGTGGTGTGCCTCAGGGGTCAATGCTGGAACCAGAACTTTTCACAATATACATTAGCGATTTGCTTCATGTGTTTCCAACCTCCTAGCTTTGACAAATTCACTTTGACTAGGCTCACAATATTTCTCGTTATCCAGGGTTCCCAAAACTTGGCATACTTATCCTTCATCCTTACAGGAATTCCTTACAGGAATGTGCCAATCCTGAATCCCTACCAATTTACACTTGAAAGCCTCCCACATGCCAGATGTGGATTTGCCCTCAAACATCTACCCCTAATCTACATTCTTCAATTCTGCCTGATATTGTTGTAATTAGCCTTCTCCCAATTTAGTGCCTTAACCCGAGGACTACACTTGTCTTTATCCATCAGTTCCTTAAAGCTTTCTGAATTGTGGTCACTGCCTGCAGCTGTTGTAGATGCGCCAAGTTTGGTGGTGTTTAAGAGGTTAATTGATAAGTATATGGAAGAGAAGGGAATGGTTTAGTTTGGAGGGGCATTGCTTTTTATTTTGGTCGGCACAACATCGAAGGCCGAAGGGCCTGTTCTGTGCTGTAATGTTCTATGTTCTATGTTCTATGTTCTCGAACTGCTCCCTACTGAAACATCAACCACCTGGCCAGGCTCATTCCCCAATACCAGATCCACTATGGCCCCTTCCCTAATTGGACTAGCTACATACTGTTTCAAGAAGCCCTCCTGGATGCTCCTTACAAACTCTGCCCCATCCACGCTCCAAGCACTGAGTCCCAGTCAATATAGGGGAAGCTAAAATCTCCCACCACAACAACCCTGTTACTTATACGCCTTGATAAAATCTGCCTACATAGCTGTTCCTCTCTCTCCCTGCTGGCAGTTGGGTGGCCATAGTAAACCTCCAACATTGTGACTACACTCTTCCTATTCCTGAGCTCTGCCCATATTGTCTCACTGTATGAGCCCCCTCTGGCATCCTACCACGGTACAGCTGTGATATTCTTCTTAACTAGTAGTGCAACTTCCTCACCCCTTTTATATCCCCCTTTATCCCATCTGAAACATCAGTATCCTGGAATGTTAACCTGCCAATCCTGTCCTTCCCTTAACCAAGTCTCTGTAAAGCAACAACATCATAGTTGCAAGTATTAATCCAAGCTCTAAGTTCATCTGCCTTACCTGTTACACTTCTCACACTGAAACAGATGCACTTCAGTCCACTAGACCCTCTTTGATTAGCAATCCCACCCTGCCTGCTCTTTCTCTGAGTCTTCCTGGCCCTACTCTCTGGTTCCCCTTCAGTTAATTGATCTTTGCTTTGGTTCCCACCTTCCTGCCCATCTAGTTTAAATTCTCCCGTGTGACATTTGCAAACTTCCTGGCCAGAATATTTATGTCCTTTCAGTGTAGATGCAACCCGTCCTTCTTGTACAGATCCCACCAGCCCAGAAGTAGGTCCAGATATCTGAAACCCTCCCTCCTACACCATCCATTTAGCTATGTGTTGAACTGCACGATCTTCATTCCTAGCCTCACTGACACGTGGCACAGGGAGTGATCCTGAGATTATGATCCTGGAGATTCTGCTTTTTTAACTTCCTGCCTAACTCCCTAAACTGCTGCTGCAGGATCTCATCATTCTTCCTACCTATGTCGTTACTTCCAATATGTATCACAATCTTTGGCTGTTCGCCTCTCCCTTCAGAATGCTTTCTGCCCATTCAGAGACATCCTGGACTCTGGCACCAGGGAGGCGACATACCATCCTGGAGTCTCTTTCACATCCACAGAAATACCTATCTGCATCCTGAATTATAGAGTCCCCTGTAACTATTGTTCTTGTTCTCTTTGTCCCTCCCTGATTAACAACAGAGCCAGCCATGGTGTCACTGCTGTGTCCGCTGCTGCTTTTATCCCCTGATAGGCCATCCTTCTCAACAGTATCCCAAATGGTATACCTGTTAGAGAGGGGGATGACCACAGGGTCACTGACTGCCCCTCTCAGCGGTCACCCATCTATCTGCCTTCACCTTTGGTGTGACCATGTCTCTAAAGCTCCTCTCTATGACTTTCCTTCTCCTTCATGCTCCTCAGTGCATCCAACTGCTGCTCCAATCTATCCATGCAGTCTGTAAGGAGCTGCAATTGGGTGCACTTCCTGCAGCTGCAGTCAAAGAACAAAGAACAAAGAACAGAACAGCACGGGAAACAGGCCCTTCGGCCCAACGAGCCCACGCCCCACCCCGATGTTCCCACCTCTACCCGCGATCCCTGTCTATGTTTATAGATCAATGGATTAAAAAGCAAATTTGAGACAATTTAGGGAGAATTTGTTTTGCCAATCAGCCTAAGAGCACATCTTTGGGATGTGGGAGGAAACCGGAGCACCCGGAGAAAACCCACGCAAGCACGGGGAGAATGCGCAAACTCCCACAGACACAGGCCCAAATCCATGTATCTGCACAGCACAGCGATAGTCACTGAGCTGTCGTGTTGCCCATCAAATGGTCCAGGTCAAGCGTACACTAACGACGTGAAGCACCAGGATATTCTCGAAAAAAATCCAGGAGCAGCCCCCTCACGACCCATCGTGTGTATGCCCCTTGTTAGACAACGAGGTGGATCAAAGTACCTGTGGGATAAAAACAAGTACATCAATATGATAGTCGTATTAGAGATAGAGTATGATAGTCATCCACAACCTTTCAATCTTTTGCCAGTTATTCAAATAGTGTCCTCTGGTTATCAACCCTTCTGCCAATTTTGTTTCTTATTTATTCATGGGACATGGACGTTGATGGCTCAGCCAAGACTTAAGGCCTATTCTTAATTGCCCTTGAGAAGATGGTGGTGAGCTGTCACTTGAATCACTGCAGTCCGGATGGGTAGATACATATACAATGCTGTGAGGGAGGGTGTTCCAGGATTTTGACTAAACAATAGTAAAAGAACAGTGAATACATTTCAAAGTCAGGATGGCCGAACTAACAATACCCAAATCCCACAATTGAATAAACAAAAATCTCTAGTCCAGTATAATATCCACTCCAAAAATTGTCTTTGTGTAATACTCACTCCATAATGACTGCCAATGCAATACCGGTTCAGAATTAGTCTGAGTGTGATAGTCACTCCAGAACTAGCCCCAGTGATAAGGACAGGTGTATTTTACCTGAAGTCAGTAACAATTAACTGATAAAAGTTAGAAGTAGATACCAAAACTACTGTGAGAAGTTTTAGCTGTGAAGCATAGAATCATAGAACCATACAGAGCAGAAGAAGCCCTTTGGTCTATCAAGACACTTGAACTCTCACCTTATCCACTTGGACCATTCCCTGAATGTTATGATGTGCCACATGCTCACCCAGGTATATTTTAAAGGATGTGGGGCAGTCTGCCCCCATCACCCTCCCAGGCAGCACATACCAGACTCTCACCACCCTCTGAGTAAAAAATGTTTTAAACCCCGTCCATCCCGAAACCTCCTGCCACTAAGCTTGAACCTATGTCCCTTTGTGACTGACCCTTCAACTAAGAGGAACAGCTGCTCCTTATACACTCCGTCTGTGTCTCTGCACAATAATTATTTGGCTGTGGCCTCAGCAAATTTTTCTAAAACTCTAACATGACTTCCCTGCTTTTATAATGAATGCCTCAATTGATAAAGATGAATCCCACAATTGAATAAACAAAAAAGCTCTAGGATTCTTTGGGAGGTGAGAGAGGCGATTGCAGAGCCTCTGGCTCTGATCTTCAGGTCGTCGTTGGTTACAGGTATAGTGCCGGAAGACTGGAGGATAGCGAATGTGGTCCCATTGTTCAAGAAGGGGAATAGAGACTTTCCTGGGAATTATAGACCAGTGAGTCTCACTTCTGTTGCGGGCAAAGTATTCGAAAGAATTATTAGGGATAGGATTTATAGTTATTTAGAGAGAAACGAATTGATTGGGGATAGTCAGCATGGTTTTGTGAAGGGTAGGTTGTGCCTTACTAATTGAGTTTTTTGAAAAAGAGACCAAAGATGTGGATGGGGGTAAGGTGGTTGATGTGGTATATATGGACTTTAGTAAGGCGTTCGATAAGATGCCACATGGAAGGCTTCTGCAGAAAATGCAGATGCATGGGATTGAGGGTGATTCAGCTAATTGGATTAGGAATTGGCTAGCGGATGGAAGACAGAGGGTGGTGGTTGATGGAAATTAGAACATAGAACATAGAACACTACAGCACAAACAGGCCCTTCGGCCCACAAGTTGTGCCGAACACATCAAAACCTACCCAGCCATAGACCTATCTATAACCCCCAATCCCACTGGATCCCATATACTCATCCAGAAGTCTTTTAAAAGACCCCAGCGAGTTCGCCTCGACCACCACCAACGGCAGCCGATTCCATTCACTCACCACCCTCTGAGTGAAAAACTTTCCCCTAGCATCCCCTCTGTACTTGCTTCCCTGCACCTTAAATCTGTGCCCTCTCGTCGCGACCATTTCAGCCCTGGGAAATAGTCTCTGAGAGTCCACCCTATCTAATCCTCTCAACATCTTGTAAACCTCTATCAGGTCGCCTCTCAACCTTCGTCTCTCCAGGGAGAACAGTCCCAGTTCCCTCAACCTGTCTTCATAAGGCATGCCTCCCAATCCAGGCAACATCCTTGTAAATCTCCTCTGCACCCTTTCAATAGATTCCACGTCCTTCCTATAGTGAGGCGACCAGAACTGCGCACAGTACTCCAAGTGTGGTCTGACAAGGGTCCTATAAAGCTGCAGCATTACCTCCTGACTCCTGAACTCAATCCCTCGATGAATGAAGGCCAGTACACCGTAAGCTTTCTTAACCACATCCTCCACCTGGGAGGCCGATTTGAGAGTCTTATGGACCCGGACCCCAAGATCCCTCTGCTCTTCCACACAGCTAAGACTCCTACCTTTGATAGTGTACTCATTCATCCCGTTGGATCTGCCAAAATGGACCACAACACATTTATCCGCGTTGAAGTCCATCTGCCACTTCTCCGCCCAGTCTTGCATCCTGTCGATGTCATGCTGCAACTTCTGACATCCCTCCAGACCATCCACAACACCACCGACCTTCGTGTCATCGGTGAACTTACTCACCCATCCCTCCACTTCCTCATCCAGGTCATTTATGAAAATGACAAACAGCAAGGGTCCTAGAACAGATCCCTGGGGCACTCCACTGGTGACCGACCTCCATGCAGAAAAAGAGCCATCCACAACCACCCTCTGCCTTCTGCAGGCAAGCCAGTTCTGGATCCACAAGGCCAAAGCCCCTTGGATCCCATGGCCTCTCACCTTCTCAAGAAGTCTTGCATGTGGGACCTTGTCAAATGCCTTGCTGAAGTCCATGTGCACCACGTCCACTGCTCTTCCTTCGTCAATGTGTTCAGTCACATTTTCGAAGAACTCAATTAAGCTCGTAAGGCACGACCTGCCTTTTACAAAACCATGTTGACTATTTCTAATCAACCTAAACTTCTCCAAATGCTCGTAAATCTTGTCCCTCAGAAGCCTCTCCATCAGCTTACCAACCACTGAGGTCAGACTCACCGGTCGGTAATTTCCAGGACTCTCCCTGTTCCCTTTCTTGAAAATAGGGACCACATCCGCAATCCTCCAATCCTCCGGAACCTCTCCCGTCTCCATCGACGACGCAAAGATCATCGCCAGGGGCTCTGCAAATTATTCATCATGGAGTTCAGTTACAAGTGGTGTACCTCAGGGATCTGTTTTGGGGCCCCTGCTGTTTGTAATTTTTATAAATGATCTGGATGAGGGTATTGAAGGATGGATTAGTAAATTTGCGGATGACACCAAAGTTGGAGGAGTGGTAGATAGTGAAGAGGGGTGTTATAGTTTGCAGAGAGACTTGGACAAGTTGCAGAGCTGGGCCGAGAGGTGGCAAATGGAATTTAATGTGGAAAAGTGTGAGGTAATGCACTTTGGCAGGAGTAACAAATGTGTAGAGTATAGGGCTAATAGAACATAGAACATTACAGCGCAGTACAGGCCCTTCGGCCCTCAATGTTGCGCCGGCCAGTGGACCCACTAACCTAAACTATTTCAATATCATCCATATGCCTATCCACCGACCATTTGAATGCCCCCAAAGTAGGCGAGTCCACAACTGCTGCAGGCAGGGCATTCCACGCCCTCACCACCCTCTGTGTAAAGAACCTGCCTCTGACATCCGTCCTATAACTACCACCTCTTAATTTAAAGTTATGTCCCCTCGTGTTGGTCATCACCATCCGAGGAAAAAGGCTCTCACTATCCACCCTATCCAATCCCTTGATCATCTTATACGCCTCAATTAGGTCACCGCGTAACCTTCTTCTCTCTAATGAAAATAACCTCAGGTCCCTCAGCCTTTCCTCATAAGGCCTTCCCACCATACCAGGCAACATCCTGGTAAACCTCCTCTGCACCCTTTCCAATGCTTCCATATCTTTCTTATAATGCGGCGACCAGAACTGTACGCAATACTCCAAGTGCGGCCGCACCAGAGTTTTGTACAGTTGTAACATAACCTCACGGCTCCTAAATTCAATCCCTCTACCAATAAAAGCTAACACACCGTACGCCTTCTTAACAACTTTATCAACCTGGGTGCCAACTTTCAAAGAGCTATGTACTTGTACCCCAAGATCCCTCTGCTCGACAACGCTATTAAGGGTCCTTCCATTAACCCTATATTTCATATGCCTGTTATTCCTACCAAAGTGAATCACCTCACACTTATCAGTATTGAATTCCATTTGCCACCTCACAGCCCAGCTCTGCAACCTATCTCTGTCCCTCTGCAAACTGTAACATCCATCCTCGCTGTCTACAACTCCCCCCACTTTGGTATCATCAGTAAATTTACTAATCCAACCCTCTACACCCTCATCTACGTCATTTATAAAAATGACAAACAGCAGAGTTCTAGTGGTAGAACTCTTAATAGTGTTGATGAACAGAGGGATCTTGGTGTATACGTGCATAGATACCTGAAAGTTGGCAATCAAGTCGATAAGGTTGTTAAGAAGGCATACGGAGTCTTAGCTTTTATTGGTAGGGGGTTTGAATTTCGGAGCCGCAACGTCATGTTGCAACTGTACAAAACTCTAGTGCAGCCGCACTTGGAGTATTGTGTGCAGTTCTGGTCCCCACATTATAAGAAAGATACGGAGGCATTGGAGAGGGTACAGAGGAGGTTTACCAGGATGTTGCCTGGTATGGAGGGCAGGTCTTACGAAGAGAGGCTGAGGGATTTGAGGTTGTTTTCGTTAGAAAGAAGGCGGCTAAGAGGAGACCTTATTGAAACATATAAGAGGATTAGAGGTTTAGATAGGGTGGACAGTGATAGCCTTTTTCCTAGGATGGAGAAAGCTAGCACGAGGGGACATAGCTTTAAATTAAGGGGTGGTAGTTATAGAATGGATGTCAGAGGTAGGTTCTTTACCCACAGGGTGGTAAGGGTATGGAATGCCCTGCCTGCTGCAGTTGTAGATGCGCCAAGTTTGGTGGCGTTTAAGAGGTTAGTTGATAAGTTTATGGGTGAAAAGGGAATGGTTTAGGTTAGAAGGTCATTGTTTTTTCTTAATTGGTCGGCGCAACATCGAAGGCCGAAGGGCCTGTTCTGCGCTGTAATGTTCTATGTTCTATGAATGTCCTATATGGCTTTTTTAACCATCCTACTAACAGGCCCTTGGCTTTCAGAGATCTGTGAACTATGGCCCCTTAGTTTCACAGAACTTCTGAGTGTCAGATCATTCTTTGAATACTTTCTTGTCAAATTACTCCTTCCTAAGTGTATCACCTCACATTTTTCAGGCTTAAAGTCCATCTGTCCATTTAATCATTCCTATATCATCTATGTCAACATGGACTTCAGTAAGGCCTTTAACAAAGCCCCTCATGGCAAACTAATGCAGAAGGTGAAGCCACACATAGGATCAGAGGTCGGGAGGTAATGCTGCAACTTTATAAGACCTTTGTCAGACCCCACTTGGAGTGCTGTGTGCAGTTCTGGTCGCCTCACTATCGGAAGGATGTGGAAGCTATTGAGAGAGTACAGAGGAGATTTACAAGGATGTTGCCTGGATTGGGGGGCATGCCTTATGAAGATAGGTTGAGGGAGCTGGGACTCTTCTCACTGGAGAGACGTAGGTTGAGAAGTGACCTGATAGAGGTTTATAAGGTGTTGAGAGGAACCAATAGGGTGAATTCTCGGATACTATTTCCCAGGACTGAAATGGTCGCTATGAGAGGACACAGGTTTTAAGGTGCTGAGCAGCAGGTACAGAGGAGATGTTAGGGGTAAGTTTTTCACTCAGAGGGTAGTGAGTGAATGGAATCGGCTGCTGTCAGTGATAGTGGAGATGAACTTGCTAGGGTTTTTTAAAAGACTTCTGGATGAGTATATGGGATTAAGTGGGATTAGGAATTACAGATAGTTCTGTGGCCTGGTAGATATGGGTGTGATCGGCGCAACTTGTGGGCCGAAGAGCCTTTTGTGCTGTAGTGTTCTATGTTCTATATAAATGATTTGAAGGAAAATGTAACTGGATTGATTAGTTAGTTTGCAGATAACACAAAGGTTGGTGGACTTGCAGATAGCAATGAGGACCATCAGAGGATATAGCAGGACATAGACCAGTTGGAACTTGGACAGAGAGGTGGCAGATAGAGTTTAATCCAGACAAATGTGAGATAATGCATTTTGGAAAGTCTAATACAGATAGGAAATATACAGTAAATGGCAGAATACTTAAAAGTACTGATAGGCAGAGGGTTCTGGGTGTACAGGTACACAGGTCACTGAAAGTGGCAATGCAGCTGGAGAAGATAGTCAAGAAGACACACGGCATGCTTGCCTTCATCGGCCGGGATTCTGCAATTAAAAATTGGCAAGTTATGTTGCAGCTTTATACAACCTTAGTGAGGCCACACTTGGAATATAGTGTTCAATTCTGGTCACCACACTACCAGAAGGATGTGGAGGCTTTGGAGAAAGTACAGAAAAGATTTACCAGGATATTGCCAGGTATGGAGGGCATTAGCTATGAGTAGAGGTTGGAGAAACTTGGTTTATTTTCACTGGAATGATGGAGGTTGAGGAGTGACCTGATAGAAGTCTACAGGATTATGATAGACATGGACAGAGTGGATAGTCAGAAGCTTTCTCCCAGGGTAGAAGAGTCAATTACTCAGGGACACAGGTTTAGTGTATGAGGGGCAAGGTTTAAAGGAGATGTACAAGGCAGATTTTGTACACAGAGGGTGGTGGGTGCCTGGAACTCGTTGCCAGGGGAGGTGGTAGAAGCGGATATGGTAGTGAGTTTTAAGGGGCGTCTTGACAAATACATGAATAGGATGGGAATAGAGGAAAATGGTCCCCAGAAGAGGGGGTTTTGGTTAAGTCAGGCAGCATGGTCAGTGCAGGGTTGGAGGGCCGAAGGGCCTGTTTCTATGCTGTAATTTTCTTTGTTCTTTATGATGTGTAAAAACCTTTTGTATAGCAAGTTGTTAGAATCTGGAATACATTGTCTGAGAGTGTGGTGGAGGCAGATCCAGTTGCAGTTTCAAAGAGCTGAAGGAAATAGATTCAGAGCCATGGGGTAAGGGAGAAGGATGAGGTGAGTTGTTCTTGCAGAGATCTCAGAAGGGTCAAAAAGCCTCATTCTTTGCTGTAATTATTCTTTGTCTACAGAAGGTTCAAACCACAAAATCAATTTTAAACCATTTCTTTACATTTTCCCAATATTACTTCCTTTGCCTTGCATTGTGCATTATTTTATCATGTAATCTTTACCAGAATAGAATAGGATCCCTACAGTGTAGAAGGAGGCCATTCAGCCCATCAAATCTGCACTAATGACAATCCCATCCCAGGCCCTATCCCGAAAAATTTACCCCACTAATCCCTCTAACCTACACATTCCCTGACACCAAGGGGCAATTCAGCATGACCAATCAACCTAACCCACACATCTTTGGACTCTGGGAAGAAACTGAAGCACCCAGAGGAAACCCACGCAGACATGGGGAGAATGTGCAAACTCCACACGGACAGTGACCCAAGCCGAGGATCGAACTAGGGTCCCTAAAGCTGTCAGGCAGCAGGACTAACTGCTGTGTCACTGTGCCACCCCAATTTCCACTTCAAACTTTTCTCGTTTCTGATAAAAGATTATCAATCTGAGGCAGTAACTCTTTCTCCAGAGATTCTGCCTGACTTGCTCAGTATTACCAGCATTTTCCGTTTTCTAGCAGCTGTTGAATTTTGTATTTGAATAAAGGGGATTGGCTAACTAACAGCAAACAGAGTTAGGATAAATGGGTCATTTTCAGATTAGCAAACTGCTCACGACAGAGCTGTCCTCCTTTGATTGGCCGGCAGCATGGGAATTTAGAAAAACGAGAGATGATTTTAATCAAACATCTCAAAGTTCCTGACAGGACAGATAGTGAAAAATGTTTCCCCCAATGGGTAATCTAGAACAGTAAGAAGTCTCACAACACCAGGTTAAAGTCCAATATGTTTATTTGGTCGCACAAGCCACAAGCTTTTGGAGCTCTGGTCCTTCATCAGGTGAGTGGGAGTCATGTTCACAAACAGCACATATAATGACACAAACTCAATTTACAAGGTAGTGATTGGAATGTGAATCTTTACAGGTAATCAAGTCTTAGAGGTACAATGTGAGTGGAGAGAGGGTTAATGAGATTTATATTGTTTTCAGCCAGAACAGTTAGTGAAATTTTGCAACCCCAGGCAAGTCATGGCAGAATCAAACTTTGGGGAACAGGAATCAAATCACACAAGCGTGACAAGATGATTTTGTAACAACCCATCTAGCATCCCATGCACCAACGGATGATTGAAGCCAGATGGAGACAGCAGCTGCCAATACAGTCCAACAAATGTCAACTGCTACCTAAGGGACAATCCATAACAGGCTCTTTTTTTTACTGAGCCACTGGTAATCTAGTCTGCATGTTTTATGGAACATCAAATTCAGATGTGAGGCTTAACATTAGTTTCATTTTAACAACAACAAAAGATTTACATGCTGTCATATTGTAGTCAGAATTTATTCCCTGTACTAGGCTTGCAAATTATATGATAGAAGATGGACAGAACTCTGGATTCTGAATTCCTACTTAACAAGTCGCCAAAATCAATGTCAACAATTCCACATCAGATTGACACTTCAGATGATGATTAACATTAACCACAATTTTCTCCCTTTCGGCAGCAGGATATTTTGATAAAGCTCTTTGCAGGAACACATTAAGGATAATATTATCTGTGATCTGTGCTGGAATTGCACATTGTTTACAAAACTTCATACTGTGGAACTGTACAGAACCCATCAGCAGCAGTAATGTCATTCCAACGGATTCCAATAACCAGGGGCTGAGCTTCGTCCTGCATTCATAGAACATAGAACATAGAACATTACAGCACAGAACAGGCCCTTCGGCCTTCGATGTTGCGCCGACCAATATAAAAAGCAATGCCCCTCCAAACTAAACCATTCCCTTCTCTTCCATATACTTATCAACTAACCTCTTAAACGCCACCAAACTTGGCGCATCTACAACTGCTGCAGGCAGGGCATTCCACTCCCGAACCACCCTTTGGGTAAAGAACCTACCTCTGATATCCGTCCTATAACTATCACCCCTTAATTTAAAGCTGTGTCCCCTCGTGCTAGCTTTCTCCATCCTAGGAAAAAGGCTATCACTGTCCACCCTATCTAAACCTCTAATCATCTTATATGTTTCGATTAGGTCCCCTCTTAGCCGCCTCCTTTCTAACGAAAACAACCTCAAATCCCTCAGCCTCTCTTCATAAGACCTGCCCTCCATACCAGGCAACATCCTGGTAAACCTCCTCTGTACCCTCTCCAATGCCTCCACATCTTTCTTATAATGTGGGGACCAGAACTGCACACAATACTCCAAGTGCGGCCGCACTAGAGTTTTGTACAGTTGCAACATGACGTTGCGGCTCCGAAATTCAATCCCCCTACCAATAAAAGCCAAGACTCCATATGCCTTCCTAACAACCTTCTCGACCTGACTGCCTACTTTCAGGGATCTATGCACATACACACCAAGATCCCTCTGTTCATCTAGACTACTAAGAATCCTACCATTAGCCCTATACTCTACACATTTATTATTTCTGCCATAGTGCATTACCTCACACTTTTCCACATTAAACTCCATTTGCCACCTCTCGGCCCAGCTCTGCAACTTGTCCAAGTCCCTCTGCAAACTATAACACCCCTCTTCACTATCTACCACTCCACCGACTTTAGTGTCATCTGCAAATTTACTAATCCATCCTTCAATACCCTCATCCAGATCATTTATAAAAATTACAAACAGCAGGGGCCCCAAAACAGACCCCTGAGGTACACCACTTGTCACCGAACTCCACGATGAATATCTCCCATCAACCACCACCCTCTGTCTTCTATCTGCTAGCCAATTCCTAACCCAATTAGCTAAATCACACTCTATCCCATACATCTGCATTTTCTGCAGAAGTCTTCCATGGGCCACCTTATCAAACGCCTTACTAAAGTCCATATATACCACATCAACCGCCTTACCCCCATCCACCTCCTTAGTCACTTTTTCAAAAAACTCAATGAGGTTAGTAAGGCACGACCTACCCTTCACAAAACCATGCTGACCATCCCCAATCAATTCATTACTCTCTAAATAACTATAAATCCTATCCCTAATTATTCTCTCCAATACTTTGCCCACAACAGAAGTAAGACTCACTGGCCTATAATTCCCTGGAAGGTCTCTCTTCCCCTTCTTGAACAATGGGACCACATTCGCTATCCTCCAGTCCTCCGGAACCACACCCGTAACCAACGACGACCTGAAGATCAGAGCCAGAGGCTCTGCAATCTCCTCTCTTGCCTCCCAGAGAATCCTAGGGTAAATCCCGTCCGGCCCAGGGGACTTATCCAACTTCAAACCCTCGAGAATATCTAGCACATCCTCCCTATCTACTTCGATACCTTCCAGTTTGCTACCCTGTACCTCAGTGTTCTCCATAACTACATTTACATCACCCTGCGTGAATACCGAAGAGAAATATTTATTCAGTACCTCTCCAATCTCCTCAGGCTCCACGCACAACTTCCCACTGCTGTCTATGACTGGCCCTAATCTTGCCCTAACCAATCTTCTATTCTTAACATACCTAAAGAAAGCTTTAGGATTCTCCCTAATCCTATCAGCCAAAGTCTTCTCGTGTCCTCTCAATTCACTCTTTAGCTCCCTCCTGGCTAATCTGTAGCTATCCATTATTGGAGGTTTTCCTCAAATTCTAGGTCGCCCTATCAGTGAGCTTTTCTGTGCTGAGGATGAGAGGCAAATGTGCGAAAAAGTAGATGATTTCCTTCCGCATCCCAAAGATGTGCTCTTAGGCTGATTGACAGAACAAATTCTCCCTAAATTATTGCAAATTTGGTTCTAATAGATAGATCTATAAACATAGACAAGGATCACGGGTAGAGGTGGGAACATTGAGGTGGTGGCGCGGGCTTAATGGGTCGAAGGGCCTGTTTCCCGTGCTGTTTTGTTCTTTGTTCTTTATGACAGCTCACAGTGTCACAGGGCCCAATTTTACCATTTGATTCTGGCCGGACTTAAAACTGCAAGTGTTTGAGATCCAACATCTGTTTTCAGACGCCCCCATATTCACATCTCCTGCAAAAATATCAGCAATTCCAAATTGTCCTGCACAAGCCTGTGACAGGACCTACATCCTGGTAAATCTCTTCTGCACTCTCTCCATTGCTTCCACATTCTTCTTATCGTGAGGTGACCAGAACTACACACAATATTCCAAATATGGTCTCACCAAGGTCCTGCATAGTTGCAGAATAACCCCACGAGTCTTAAACTCAAACCCTAATAAACGCTAACACACTATAAGCCTTCTTCACAGCTCCATCCACTTGAATGGCAATTGTCAGAGATCTGTGGATATGAACCCCAAGATCTTCCACATTCCTCAGAATTCTGCTGGTTGACCCTGGAATCTTCATTCAAATTTGTCCAACAAAAGTGAATCACCTCGCAGTTATCAGGGTTAAACTCCATCTGCCATTTTTAGGCCCAGCTCTGCATCCTATCAATGTCTCTTTGCAGCCTGCAAGAGCCCTCCACCTCATCCATTACTCCACCAATCTTGGTGTCATCAGCAAATTTACTAACCCCCCTCCTTCAGTCCCCTCCTCCAAGTCTTGATAAAAATCACAAATAGCAGAGGACCCAGCATTGATCCGTGTGGTACACTGTTGGTAACTGGCTTCCATCTGAAAATTTTCCTTTCACCACCACCCTCTGTCTTTTATGAGATAGCCAGTTACTTATCCATCAGCCAAATTTCCTTCTCCCCACACCTCCTTACTATCTTCATGAGCCTACCATGGAGAGCTTATCAAACACCTTACTAAAATCCATGTATGCGACATCAACTGCTCTACCTTCATCTACACACTTAGTCACCTAAGTGTGTAGATGAAGTGCACACGCACACATACATACAAGCATTCATTCACATACATAGTGCTAACGTATGAATCCTCTGTTAGGAACCTGGCCCCGAAACCTGGGATATGTTATAAAGCGGACTAGACCCTAGTGATTTTTCTATTCTGGCATAAGTGTAAGAATAAACTGCTTCACTCCAGGAGTAATTCCACTGATAAATTAGTATTTTTTAACAAAACAAGTTTTATTCATAACATGGTTTAAAGATACCTCTAATAAAATGAAGCAGTTTAATTCTTAACAGTTAAACAATCTATAAATAGGAAAACAAACAACTCTAATATTTAACTTATCACAATGTCACTTCCAAATAAGCAATATTTTTCTTAGAGACTTAAAACACTTTTAATATAGTTAGAAATCACAAATGTATTTACTCAAATGAGTGGAGGCAGCCTTAGATTTTCCTAGAGGATGTGGAGTTTTCAGAAGCCTGCACAATTTTCCTAACTTCAACCTTATCTGAAGGAGAGACATGGATTCGAAACGTTTACTCTTTTTCACTCTCCACAGATGAAGACAGACCTGTTGAGTTTTTCCAGCATTTTGTTTTATTTCATGTTTAATTTAGATAGCCAATGAAGCAACAATGGAAACCTGAGCCAATATATATCCATTCATTACATTGGAAAAATCAAATCAGTTCCGTAGACAAAACAATTAAAACTGAAATGCATCACTGAGGTTCAATAAATTACTGCAATGTAGATACAATTATTTGATTTTCGTTCTGATTTTTTTGATTTCAAGTTTTCCAGATTTTGATTTCCAGCACATTACTGTTCAACACATTTGTTCACAAATTAATTTGCCGGTGATCTTCACTCCATGTGTGATTTTCACTGACTTGGCTCTATTGGATCCCATATTTGTTTGATTTCCTTTCCTTGTCCTTTTCAGCAGGGTAAATATTTTGCAATTCGGCCACTGGGTAGAATTGTGGTTGGTGCAGACTCGATGAGGCAAATGCACAGTCAGGGTTCTGTGAGCACCTAAGAACTGCAACATTGCGAAGCAGCAGTCAGAGCCTGACAATGAGGAGACGTGAAGAAAGTCCGTCTCAAATCCATTCTCTACCCGTTCCCACTCTCAGCTCAGCTTTATTTTCCTCTTTATTTTACAGGTTGCCCATCAGGATCATTTAAACCCAACCAAGGAGAGGATCCCTGTTTGAACTGTCCAATCAACAGCAGGACCACATCGGAAGGTGCCACAAACTGTGTTTGCAGGAATCGATATTTTCGGACAGACACTGACCCGCTTGACATGCCGTGCACCAGTAAGTTTGCTAATGTTCCCTCAAGGTGCTGACTGTTGGATTGAGGCAGACATGGAGAGATAGAAATAGAATTGTAGAATTGTTGCAGCAGCAGAAGAAGGCTGCTCAGCTTATCCTGTCTTTGCTAGCTCTCTGTAAGTGCAACTCTCCTTGTTTCACTCCCCTTCCTTTTCCCCATAACTCTATAAATCTTTTGTGTTCAGACAATGATTTAATTCTCTTTTGAAAGTCACAGTTGAATCTGCTGTCATCGCACACACAGTAAGCAGTCTGACAACACCAGTTTTAAATCCAGTTGATTTATTTGATAGTAAACCCGCAAGCTTTTGGCTTTATAGCCTTCGTCAGGCGAATGAGGTGTTCTGGTCTGCAATAGCACACATATCAGCACAGACAGTTTACAGATTACTGATTAGAATGCGAATCCTTACACCTAACCTGCTATTCAAGTCTTAAAGTGGCTAACAATGTGTGTGGAAGGAGCACTGAGCACAGGTTAGAGAGATGTGTATTGTCTCCAGACAGCACAGTAAGTGAGGTTTTGCAAACCCAGGCAAGTCATGGGGGTTACACACTATCTGTAATCCCCATGACTTGCCTGGGTTTGCAAAACCTCACTTACTGTGCTGTCTGGAGACAATACACATCTCTCTAACCTGTGCTCAGTGCTCCTTCCACTCACATTGTTAGCCACTTTAAGACTTGAATAGCAGGTTAGGTGTAAGGATTCGCATTCTAATCAGTAATCTGCAAACTGTCTGTGCTGATATGTGTGCTATTGCAGACCAGAACACCTCATTCGCCTGACGAAGGCTATAAAGCTGAAAGCTAACGAGTTTACTATCAAATAAATTGGTTGGATTTAAAATTGGTGTTGTCAGACTGCTTACTGTGTTTACCCCAGTCCAACACCAGCATCTCTACATCATCACACACATAAGCAGTCCATTCCAGATCCAAACCACATGTTGTGTAAAATATGGTCCTCCTGTCACTGGTACATCTTTTCCCAATTACCTTACGTTATTGTCCTCTTGTATTTCATCCTTTGACCAATTGGAATGGTTTATCTCATGTCCAAAGTTCTAATGATTTTGCCCTCTGTCAAATCTAGAGACAAATGGACAAAAGAGTGACAATGTAGAGATGCCGGCGTTGGACTGAGGTAAACACAGTAAGATGTCTCACAACACCAGGTTCGAGTCCAACAAGTTTACCTGATAGTTTACCTGACAAGCTTTCAGAAACGGTGTTCATTCATCAGGTATGTGGAAGGTTTTCAACCTTCACATACCTGACGAAGGAACAGCATTTCCAAAACTTGTGGGATTACTATCAAATAAACTGGTTGGACTCTACCCTGGTGTTGTGAGACTTCTTAAAGAGTGACAGACAGAGATAGAATGGGAATGACAGACAAAGGGCCGGATTCTCTGATCCCGCCTACACTTGGGATTCTCAAGTCCAGCTGTGGTAAATGGAGTTTTGACTGAGTGCCTAATTCTCCGTTCCCACAGGCAGTAGCAGCAGATCATGGAGAATTCTAGTCAGAAGAGTAGGGATTAAGGTTGCCAGAAAGACAGGCTGGATACAGATGGTTCCAGGTGCATTCCCATTGTAACTACTGTCATCCAGTTTCAGTTCTATTGGGTTATGAGGAAAGACTCAAAATTATATCTAAATATTCACAACCTGAGGATGACCAAAGTATGCGACAGACAATGGAATATTTTAAAAAATTGTCACTGTTGTCGAGATTTTGTGTACAGAAAGCTCCCACAAATGGCAATATGGTAATGACCAGTAGTTTGTTTGCTTTTGAAGAAAATACTGACCAGGGCACTGAGCATAACTCCTCTAACCTTCAAAATATTGCATGGGATGTTGTCCCCCTGCTCATGAGGAAGAACTTTATTCCTTGGAGCGGAGAAGAATGAGGGGAGATTTGATAGAGGTGAATAAAATTATGATGGGTATAGATAGAGTGAATGCAAGCAGGCTTTTCCCACTGAGGCTAGGGGAGAAAAAAACTAGATGTCATGGGTTAAGGGTGAAGGGGGAAAAGTTTAAAGGGGATATTGGGGGTGGGGGTTGTTTCACACATTGCAACCTCACTGCACAGAATACTGGGAATCACTGCACAGAGTGATGAAGAAAGCATTAAACATGTTTGGGTTCATTGGTCAGAATATTGAATACAGGAGTTGGGACACGTTGTTGAAATTGTACAAAACATTGGTAAGGCTGCCCTTGGGATACTGTATCTATTTTGGTCACTCTATTAAAGAAAAGATATTATTAAACTAGAAAGAGTGCAGAAAAAGTTCACTAGAATGCTATCGAGCTTTGATGGTTTGAGTTTTAAAGAGAGGCTGGATAGACTGGGACTTTTATCTCTGGA
Source organism: Sphyrna mokarran (assembly GCA_024679065.1). Taxonomy (NCBI): domain Eukaryota; kingdom Metazoa; phylum Chordata; class Chondrichthyes; order Carcharhiniformes; family Carcharhinidae; genus Sphyrna; species Sphyrna mokarran. Next base: position 39,225,677 of record JAGIQG010000028.1, on the reverse strand, counting down.
GTGTAGGAGGCAGAGGTGATCTTATTGAGGTCGATAACATAATGAGAGGCATAGATAAGATCGACAGGTCAATAGCTTTTTCCAAAGGTAGGGGAGTCGAAAACTAGAGGCCATTTATCTTAATTGGTCGGCGCAACATCGAAGGCCGAAGGGCCTGTTCTGCACTGTAATGTTCTATGTTCTATAGATTTAAGGTGAGAGGGGAAAGATACAAAACGGTCCAGAGGGGCAATTTCTTCACAAAGGGTGGTGAGTGCCTGGAACAAGCTGTCAGAGGTAGTAGTAGAAACGGGTACAATTTATCTTTTAAAAAGCATTCAGACCATTACAGGGTACAGGGTACAATGGGTATAGAGGGATGTGGGCCAAATGCAGGCAATTTGGAATAGCTTAGGGCTTAAGAAAGAGCGGGGGAGGGGGGCGACATGGACAAGTTGGTTGAAGAGCCTGTTTCCATGTTGGAAACCTGTGACTCACTGCATGGACATCAGGAATCACTGTACCCTCACTGTACAGAATACTGGGAATCACTGGATCTTCACTGTATGCACACTGGGAATTCCTGCACCTCATTGTATAGAATACTTAGAATCACTGCTCGCTCACTATATGGACACTGGGAATTACTGCACCTTATTTGATAGAATATTGGATATTGTTGCACGCTTATTGTTGCAAATTTGAGATCCTTGTCAGACCCGACTTGGAGTATTGTGTGCAGTTCTGGTCGCCTCACTATAGGAAGGATGCGGAAGCTATTGAGAGGGTGCAGAGGAGATTTACAAGGATGTTGCCTGGCATGCCTTATGAAGATAAGTTTGGGGAGCTAGGTCTGTTCTCTCTGGAGCAGTGAAGGTTGAGAAGCGACCTGATAGAGGTTTATAAGATGTTGAGAGGAATAGATAGAGTGGATTCTCGGAGGCTATTTTCCAGGGCTGAAATGGTCGCTATGAGAGGACACAGGTTTAAGGTGCTGTGGGGCAAGTACAGAGGAGATGTTAGGGGTAAGTTTTTCACTCAGAAAGTGGTGAGTGAATGGAATTGGCTGCCGTCAGTGGTGGTAGAGGCGAACTCACTGGGACCTTTTAAGAGACTTCTGGATGAGTACGTGGGATTTAATGGGATTGGGAGTTACAGGTAGTTCTGTGGCCTGGTAAGTATAGATATGATCGGCACAACTTGTGGGCCGAAGGGCCTGTTTGTGCTGTAGTGTTCTATGTTCTATGCTCACAGTATAGGCACTGGGAATCACTGCAAACTCATTGTATAAAATGTTGGGAATCACTGCACCTTCACTGTATGGACACTGGGAATCACTCCACCCTCATTGGACAGAATCTGGGAGTAAAACAATGCAGTTAATGTTTGCAGCTGATAGAATTTGCCACTTTTGTTATTAACTACATTTAGGAGTCATAGGTTTATGAGGTACATTTCTGAGTATGAATTATTATGATTGGAACTAATAACACGAAGTTTTCTGGGTTTTTTTCCAAAGCAACACCCTCAGCACCAACAGCAGTAATCTCCAGTGTGAATGAAACATCCCTGAACTTGGAATGGTCTCCTCCCTATGAGACAGGTGGACGGGAAGATGTGGTTTACAATGTGATCTGTAAGAGCTGCAATTCCGGTGGAGGGGCCTGTACCCGGTGTGGGGACAATGTGCAATTTGTTCCCCGTCAACTGGGCCTGACTGAGCCTCGTGTATACATCAGTGATCTTTTGGCACACACACAGTACACCTTCGAAATCCAGGCTGTGAACGGAGTGTCTGATCAGAGCCCTTATCCGCCTCACTTCGCTTCTGTCAACATTACCACCAATCAAGCTGGTAAGAAATCTAATCATAAACAAGCTTGTCTGTGGCTGACATTGAGTTTGTGGGGGGTGGGGGTGTGAAGAGGATGCCTAGTCAATGAGGAGACTAAATCACTTCAGATAACCTCACTGTATTTCAGTTGCAGTTCTCCAAACATCCTCCTTGTGCCTCCATAAGTTTCCTCCGGGTTCTCTGGTTTCCTTCCACAGTCTTTAGTAAGGCGTTTGATAAGGTCCCACATGCAAGGCTTCTGGAGAAGGTGAGAGAGCATGGGATCCAAGGGGCTTTGGCCTCGTGGATCCAGAACTGGCTTGCCGGCAGAAGGTAGAGAGTGGTTGTGGATGGGTCTTGTTCTGCATGGAGGCTGGTCATCAGTGGAGTGCCCCAGGGACTCCAGGTTCTGGTGCCCCAGGTTCTGGGACCCCTGCTGTTTGTCATTTTCATAAATGACCTGGATGAAGAAGTGGAGGGATGGGTTAGCAAGTTCGCCGATGATACAAAGATCGGTGGTGTTGTGGATGGTCTGGAGGGATGCCAAAAGTTGCAGTGGGACATAGACAGGATGCAAGACTGGGCGGAGAAGTGGCAGATGGACTTCAACGCAGATAAATGTGTAGTGGTCCATTTTGGCAGGAATAATGGGATGAAGGAGTACAATATAAGGGGTAGGAATCTTAGCTGTGTTGTAGAGCAGAAGGATCTCGGGGTCCGGGTCCATAGGACTCTTAAATTGGCCTCGCAGGTGGAGGAAGTGGTCAAGAAGGCGTACGGTGTACTGGCCTTCATTAATCGAGGAATAGAGTTTAGGAGTCAGGAGGTAATGATGCAGCTCTATAAGACTCTTGTCAGACCCCAGTTGGAGTATTGTGCGCAGTTCTGGTCGCCTCATTATAGGAAGGATATAGAGGCTATTGAGAGAGTTCAGAGGAGATTTACAAGGATGCTGCCTGGATTGGGAGGCAGGCCTTATGAAGATAGGTTGGGGGAGCTGGGACTCTTCTCACTGGAGAGACGTAGGTTGAGAGGCGACCTGATAGAGGTTTATAAAATGTTGAGAGGAATAGATAGGGTGGACTCTCAGAGACTATTTCCCCGAGCTGAAATGGTCACTACGAGAGGACACAGATTTAAGGTGCAGGGAAGCAAATACAAAGGAGATGTCAGGGGTAGGTTTTTCACTCAGAGGGTGGTGAGTGAATGGAACCGACTGCCATCGGAGGTTGTTGAGGCAAACTCGCTGAGGTCTTTTAAGAGACTTCTGGATGAGTATATGGAAAAGAATAGTATAGGGGGTTATAGGCAGGTCTGTGGATTGGTAGATGTGATCGGCGCAACTCGTGGGCCGAAGGGCCTGTTTGTGCTGTATTGTTCTATGTTCTATGTTCTAAGTCTGAAAGCAGTGCTGGTTTGGTGCATTGACCATGCTAAATTCTCTCTCAGTGTACCCGGATGGATTGCTGACATTCACACTGACAGATTGCTGACATTCACACTGACAGATTGCTGACATTCACTTCAGCAAAATTGTTTCAGATGGAACAAGTATTCAATAAGAAGTGCAGAGTAAATGCAAAGGCAAGGCAGTCTGCCTTTCGCTGGTATCCGTCAGTACAGGTTTTCTATGTGATGTTGCTGTTGTCAGATGTCACTGCTCACGAAGTATCGTTCTGAAACCCTGTGCATTGGCTGTGCAAGACTCACAGAACACAATCAGTAAGGATAGGCAATAGCACCTCCTCCATGATCATCCTCAACACCAGTACCCCACAAGACTGTGTTCTCAGTCCCCTGCTATATTCCTTATACACCTATGACTGTGCGGCTAAATTCCCCTCAATTTGATTTTCAAGTTTGCTGACGACACCACCATAGTGGGTCAGATCTCAAACAATGATGAGAAGGAGTACAAGAATGAGATAGAGAATCTGGTGAACTGGTGCCGTGACAATAATCTCTCCCTCAGTGTCAACAAATTTCATGAACGCATACAGGAGGACATATCCCCGTCTACATCAACACGGATGAAGTGGAAAGGGTCAACAGCTTCAAGTTTTTAGGTGTCCAGGCCTTCAACAACCTGTCCTGGTTCCCCCATGCCGACATTATATTTAAGAAAGCCCACCAACACCTCTACATTCTCAGAAGTGTTTGGAAGTTTGACGTGTCAGCTACAACTTGCACCAACTTTTACAGATGCACCATCGAAAGCATTCTTTCTGGTTGTATCACAGCTTGGTTTGGCTCTTGCTCTGCCCAAGACCACAAGAAGCTACAAAATGTCATGACTGTACCCAAATCCTTCACGCAAACCAGCCTCCCATCCTTTGACTCTGTCTACACTTCCTGGCACAGCACGTGGACAAGCCTACGAGAGGAGAGGCTGGGCTGGACCTGGTACTAGCTAATGAACCAGGACAGGTGATGGATCTCTCGGTAGGAGAGCATCTTGGGGATGGACATCATAATTCTATCTCCTTCACCCTTGCATTGGAAAAGGATAGGATCAGGCAGGCTAGGAAGGTGTTTGTCTGGAATAAGGGGAAATATGAAGACATCAGCAGATGTTGGGGCGAATAAACTGGAAGGTGTTGTTCTTGGGGAAAAGCACAGAAGGAAGGTGGCAGATATTCAAGGAATGCTTGTCTGGAGCTTTGCACGACAACGTTCCGGTGAGACAAGGAGGTTTTGGTAGGACGCGGGAACCGTGGTGCACGAAGGCTGTGGTGAACATAGTCAGGAAGAAAAGAAAGGTGTATAAAAGGTTCAAAGAGCTAGGAGATGTTGGGGATCTAGAGAAGTATAAGGCTTATAGAAGAGAGCTTAAAAAGGAAATTAGGAGAGCCAGAAGGGGTTATGAGAAGGCCTTGGCTGGTAGGATTAAGGAGAATCCCAAGGCCTTCTGCAAATATGTGAAAAGTAAAAGGATGAGAAGAGAAGGGATAGGACGTATAAAAGGTGAAGGGGGAAAAGTCTGTATGGAACCGGAAGAAATGGCAGAGGTGCTTAATGAGTACTTTGCCTCAGTATTCACGGTGGAAAGTGATCTGGGAGGATGCACTACAAGTTTGCGGCAGACTGAAAAGATTGAGTATGTAGATATTAAGGAAGCGGATGTGTTAGAACTTTTAAACGCTATCAAGATAGACAAGTCTCCGGGACCAGATGGGATGTACCCCAGGTTATTGTGGGAAGTGAGGGATGTCATTGCAGAGCCCCTGGCGATGATCTTTGCGTCGTCGATGGAGACGGGAGAGGTTCCGGAGGATTGGAGGATTGCGGATGTGGTCCCTATTTTCAAGAAAGGGAACAGGGATAGTCCTGGAAATTACCGACCGGTGAGTCTGACCTCAGTGGTTGGTAAGCTGATGGAGAGGCTTCTGAGGGACAACATTTACGAGCATTTGGAGAAGTTTAGGTTGATTAGAAATAGTCAGCATGGTTTTGTAAAAGGCAGGTCGTACCTTACGAGCTTAATTGAGTTCTTCGAAAATGTGACTGAACACATTGACGAAGGAAGAGCAGTGGACGTGGTGTACATGGACTTCAGCAAGGCATTTGACAAGGTCCCACATGCAAGACTTCTTGAGAAGGTGAGGGGGCATGGGATCCAAGGGGCTTTGGCCTTGTGGATCCAGAACTGGCTTGCCTGCAGAAGGCAAAGGGTGGTTGTGGATGGCTCTTTTTCTGCATGCAGGTCGGTCACCAGTGGAGTGCCCCAGGGATCTGTTCTAGGATCCTTGCTGTTTGTCATTTTCATAAATGACCTGGATGAGGAAGTGGAGGGATGGGTGAGTAAGTTCGCCGATGACACGAAGGTCGGTGGTGTTGTGGATGGTCTGGAGGGATGTCAGAAGTTGCAGCATGACATCGACAGGATGCAAGACTGGGCGGAGAAGTGGCAGATGGACTTCAACGCGGATAAATGTGTTGTGGCCCATTTTGGCAGATCCAATGGGATGAATGAGTACACTATCAAAGGTAGGAGTCTTAGCTGTGTGGAAGAGCAGAGGGATCTTGGGGTCCGGGTCCATAAGACTCTCAAATCAGCCTCCCAGGTGGAGGATGTGGTTAAGAAAGCTTACGGTGTACTGGCCTTCATTCATCGAGGGATTGAGTTCAGGAGTCAGGAGGTAATGCTGCAGCTTTATAGGACCCTTGTCAGACCACACTTGGAGTACTGTGCGCAGTTCTGGTCGCCTCACTATAGGAAGGACGTGGAAGCTATTGAAAGGGTGCAGAGGAGATTTACAAGGATGTTGCCTGGATTGGGAGGCATGCCTTATGAAGACAGGTTGAGGGAGCTGGGACTGTTCTCCCTGGAGAGACGAAGGTTGAGAGGCGACCTGATAGAGGTTTACAAGATGTTGAGAGGAATAGATAGGGTGGACTCTCAGAGACTATTTCCCAGGGCTGAAATGGTCGCGACGAGAGGGCACAGATTTAAGGTGCAGGGAAGCAAGTACAGAGGGGATGCTAGGGGAAAGTTTTTCACTCAGAGGGTGGTGAGTGAATGGAATCGGCTGCCGTCGGTGGTGGTCGAGGCGAACTCGCTGGGGTCTTTTAAAAGACTTCTGGATGAGTATATGGGATCCAATGGGATTGGGAGTTATAGATAGGTCTATGGCTGGGTAGGTTTTGATGTGTTCGGCACAACTTGTGGGCTGAAGGGCCTGTTTGTGCTGTAGTGTTCTATGTTCTATGTCTATCTGTGTAGTGTGTAAGAAACATTACTTTTTACTGTAAGCTAATACATGTGACAATAATAAAGCAAATCAAATTAAATACTGACTATTCTGGACTTCACCAAGCCTGATTTGGAATTACTTTAGATGGTACAGCATCTAAAGTAGTTAGATTGAAGTTGTGGTTAGCACTGTTGCCTCATAGCACCAGGGACTGGTTTGATTCCTGCCTTGGATCACTTGGATTGAAGTCTGCATGTTCTCATGTCTGCGTGAGTTTCCTCCCGAGTGCTCCGGTTTTCTTCCACGGAATGAAAGATGTGCTGGTTAAGTGCATTGGCCACGCTAAATTCTCCCTCAGTGTACCCAAACAGGTACTGGAGTGTGGCCACTTGGGGATTTTCACAGTAACTTTAAGCTTACTTATGACATTAATAAATAATCTTTAAAACTCTTAGTTTTCAGAAGTTGTTTGTTCCCAAACATTTCCAATTTATCACAAGCTTCAAATAAAATGCACGCTGTGTATTTTTGTATTTCAGAGCTGGAAAAAAAGCTAAGAAATTACCCACAAACAGCTGGTGGGTTATTATATATAACACTGTGACAAAGGCAGTGGCCACAATTCTTCCATTTCCTGCTACACTAAAGTTATAAAGTGTCTGAAAATTGAAGTCTGATACGGCAGTTTCTGTAGTTGACAGCCTGTGTTGGTCAACTGAGCAGATTGGAACAAGTGAATATCCCTTTTCCTTCACAGGTCCCGTTGGTATAATATATGAAAAATGCCTCGTTTTGTCTTAGAGCATAACATTTGTTACATCTTCCAGCTGGCAGGAATCTTCAGCTCTCACGTGTATCTAGCGAGAACTGTTCAATGGTAACTGTCTCAAAACTATCACATCAAGGCTGGCTTCTTCTAGAACATAGAACACTACAGCACAAACGGGCCCTTTGGCCCACAAGTTGTGCCGATTACCGATTGCAGTTCATCATTTTAAAAGATAACAATGACTGTTATGTTAATTTAGGAAAATCATTTTATGCACAAAGCAAAATCATCAGTTGAACTGCAGTCCTTTGAAGAACTCTTTGTTCTTCTTCTTTTTGTCCTCAGAAATAAAAAGGCTTTTCACACTTTTTACACATTCAATTAAGTTGACAACAGCATTGTTCAATTTTGATTTGATTTATTATTGTCACATGTATTAATAGACAGTGAAAAGTATTGTTTCTTGCACGCTATACAAAGTTTACCATTCATAGAGTACATGAGGGAGAAGGAAAGGAGAGAGTCCAGAATGTAGAGTTTGATTTTACCTACCTGTTTGCACCCATTTTCAGGCACAGGAAAAGTCATGTGTGAGATGCGTGAGTAGTGTGTTCAGCAACCGCCTCTTCATCACTTCCCCCTTTACCAAAGCCTAGCTGTGATCAGGGCCATTTAAATTGACTTAATGGGCTGCATGCCCAACTTTACCAGCACTTTACCACCGCGTTCACCCATCCAGAATCAGCACGAAAAAGATATTGTGCTCCATAATAAGTGCGATTCGGGTGCTCCATCAGTGAAGATTAGTGAGGAAGTAAATGCCAAGCTTCTGCCAGCTCTTTGCTTGAGATCAGTGGAAAAGGAAGGGCCCATGATCGATCTGGGTGGAAAAGGGGATTGGTAATGTTGGAAGGTGTGGGGCAATGTCTGTGGAGGCTGGGGTGGGGAGGGGAGCATTATCCAGCCCAGGAGGAATGGAGCAGGGTGTCACATTCTATCATTTTTTTTCTGTGCGTGCATTTGGAGGTGCCAATTAGAGCTGCTGGGTTTTGGATGTGTTAAGCACTGCCCATAGGCTTGTACCATGTGATTTGGAATTGCTGATATTTTTGCAGGCAGTGTGTGTATGGGAGCGCCGGAGAGAGGATCTAAAAGTCAGACTTGAGTCAAGTCCATCCAGTACTTAGAGTCAAACTGGTAAAATAGTGTTACAGTCATTGCTAGTATGTGGATAAAGATCAGCTTACTACAAGGTTGGACCTGATGGCAGCAGGGAAGCTGAGAGCCCTGATCCCTCCACCTGATTGCTCTGGGTTACTCACATTTCACCACCCCATCAACGTCAGCACTTTCTTGTCCTTGCACTGCAATCCCTCCTCCAGGATCTTGGCTCCTGTCCTCTCCCACAGACTTGGCCTCCGGCGATTGTAGCAGAGACTAGCAACTAGCCCAAAGCAAAGTGAAGGGAGACTGCCAGAGGTTTAGAACATAGAACATAGAACATCATTTAAACCCAATGATAATAATGCTAATTTTAAAAAAAGGGCCCACAATAATGAGCAACGTTAAAGTGAAATGTCATGAATTAGACTTGTTGGATATTAATTGCGGGCAAGAATTAGCACAAACTGTTTATCACTGAAACAAAAACATAAAATGTGCTAACACTCAGCAGGTCTGGCAGCATCTGTGGAAAGAGAAACAGAGTTAACATTGAACTAAAAAAAGGCTCTTCAGAACTGTTTTTAATTTTATTTCATCTATCCTGATGGCTGATTATTGTAGTTGTGCCAATATGAAAGCAGATGCTGGAAATCTGAATGAAGACAAAAAATTCTGGAAGAACTCGGGAGATCTAGCAGCGTCTGTTGTCATTGCATGTCTCTGTGGAGAGAAAATCTGAGTGAACAACAATGTTACTTTTATGAGTTGTTCGCAATAATAGGAATATGATTGAGAAAAGAACTAGTCAAATCAGTGGGCTTGCACTGGGGCCACAGGGCTAGAGAAACTGAAGTATATCAGTGAAGACCAATAACAAAACGCTATTTTAATTGTCATCCAATATTGTAGCTGTAAATGTGAGTTAGTATATGTTTATACATCTGAGTGCATGTCTGTGCATGGGAATGTTGTGTGTGCACGTGTCTGTTATGTTTGTGTCAACAGGAGTGTACATTTAGCTGCTTTGCTCAATTGTTCACTTTCTGTTTCAGCTCCATCTGCAGTTTCATTTATGCACCAAGTGAGTCGTACAGTGGACAGTGTAACTTTATCCTGGTCTCAGCCTGACCAGCCCAATGGAGTGATCCTGGATTACGAGCTCCAGTATTATGAGAAGGTATGAGAAGGGATGAGGAAGGGGAAGTTAAAATGAAAGTTCTTCAGATTGTTGCATTTAAATACACTTGGAGCTATGTTGGAAGTCTTTTAGAGGCAATTAGTTGTGAGTTCAAGTCCCACCCCAGTGCAGTACTAAGGGACTGCTGCGTGATCATGGGCCCTGTCTTTTGGGTCACAGGTTAAATTACGGTTCTGTATGTCCATTCAGACAGATTTAAATATTGTGAGGATACACTTCCCTGCACCTTAAATCTGTGCCCTCTCATCGCGACCATTTCAGCCCTGGGAAATAGTCTCTGAGAGTCCACCCTATCTATCCTCTCAACATCTTGTAAACCTCTATCAGGTCGCCTCTCAACCTTCGTCTCTCCAGGGAGAACAGTCCCAGCTCCCTCAACCTGTCTTCATAAGGCATGCCTCCCAATCCAGGCAACATCCTTGTAAATCTCCTCTGCACCCTTTCAATAGCTTCCACGTCCTTCCTATAGTGAGGTGACCAGAACTGCGCACAGTACTCCAAGTGTGGTCTGACAAGGGTCCTATAAAGCTGCAGCATTACCTCCTGACTCCTGAACTCAATCCCTCGATGAATGAAGGCCAGTACACCGTAAGCTTTCTTAACCACATCCTCCACCTGGGAGGCTGATTTGAGAGTCTTATGGACCCGGACCCCAAGATCCCTCTGCTCTTCCACACAGCTAAGACTCCTACCTTTGATAGTGTACTCATTCATAGAACATAGAACATTACAGCACAGAACAGGCCCTTCGGCCTTCGATGTTGTGCCGACCAATATAAAAAGCAATGCCCCTTCAAACTAAACCATTCCCTTCTCTTCCATATACTTATCAACTAACCTCTTAAACGCCACCAAACTTGGCGCATCTACAACTGCTGCAGGCAGGGCATTCCACTCCCGAACCACCCTTTGGGTAAAGAACCTACCTCTGATATCCGTCCTATAACTATCACCCCTTAATTTAAAGCTGTGTCCCCTCGTGCTAGCTTTCTCCATCCTAGGAAAAAGGCTATCACTGTCCACCCTATCTAAACCTCTAATCATCTTATAAAATGTATGGTACATCCCATCTGGTCCCGGAGACTTGTCTATCTTGATAGCACTTAAAAGTTCTAACACATCCGCTTCCTTAATATCTACATACTCAATCTTTTCAGTCTGCCGCAAACTTGTAGTGCATCCTCCCAGATCACTTTCCACCATGAATACTGAGGCAAAGTACTCATTAAGCACCTCTGCCATTTCTTCCGGTTCCATACAGACTTTTCCCCCTTCACCTTTTATAGGTCCTATCCCTTCTCTTCCCATCCTTTTACTTTACACATATTTGCAGAAGGCCTTGGGATTCTCCTTAATCTTACCAGCCAAGGCCTTCTCATGACCCGTTCTGGCTCTCCTAATTTCCTTTTTAAGCTTAACCCTGTTTACTCTATCTATACCCTTCATAATCTTGTACACCTCTATTAGATCTCCTCTAAGTCTACGTCTTTCTAAGGAAAACAGTCCCAATTTGCCTAATCTCTCCTCGTAACTCAGACCTTCCATACCAGGCAGCATCCTGGTAAACCTCCGCTGCACTCTTTCCAGAGTCTCCACGTCCTTCTGGTAGTAAGGCGACCAGAACTGGACACAGTATTCCAAATGAGATCTAACCAGCGTTTTATACAACTGCAACATTAAAGGCCAGCTCTTGTACTCTATACCCCTTGCTATAAAGGCTAGCATACTATATGCTTTCTTCACAACCTTCTCCACTTGCTCTGCCACCTTCAGAGACTTGTTCACCTGCACCCCCAGGTCCCTCTGCATTTCTATATTCTTAATAGCCTTCATCATATACCTTCCTCCTACATTCTTTCTCCCGAAATGAATCACCTCACATTTATCAGGATTGAATTCCATCTGCATCTGTCTGCCGAAGCTACCAGCCTATCTATGTCCTGCTGCATCGCCTGACAATGCTCCTCACTATCCGCAAGTCCAGCCATCTTTGTATCATCTGCAAACTTGCTGATCACTCCACTTACTCCCTCTTCCAAGTCATTTATATATATTACAAACAGAAGAGGTCCCAGTACCGAGCCCTGCGGCACACCACTAGTGACCGACTTCCAGCTAGAAAAACACCCTTCCACTATTACTCTCTGAGTAATGTGGAAAAGTGTGAAGTGATTCACTTTGGTAAGAGTAATTTGTGTGCAGAATAAAGGGCTAATGGTAGGACTCTGAGTAGTGTAGATGAGCAGAGAGATCTCGGTGTACAGATGCATAGATCCCTGAAAGTTGGTTCTCAAGTTGATAAGATTGTTAAGAAGGCGTATAGCGTGTTAGCATTTATTGGTAGAGGGATTGAATTTCAGAGCTGAGACATCATGTTGCAACTGTACGAAACTCTGGTGCAGCCGCACTTGGTGCAGCCTGTACAAAACTGTGTACAGTTTTGGTCGCCACATTATAAGAAAGATGTGGAGGCATTGGAAAGGGTGCAGAGGAGGTTTACCAGGATGTTGCCTGATATGGTGGGAAGGTCTTATGAGGAAAGGCTGAAGGACTTGAGGTTATTTTCATTAGAGAGAAGAAGGCTAAGAGGTGACTTAATTGAGACATATAAGATGATCAGAGGGTTAGATAGAGTGGATAGTGAGAGCCTTTTTCCTCAGATGGAATTGGATAACACGAGGGGACATAACTTTAAATTAAGGGATGGTAGTTATAGGACAGATGCTAGAGGTGGGTTCTTTACTCAGAGGGCCGTAAGGGCGTGGAATGCCCTGCCTGCAGCAGTTGTGGATTCGCCAAGTTTAAGGGCATTCAAATGGTCAGTGGATAGACATATGGATAACATTGGAATAGTTTAGGATAGAGGGTCATAAAATTGGTTCCATTGGTTGGCGCAACATCGAGGGCCGAAGGGCCTGTACTGTGCTGTAATGTTCTATGTTCTATGTACACAGTATTCCAAGTGTGGCCTTCGCAATGTCTTTACAGCTTCAATAAGACATCCCAATTCTTGTTTTCAATGTTCTGACTAATTAAACCAAGTATGCTTAATGCCTTCTTCACTATACTATATAACTGTGACTCCACTTTCAAGGAGCTATGAACCTGTACCCCTAGATCTCTTTGTTCTATAATTCTTCCCAACGCTGTACCGTTAACTGAGTAGTACTGCTTTGCTCTGATTGACCAAAATATTTTACCTCATATTTATCTAAATTAAACTGCATCTGCCATTTGCCAGCCCACTGGCCCAATTGATCAATATCCCAGCCTGTTTCCTGTGCTGTTTTGTTCTTTGTTCTTTATAACCTTCTTCGCTGTCCACTGTGCACCAATCTTGGTGTCATCTACAAACTTACTAAGCATGCCTCCTAAATTCTCACCCAAGTCATTAATATAAATAATAAATAACAGAGGGCCCAGGACTGATCCCTGAGGCACACCGTTGGTCCCAGGCTTCAGTTTGAAAAACAACCCTCTACAACCACCCTCTGACTTTTGTCATCAAGCCAACTTTGTATCCATTTGTCTACTTCATTTGGATCTCATGAGATTTGACATTACGCAACAACATATCATGTAGTCCTTTGTCAAAGACTTTGCTAAATCCATGTAGAACAACATCAGCTGTACTGCCCTCATCTACCTTCATGGTTACCCCCTTTGTGAGACATTTTCCACTCACAAAGCCATCTTACTGTATCTAATCTGTCCTTGTCTCTCAAAATGCCTGTAGATGCTGTCTTTCAAAATATCTTCTGACAACTTACCCACTGCAGACTCAGCAACGTGTAGTTCTAAGCTTTTCCTTGCAGTCCTTAAACAAGAAGCCCAAGAGATTTCTAAATCAAACTGCATCTCCTTAGTATAAGATGTGAGCACATTCTGGTGCAAATGCTTATGTGGTATCATTGTAAATTAGGCCTGGAGGGGAGGGAGTTCTAAAAATACACTTATATCCAAAGGCTTAGATTACTAAACTAAAAGGTTTGAGGATTTAAATGGTCTTTTCTCATTCCTCTGCTGATATGTTGTAACCCCTATTTTAATCTGGGATAAAAATAGAATGTTTTCCTGGATAGATTTGTATGTAAAAATATTTAAAAACATAAGTTTAATATGGAAGGGCAGAGGAATTGGGAATGTGAAAAGATTGTTCTATTCAGCAATGAGTTACATTAAAGGTGATTTAATTGAGTTGTTAATATAATGAAAGGAGTTAAGGCAGGAGCTGGAATTCTCTGCTTTCACTTTCCATGAACAAATTTCAAATATTGTTCAACTTCACATATGATGTTATATTTATACCAGCATTAATCACAACCTCCTCCCTACCCCATATCCTTTTATCCCATTCTCCCTCCAAATGCTTCTTCAGCAACTTCTTAAATGTATCGATACTATTCACACACATACTCATTTTCACCATTCTCTGGGTAAATTCTCCTGAATTCTCTACTAATTATTTTATTTACGCTCTCTTAGTTTCGATTGCCACAAGCAGAAATATCTTATCTATGTTTGGTTGAAATCTGTTAACCAAATAATCTTTTCTAAATATGGAGACATATTCAAATGCACCTACTGGATTATTTTTTGGATATTTTAGTACAACGCTTGCAATGCATGAGCTTGTCTCAAGAACCTCAAGTTTAATGGAATCCTTTAAAGAGAAAGTTTTCAATTACAGTGACAGCCTTCATGAACTACTGCGCTCCTTGTGATGCAGATCTCTCAGGTGCTGGTAAAGAAGATGATCCTGTATCTTGATGTTTTGATGATGAAGGAATATAGTAGCAAATAGGAAGTACATCACCTGGAACAGAAGGGTTATGGTTCTTCCATGTGTCAGCCTTTACACTTGTATTTTCAAGGTATTAGTGGCTGTGATTTTGATTGGTGCAGTAGATGAAGTCTTGGCAAGTGGAATTTGTAGATTGATGACACTGCAGCCAGGCTATTGGAGTTGCACATTTAGCAAATGGAGACAAGGATGAAGAACATTAGAAGTAAGATCAGGAGTAGGCCATTCGGCCCCTCCAGCCTGCTCCGCCATTCAACATGATCATGGCTGATCTTTTTGTGGACTCAGCTTCACTTACCCGCCCGCTCACCATAACCCTTAATTCCTTTACTGTTCAAAAATGTATCTATCCTTACTTTAAAAACATTCAATGAGGTAACCTAAACTGCTTCACTGAGCAGGGAATTCCATAGATTCAAACCCTTTGTGTGAAGAAGTTCCTCCTCAACTCAGTCCTAAATCTGCTTCCCCTTATTTTGAGGCCATGCCCTCTAGTTCTAGTTTCACCCGCCAGTGGAACCAACTTCCCTGCTTCTATCTTATCAATTCCCTTCATAATCTTGTATGTTTCTGTAAGATCTCCCCTCATTCTTCTGAATTCCAATGAGTATACTCAGTCTCTCCTCATAATTCAACCTCTCAGCTCCAGAATTAACTTAGTGAATCTCCTCTGCAGCCCCTGCAGTGCCAGTAAATCCTTTCTCAAGTAAGGAGACCAAAACTGTACATAGTACTCTAGCCTCACCAGCACCTTATACAGCTACAACCAGCAGACACCAAATTCAAATGATTGGGTAACGCAGCATGTGACTCGAGGACAAATATTTTTACACGGCAGGTGTGATTCAAAACTGAAATGAATTAGCCTGAGCCTGTGGTGCAGACAGATTCACAAAAAAGAAGTTTAGTTTATTCATTATTATCACAAGTAGGCTTACATTAAAACTGCAGTGAAATTACTGTGAAAATTCCCTAGTCTGCCGCTGCCTGTTTGGGTACACTGAGGAAGAATTTAACATTGCCAATGCACCAAGCCAGCATGTCTTTCAGATTGCGGGAGAAACCAGAGCACCCAGAGGAAGCCCATGCAGACATGGGAAGAATGTGCAAAGTCCACACAGACAGTGACCCAGCCAGGAATTGAACTTGAATCCCTGGCACTCTGAAGCAGCAGTGTTAACAACTGCCACTGTGCCACACACACTGAATAGCTAACTTTCTAAGGGTGAATATAGAAAATAACAGAAGCATTCAGCCCTTCATCTGCTCCACCGTTCAACATGAACATGGCTGACCCTCTGTCTCAGCACCAGACTCCATTACTCCCCCCTTAAAGTGGAGAAACCTATTTCCTTCTGAAATATATTCAGTGATTTGGCCTCCATGCCTCCTGTGGTAGAGAATTCCACAGACTCACCCCCTTTTAAGTGAACAAAAGTTATCCTCATTTCAATCCCAAAAAGCTTACCCTATACCTCAACAGAGGAAGCAAAGTCTCTGTGTCCAGTTTGTCCAGCCCTGTCAGAATTTTACCTGTTTCAATTAGAGACCTTCTACTCCTCCTAAATTACAGGCCTAATTGGCACAATCCCTCCTCCGAGGGATCCTACCAGGAGTCAATCTGCACAGCATTCACAGAACTACCTCTATGTTAAGTATGTCCTTTCTTAGACAAGGAGACCAAAACTGTTCACCAGCTCCAAATGTGGTCTCACCAAGGCCTTGTACAACTGCAATGGGACATTTTTCTTCCTATATCACAATCCTATTTGATGAAGACCAACATGCCATTTGCTTTACAAACTGCATACATTTTAATTGATGCATGTGCTAGGGAATATGCGTTAATTTTTAGTCAATATGTGATTGATGATGTGTCTGACTGTGTTAATTGATGTGTGTTAGTGAATGGTTGTTCATTGATCTGTGTATTTGTGAATAATTGTAATTATGACAGTCTTCAAAAAGGAGACAAGACCGATTACAGTAACTACAGGAACTGTTCTCTGTCAATGGGGAAGGTCACAGTAAAACTCTTCTCAATTGCCTGCTCCCTCTGGCTGAAGAAACATAGAAGAGGCCAGTTGGCCCTTCAAACTGCTCTGTCATTCATTATGATCATCAAATTCAATATTCTGATCTATCCCGCTTTCCTCCCTCTCCCTTGATCCCTTTAGCCTCAAGAGCTATCTCTAATTTCTTCTTGAAATCAAACAACATTTTGGCCTCAACTACATTCTGTAGGAGTGAATTCCACACATTCACCACTCTCTGGGTGAAGAAGTTTCTCCTGAAACTTCTCAAAGGTTTGCACCTTATCTTCAAACTATAGTCTTTAAATCTGGACTCCCCCACCATTGGGAATATTTTTTCTGAATCTACCCTTGTCTAATTCTATTAGAATTTAATAAGTTTTTATGAGATCCCTTCTCACTTTTCTAAACGCCAATAAATACAATCCTAACCAGCATAGTCTGTTTAATAACAGTCCTGTCATCCCAGGAATCAGCCTGGTAAATCTTTGCTGTGATTCCTCTACAGCAGGACATCTTTCCTCAAATAAGGACACCAAAACTGCACAAAGGTATAGCCTCACCAACACCCAAAACATCCCTATCCCTCTACTCAAATCCTCTCACTATGAAAGCCAGCGTACCATTTGCCTTCTTTACTGCCTGCTGTACCTGCGCGCTTACTCTCAGTGTCTGATACACAAGAACACCAAGATTTCATTGAGTATCCACCACCTCAATTTATATCTATTCAAAAAATAATCTGACTTCCAATTATTGCTCCCAAAGTGGATAACCTCACATTGATCCACATTATACTACATCTGCCATGCAGATACCCATACACTCAGCCTGTCACACAGGACGTGGAGACTCTGGAAAGAGTGCACAGGAGGTTTACCAGGATGCTGCCTGGTATGGAAGGTCTGAGTTATGAGGGGAGGTTAGGCAAATTGGGACTGTTTTCCTTAGAAAGACGTAGACTTAGAGGAGACCTAATAGAGGTGTACAAGATTATGAGGGGTATAGATCGAGTAAACAGGGTTAAGTTTTTCCTAGGATGGACTCGAATAGCACGAGGGGTCACGGGCTTAGAGTGAGGGGGGTAAGATATAATTTGGATGCTAGAGAAAGTTTTTTCACACAGAGGGTGGTGGGGGTATGGAATGCAGTGCCAAGTAAAGTGGAGGAGGCAGGTACTCTGGAGTTATTTAAGAAATACTTAGATGGGCACATGAACAGAATGGGGATGGAGGGGTATAGAAAACTGATTTAAAATAGGGATCATGAGCCTTGGGAATCCCTGGGAAGTGTGTAAATAGATGATGATATTGATGTACTTGTTTTATCCTACAGATACTTTGGTCCACCTTGTTGTCTAACAAGGGGCATACACGCAATGGATCGTGAGAGGGCTGCTCTTGGATTTTTTCGAGAGTATTCTAGTGCTTCACGTCGTTGGTGTACGCTTGACCTGGACCATTTGATGAGCAACACGACAGCTCAGTGACTATTGCTGTGCTGTGCAGATCAATGGATTTGGGCCTGTGTCTGTGGGAGTTTACACATTCTCCCCGTGCTTGCGTGGGTTTTCTCCGGGAGCTCCAGTTTCCTCCCACATTCCAAAGATGTGCTCTTAGGCTAATTGGCAAAACAAATTCTCCCTAAATTGTCTCAAATTTGGTTTTTAATCCATAGATCTATAAACATAGACAGGGATCGCGGGTAGAGGTGGGAACATCGGGGTGGCGGAGCGGGCTCATTGGGCCGAAGGGCCTGTTTCCCGTGCTGTTTTGTTCTTTGTTCTTTGTTTGAATCACGCTGAAGCATCTCTGCATCCTCCTCACAGCTCACCCTCTCACCCAACTTTGTACCATCTGTAAATTTGGAGGTGACACATTCAGCCCCCTTCCAAATCATTAATATATAATGGGAACAATTGGGATCCTAGCACAGATCCCTGCAGAACCCCACTTCGTGTCTGCTAATGAAGCTTTTTATCCATCTCAAGACATTAACCAGAAATTCTGTCTTTCATAGAATCATAAACTCATCGAGATTTACAGTGTGGAAACAGGCCCTTCTGACCAACTTGTCCATGTGCCCTATTTTTCTTAACCATTAAGCTGGTGCCAATTGTCTGTGTTTGGCCCCTATCCCTCTATAGCCACCTGACCTATGTAACTTTCTAAATGCCTTTTAAAAGTCAAAATTGTACCTGCCTCTAGTACTATTGATAGGTATAGGGATCTGGGTGTACAGATACATAGGGCACTGAAAGTGGCAATGCGGGTGGAGAAGGTAGTCAAGAAGGCATATGGCATGTTTGCTTCATTGATCGGGGTGTTGCGTTTAAAAATTAGCAAGTCATGTTGCAGCTTTATCGAACCTTAGTTAGGCTGTACTTGGAATATAGTGTTCAATTCTGGTCACCACACTATCAGAAGGATGTGGAGGCTTTGGAGAGGTTCAGAACAGATTTACCAGGACGTTGCCTGGGATGGACGGCATTAGCTATGAGAAGAGGTCGGAGAAACTTGGTTTGTTCTCACTGGAGTGACGGAGGTTGAGGGGAGACCTGATAGAAGTCTACAAGATTATAAGAGCATGGACAGAGTGGATAGTCAGAAGCTTTTTCCCAGGGTGGAAGAGTCAGTTACTGGGGGGCACAGGTTTAAGGTGCACGAGACAAGTTTTAAAAGAGATGGACGAGGCAGATTTTTTATACAGAGGGTGGTGGGTGCCTGGAACTCGTTGCCGGGAAGGTAGTGGAAGCAGATACGGCAGTGACTTTTAAGGAGCATCTTGACAAGTACGTGAATGAGACAGGAACGGAGGGATATGGTCCCTGGAAAGGTAGGACTTCAGTTAAGTCAAGCAGCATGATTGGTGCAGTCGTGGAGAGCAGAAGGACCTGCTCCTGTGTGCTGTAATTTTCTTTTTCCTTTATACCTCTGGAAGCTTGTTCCAGACACTCACTACCCCATGTATGAAAAAATTGCCCCTCTGGACACTTGCATCTCTCCCCTCTCACCTTAAACCTATGCCCTCTAGTTTGGGCTCCTCTATCATTGGAAGAGGTATTGACTATCCAGCTGATCTATGCCCCTCAATATTTTATGGATCTCGATAAGATCACTTCTTAACTTCTTCCATTCCAGAGGAAAAAGGTCCCATTCTATCCAGCCTCTCCTTATAACTCAAACCATCAAGGCCTGATAGCATCCTAGTAAGTTTTAAATAACATCCTTTCTATAATAGGGTTTAATAATGTCCTTTCTTTAATACAGCGACCAGAACTGTACACAGTATTCCAAGTGTGGCCTTACCAATGTCTTGTACAACTTCAGCATGATGTCCCAACTATTGTATTCAATGTTCTGACCAGTGAAACCAAAGATGCTGAATGCCTTCTTCACCATTCTGTCCACCTTTGATTCCACTTTCATGAAGTTATGAACCGAACCCCTAGACCTCTTTGTTCTATAAGTTTCTCAACACCCTACCATTAGCTAAGTAAGCCCTGTCCTGGTTCGATCTACCAAAAAGGAATAATGTTGCATTTATCTAAATTAAACTCCATCTGCCATTGATCAGCCCACTGGCCCAATTGATCATGATCCCATTGCAATCCTTGATAATCTTCTTCAGTGTCCACTACGCCATCAACCTTGGTGTCATCCACAAGCTTACAAATCATGCCTCCTACATTCTCATCCAAATCATTGATATAAATGACAATAACAGTGGATCCAGCACTGACTCCTGAGGCACACCACTAGTCACAGGCCTCCAGTTTGAAAAATAACCCTCTACAATCATCCTCTGGCTTCTGTCATCAAGCGCGTGAGCTCGTTGGGCCGAAGGGCCTGTTTCCTGTGCTGTGTTGTTCTTTGTAAGCCAATTTTATATCCATTTGGCTACCTCACCCTGGATCCCATGAGATTTAACTTCATGCAAAACCTACTATGCGGTCCCTTTACAAAGGCCTTGCTAAAGTTCATGTAGACAACATCTACTGCACTGCCCCCATTGGCCTTCTTCAAATAACTCAATCAAATTTGTGAGACATGATTTTCCATTCACAAAGCCAAGCTGACTGTCCCTAATTAGTCCTTGCCTCTCTAAGTGCCTGTAAGTTCTGTCTCTGAGAATACCTTCTAATAACTTACTCAACAAAGATGTGAGCTCACCAGTCTGTAGTTCCCAGGCTTTTCCCTGCAGCCCTTTTTAAACAAAAGCACGACATTTACCACCCATCAATCTTCAGACACCTCACCTGTGGCTGTTGATAATCCAAATATCTCTATAAGGGGACCCACAATTTCCTTCCCAGCCTCCCACAACATCCTGCGATACACTTCATCAGGTCCTAAGGATGCGTTTTAAGACTTTAAGCATCTCCCTCTCTGTAATGTATAATATGTACATCATTATTTATTTCCCCAAATTCCCTAACAGCCATGCCTTTCTCAACAGTAAATACTGATGAGAAATATTCATCTTTTGCGGATCTGCCCATATATGTGCTTTAACATAATCATCTTCGAAACTTTGTCAAAAGCCTTCTGAAAGTTTAAATAAACCACGTCCACTGGTTCTTCTGAGTAAACATTCATAGTTACATCCTCAAAAGGATGCAGCTGTCCATCAAGGAGCACACTGGGTATGATCGTCACAGCAAGACAAATCCAAGAAAAATGCAGAGGGTAGCAGCAATCACTAATGGCCTTTTTTGACCTTAAGAAGTCTCACAACACCAGGTTAAAGTCCAACAAGTTTATTTGATAACACTAGCTTTCGGAGTCTCAGGCTCCTTCATTAGTTGAATGAGGTTCTCAAACAGATCATCTACAGACACAAACTGAATTTACAAGATAATGGTTGGAATGTGAGTCTTTACAGATAATTAAATCTTAAAGCTACAGACAATGTGAAAGGAGAGAGGGCCGTGCACAGGTTAAAGAGATGTGTATTGTCTCCAGACAGAACTAGTATTGTCTCCAGACGGGATAGTTTAGAGCAGAACAGAGAGAGGGAATGTTTGAACTCATGGCTGCGGGGATGGTGCAGGAGGGAGGGGTTCAGGTTCCTGAACAATTGGGGCTCATTCTGGGGTAGGTGGGACCTCTACAAGAGAGATGGTCTACACCTGAACCAGAGGGGAAACCAATATCTTGGGGGGAAAATTTGCAAAGGCTATGCAGGGGGGTTTAAACTGATTCAGAGGAGGGGTGGGATCCTGAGTAGTTTGGATGTTAAGAGGGACGAGAATAGGGGGGTTCATAGATGAGAACTGTAAAGCACAGCAGCGTACGGGTGGAGTAGGGCATGGTTTGAAATGCGTATACTTTAATGCAAGAAGTATTCGCAATAAGGTGGAGGAACTTGCAGCTTCGATCAGTACCTGGAACTTCAATGTTGTGGCTATTTCAGAGACATGGATAGAGCAGGGACAGGAATGGTTGTTGCAGGTTCCGGGGTTCAAGTGCTTCAGTCAGAGTAGAGAAGGAAGTAGAAGGGGGGGAGGAGTGGCATTATTAGTCAAAGACTGTATCACAGTGACAGAAAGGAAGTTTGATGAAGACTTGTCTGTTGAGGTATATGGGCTGAGATTAGAAACAGGAGAGGAGAGGTCACCCTGTTGGGAGTCTTTTATAGACCTCCTAAAAGTTCTAGAGAGGTTGAGGAAAGGATTGCAAAGTCAATCCTGGACAGGAGTGAAAGTAATAGGGTAATTGTTATGGGGGACTTTAACTTTACTAATATTGATTGGAATAGCTATAGCTCTAGCTCATTAGAGGGGTCAGTTTTCGTACAAAGTGTGCAGGAAGGTTTGTTGACTCAGTATGTAGATAGGCCAACTAGAGGTGAGGCTACATTGGATTTGGTGCTGGGCAATGAGCCAGACCAGGTGTTAGACTTGGAAGTTGGTGAACATTTTGGTGATAGTGACCACAATTCGGTTACGTTCGCCTTAGTGATGGATAGGGATAGGCATGAAGCTGGGGGCAGTAGTTATAGCTGGGGGAAGGGTAATTATGAGGCCATAAGGAGGGAATTAGGGTGCATAGGTTGGACAAGGAAACTACAGGGACTGAGAACATCTGAAATGTGGAGCTTATTCAAGGAGCAGCTACTGCGAGTCCTTGATAAGTGTGTCCCTGTCAGGCAAGGAGGAAATGGTCGAGTAAGGGAACCATGGTGTACTAAAAAAGTTGATTTGCTGGTTAAAAGGGAAAAGGAGGCTTATGTCAGGATGAGGCTTGAAGGCTCAGTTAGTGCACTGGATAGCTATAGATTAGCCAGGAGGGAGCTAAAGAGTGAGTTGAGGAGAGCTAAAAGGGGACACAAGAAGACTTTGGCTGATAGGATCAAGGATAATCCTAAAGCTTTCTTTAGATATGTTAAGAATAGAAGATTGGTTAGGGCAAGATTAGGGCCAGTCAGAGACAGCAGTGGGAAGTTGTGCGTGGAGCCTGAAGAGATTGGAGAGGCACTGAACAAATATTTCTCTTCGGTATTCACGCAGGGAGATGTAAATGCAGTTGTGGAGAACACTGGGATACAGGGTTGCAAACTGGAAAGTATTGAAGTAGATAAGGAGGATGTGCTAGATATTCTTGAGGGTTTGAAGTTAGATAAGTCCCCTGGGCCGGACGGGATTTACCCTAGGATTCTCTGGAGGCGAGAGAGGAGATTGCAGAGCCTCTGGCTCTGATCTTCAGGTCGTCGTTGGTTACGGGTATAGTGCTGGAAGACTGGAGGATAGCGAATGTGGTCCCATTGTTCAAGAAGGGGAAGAGAGACTTTCCAGGGAATTATAGGCCAGTGAGTCTTACTTCTGTTGTGGGCAACGTATTGGAGAGAATTATTAGGGATAGGATTTATAGTTATTTAGAGAGAAATGAATTGATTGGGGATAGTCAGCATGGTTTTGTGAAGGGTAGGTTGTGCCTTACTAATCTTATTGAGTTTTTTGAAAAAGTGACCAAAGAGGTGGATGGGGGTAAGACAGTTGATATGGTATATATGGACTTTAGTAAGGCGTTCAATAAGGTGCCCCATGGAAGGCTTCTGCAGAAAATGCAGATGTATGGGATTGAGGGTGATTTAGCTAATTGGATTAGGAATTGGCTAGCTGATCGAAGACAGAGGGTGGTGGTTGATGGGAGATATTCATCGTAGAGTTTGGTTACAAGTGGGATCCTCAGGGATCTGTTTTGGGGCCCCTGCTGTTTGTAATTTTTATAAATGATCTGGATGAGGGTATAGAAGGATGGATTAGTAAATTTGCAGATGACACTAAAGTCGGAGGAGTGGTAGATAGTGAAGAGGGGTGTTATTCCTAAAATTTGGCTTTCGGCAAAAGTTCATCAACATCCTCTTCCTGCTGCATGATGACACAGAAACCATGATCCTTATCAACAGATTTGCAACAGACCCAATACCGTGCAAAACTGGAATCAAGCAAAGCGGTGTCATCACCATCTTTTTCATCTTCCTCACTCATCACCATGACGCTTCCTGCCAGAGTGGAGTTATTCTACAGGATGAGTGGGAAACTACTCAACTTGTACCACCTTCAGTCTAGAACCAAGGTCACCCTAACTTGTGTCATTGAGCTGCGGTATGCTGATGACACTTTCGTATGTACACCGTCAGAGGCCAAGCTCTAAACTATCATTGAAGCATTCACGTAGACGTATGAAAGGAAGGGCCTGAGGTTTAACATTCTAAATATAAGGCCCTCTACCAGTCTGATCCCATACTGCAGCACTGACCCCCATTCACCAACTATCACAATGCGTTGTGAGCAAAACAACATACAACACTTCTTCGGCCTTGGGAGCCTCCTCTCAGTGAGGAAAGGAATCAACAATGAAGCTCATTATCAGCTCCAGTGTGAGCCTGCGCAACCTCCAGTTGTCTGAGGAAGAGCATCTGATGTGAAAAAGCAATTTCTGTCAGAACTCTCTTTCTCAACAGGCAGTGGCAGCAGAGGCTTTGATAGACTTGTGATCAGTAAGGTGGTGAGAGGTTATCGGGGGTAGGTGAGAATGTGGAGTTGAGGTTAAAATTAAATTAACCATGATCTTATTGAATGATGCTCAAGCTCAAGGAGCCTGAGTATTCTACCCATGCTCCTAGTATGTATGTTCAGAACTCAATACACTTCAAACCTGCTCATGGTCTTTCAGGCTTCAGTTCTCCCTGTCTTCCTGTGTTCATCAGTGACATGGACAACAGACAGCAGACACCTCAAATCCCTGGAGAGATATCACCACCGATGCTTCTGCAAAATCCCACAAACACCAGTTAGGTGCTCTAACATCAGTGTCCTATTAGGTCAACATCTGCAGTATTAAAGCACCGATTATATATAATTGTTGACCCATTGGATGGGCCATTCCATATGCATGCCTGGCACAAGACTCCCAAAGCAAGCTCTGTATTCTGAGCTTCATCATGGCCATCAGTTACCAGGAGGACAGAGGAAACCGTTCAAGGATGTTCTCAAAGCCTCCCTGAGAAAATGCACTATTCCCACCAATCTCTGGGAATATCTTGCTTGAGACTGCAAACTGGAACTTGCAGGATGCTGCAGGGTTCAGTTCCCAGACCTCAACTATTTATAATCTATATAAATGAGTGTAATATAGTAAAATTTCCAGTTGATACTAAAATATGTGGGAAAACAGGCTGTGATGAAGAGATTAAAAAGCTTACAGATGGACATTGATAGGCTAGGAGAATGGGCCAAAATATGCCAGACAGAGCCCTATTTTACCATTGGGCCGTGCCCAAAAACGGACGCAAAACTTGGTAAAGTCGGGCATGAGGCCATTAGCACAATCCACGCCCACATCCACACACATCCACCACTTTACCAAGGACTGAAAATGGCTACAATCCAAAATGCACCCAAAATGGGCGCAACAATGATTTAAATGCATTTGTGTGCATTTAAATTGAATTAATGAGCTGTCCATCCAACTTTACCCAGCATTTCCCCCTTTACCATCGCGCTCGCGTATCCAGATTCGGCGTGAAACAGACATGAGCGACAAAGGTCTGTTTCTGGTATTCCAGCTTCTGAAGAACAAAGAACAAAACAGCACGGGAAACAGGCCCTTCGGCCCAACAAGCCCACGCCGCCACCCCGATGTACCCACCTCTACCCGTGATCCCTGTCTATGTTTATAGATCTATGGATTAAAAACCAAATTTGAGACAATTTAGGGAGAATTTGTTCTGCCAATTAGCCTAAGAGCACATTTTTGGGATGTGGAAGGAAACCGGAGCACCCGGAGAAAACCCACGCAAGCACGGGGAGAATGCGCAAACTCCTACAGACACAGGCCCAAATCCATGTATCTGCACAGCACAGCGATAGTCACTGAGCTGTCGTGTTGCCCATCAAATGGTCCAGGTCAAGTGTACACTAACGCCGTGAAGCACTAGGATACTCTCAAAAAAAAAATCCAAGAGCAGCCCTCTCACGACCCATCGCATGTATGTCCCTCGTTAGACAACAAGGTGGACCAAAGCACCTGTAGGATAAAAACAAGTACATCAATATCATCATCTATTTACACACTTCCCAGGGACTCCCAAGGCTCATGATCCCTATTTTAAAATCAGTTTTCTATACCCCTCCATTCCCATTCTGTTCATGTGCCCATCTAAGTATTTCTTAAATAACTCCAGACTACCTGCCTCCACCACTTTACTTGGCAGTGCATTCCATACCCCCACCACCCTCTGTGTGAAAAAACACTCTCTCGCATCCAAAGCGGTAAATTCAGAGCTTGCAATGGCTCTCTGACTCAGATCAGTGATGGTGGTGGTGGTGGGGGGAGAGGGGGAATGCAGGGGTGGGGTAGATAGTGATCGGTAGAGAAGTAAGCCTGAGGAGAAGGAGGGGGTTGGGGAAAGAGGGAGACCAGCTAGATCTGTGGTGGAGGAGATAGAAAAGAGAGGCCAATCGTTCTCTGGTTAGAAGGGGGGGAGTGGGAGGAAGGAGGGAGGGTAGGTAATTATCTGGTGGGGTTGTAGAGGAAGGGGGGGAGGGAGGCGGATTGCTCTGTAGTGGGGGAAAGGGGGAGCCCAACCATTCTCTGTGGAGTGGGGAAGGGAGGTCAGATGGATCTGGCGGGATGGGGAGGGGCAAGGGGAGATCGCTGCCACTCTGCAGACAATCAATAGGGAGTAAGGGGGGGCAGGGGGTCGCAATGGGTCTGGGTAGCAGGGGTAGATGTGGGTAGATGAGAGAGGCAGTTATATAGTGGGGGTGGGGTGATATCTGGGGGGGGGGGGGGGGGCATCACTCCCAGATTTCTTTATTCATTTTTTGTAGCCCAGGAGCGATGTGACAGGGACACATTTTTTCAATTTTTTTTCCCACTGTGTATGTGCAGTTCAAAGCTCCAATTCCGACACCATAAACCCCTCCCACAGTGTGATTCAGACTCACAATTACTTTTTCAAGCTGAGTGCATACAGGGGCACCTGAGAACAGGTTTCCAAGTCGGATCTGAATTGCACCCAGATTCAGCATTTAGAATGAAAATGGTAAAATCAGAGTTTAATGTGGGTCAGCTTGAAGCTATCATTTTGGCCAGAAAAGAGCAATTATTATTTAAATTGGAAGCAGATTCAAATTACGTCAGTGCAGAGAGATCTGGGTGTCCTTGTGCATGAATCACAGAAAGTCGCTATGCTGGTGCATGTAATAAGAAAAGCAAATGGAATCTTGACATATATCGCAAAATGACTGGATTTTAAAAGTAAAAAAGTGTTATTACAATTGTATAAGGTGTTGGTGAGACCACACCTTGAGTATTGTTTTCCTTTTTACTCACTTTACTTGAGGAAGGATATGGTGGCATTGGAGGAAGTTCAAAGTAGGTTTGCCAGATTGATTCCAGGATGAAAAGAGTGGTTAAATCACTTGGGCTTGTTCTCATTGGAGTTCAGAAGAATGAAGTGGGATCTGACCGAGGTATATAAAATGCTAAAGGGGATTAATAACATGGACGTTGAAAAGATGTTCTCCCTTGTGGAACAGTCTAGAGCAAGAGGTCATAGATAGAGTGAGAGGAGATAGGATCAAAACAGAGATGAGGAGAACCTACTTCTCTCAGTCCGCACTCTTGTCCACTCCTGCTCCGAATTCTTATGTTCCTAACATCTACGCGAGTATCAACCATTTTGAGTGACTTTGGCAGATCCAGCTACAGACAAAGCGCAAAAAGCAGAAGGACGGGACTAAAGTTCGAGCATCCCATCCAACCACCTGATCAAACACCCATCGGCAGCAGGTGTGCGGATCCAGCATCGGACTTTTTAATCATCTCACGACCTACATCCCTGATTGGAAGAAGGTCACCCTGCGGGACTGCCTAAGAAGTCAACAACTGATAGGTAGTGGAAATCTTCCCAACCCAGAACAGGTTACATAATACCCTAAGAAGATCCAAACAGTTTCCCAAAGTGGAAAACAAACCAGAAACCAAATGCCACTTTGGCACGGAACTGAGAAAGCTAGTCACATCTACAGCCTGTATTCTCAGATTGGTTTGACATTGAAGGAGTTTCTTGAGCTTCCCAATGTATAACTAATGAATTAACCGTGGGAACAACGATAGGATGTGAATTTGGAATGTTCTGTGGCCAGATTGAGAAGTGCCTGAAAAATATTTCTTCCCTTCTCTCGTGTAGGGTCAAAGTGAACACAACTCCTCGGCCGTGAGGAGCCAGACAAACACGCTGACCATCCGGAACCTGCGTGCTGGCACCATCTACGTCTTCCAAGTGCGAGCACGGACAGTGGCTGGCTTTGGCCAATACAGTGGCAAGATGTATTTTCAGACAATGACAGAAGGTAAACAAACACATGCTGGAATTCAAATGAAAAGTGATCCCCAAGGGGGTTGTATTTCAGGATTTAAAATGTTACGCAACCAAAAACTCTTTGTGAATTATTTCGCAAAATGACCAGGTTCTGATGCCACCAACACACGTTATCACACAGCAATGCTGTTGATTTGGGCTATAATTTACCAACATGAAGGCCGGAATTCCCTCCAAAACATTCACAGTATCGAGTTCGCATGAAAACTGGAGTAATTCACGTTTTTTTTTAAGTGGGAGTTCAGGTTAAAACTCTCGAACTCTGTGCACTGCACAGAGGGTGAATATCATTAAAAACGAGGGGATGCTGCCTATCCCGCTGGAGAGGCTGATATTAGCATGTTGAGCTGTCTGTGCTCGCACTGAACTGTCAATGCCGAGATCGGTGTAAGTGCAGTGGCCCCACAACTGATCGCCTCTTGATTACTAGTCAGCCCCATCATGACCACAACACTTGTTCTCTGCACCACCCCCCCCCCCCCCCCCCACTCCACCACTGCCCGATCGCTGCCCCGTTGACTAGGCCCAGCCCAGCACTGCCCCCCCCCCCCCCCCCCGGCTCCCCCAGCCCTCCCCAGCATTCCCAGTCTATGCCCCGCAGTCCCTCCCCACCTCTCTCCTGCAGTCCCTCCCCACCTCTCTCCTGCAGTGCTGACCCACCTTCACTCACCCGCCAATCCCAACCACAGAGTGGCAGCGGTTCCTCCCTTCCCACCCCCATCCATTGCTCCCTCTGCCCCGTCTCCTTGGAAATGCCCACAACTTGATGAGCAGTGCCAAGGTGTTCCCCCACTCCCCACCCCGGGCATTGGCACTTTATCCCACAGGCAGGTGCTGCCAGGTTGCTAATGCTCAGGGGAACCCCCCACCCCGTGCCCAACCCTCTGGAGGGTGCCCCCCTCCCCTTCACTATAGTGGGGTCAGGGCACTAGTTCCCAAAAGTGAGGAGCTACTGTAAACCCTGCTGGAGTGAAATATTCCTGGTGGGAGGAGGAAAACCAGCGAGATTTTAGCCCCAGGCCCCATTGCATTTAAATCAAAATAAGTTGATTTAAGATTAAAAATATATATTAAAAATATAAGATTCTCCTCTGCCTCTTTGCCAATTTCCAGTGTAGAGCTGTGTCGTGCGGAAAGTGTGCGCAAACCTTACACATCGCAAGATTCTCCCCACTGCACGAAAGAATTAGCACAGCAGGATCGGAGAATCATTGCCTAAATGTTTAAACTTATGAATCTACAGCTGTTACTTTCAAATTCTCTTTTGGAACTTTTGCAATTCCTAGTTAAGAAGAGCTATTCCCTGTTCTTGGACGCTATGCATTTAGGACCATTGCTAAGAAGCAGATTGGTTTAATTTTTAGTCAGATTCTCCCCTCTTAATCTTTTTCAGAATGTCGATAACAGATTGGTATGTGTCACTAGTTATTCGGAGAATAGATTGGTGAATTCCTACTTTCTTTCCCTGGTTAGCTCATGACTAAACACATGAAGACAGATACTCTGAGTGAGAATGAAAAGCATTAAGGTGAGTTAATTGCCAACAACCCAGTGCAAGTGCACTAGAAATAGAGCCAGTATCCTGTAACAAGGTGTCTTGGGAGGAACAGTGGTTAGCACTGCTGTCTACACTGCCAGGGACACAAGTTTAATTTCAACCTCAAGCAATTGTCTGTGTGGATTTGGAGTTTGCACATTCTCCCCCTGTGTGTGGGTTTTCTTTGGGTACACCGGTTTGCTCCCACAGTCCAAAAGACGTGCTGATTAAGTGGATTAGCCATGCTAAGTTGTCCCAGAGTGTCCCAAGATGTGTAGATTAGACGGATTAGCCATGGTAAAGGTGTGGGGAGACAGGAATAGGGCCTGAGTAAGATGCTCTGCCAGAGAGTCGGTACAGACTTGATGGGCTGAATGGCCTCATTCTGCAATGTTCAATAATTTTATGAATTACCCCAATGGCCTGAAATGGTTTATGGTACTAGTTCAGACAAAGAACAGAAAATAAAAAGGCTGAAATTGGCGCACAAAGTATTCAGTTATCAGTTGTACACTCAGGATACAAGAACTCAGGGTGAAGCTAAAGGTTTGATCTTCGTGGGAGAAGTTTAGATGGGGAGAGCAGGGCCTGAACCTTTCTATTAGCTGTGTCCGGCAGCAGGAGTGGGGCTAAAGGGTATCCGCCTGTGCCCCTGACACTGTTCCCTAACAATCCCCTGGACAGTGTGCATGTCCCAGAAGTGGTCATCCCCCCCGATACAGCTCACCCCACTGACACCACTCACTGCCCTCCACCGACACTGCCCCCACTCCACACTGCTCGCTCCCACAACCCCCAACCCCATGGCACTGCCTACAACCTCCTACCCCCCCTTCATTCGCAACACTGCTCACGCCACCCCACCCCACACACCATTCACCCCCCTACCCTCCCCTCCCCTCCCCCTGCAACCTGGCACTGTTCACTCCCAACCCCCCCCCCGCCCCCACACACCCCAGGCATGCTCAACCCCCTTACCCCACCGGGCACTGCTCACTCCCCACTCGTGAGTCTCCCTCCTCCATCACACTCCCCCCCCACCCCCCGGCACTGCTTGGGTCCCTTGCCTGGGCACAGCTCATTCCCCCCTTCCACCGCACCCCACCCACCTGGCACTGCTCCCCCCCCTCCCCACACTCCCCAGGCACTGCTCCTCCCTCCACTGCACTCCCCCAGGCTCGACACTGCTCACTCCCCCACCCCTCCACCCGGTGCCCCCACTCTATCCCCCAGCACTGCTCACTTGCCCACCACACCCCACCCCATCCCACCAACCCCCCTCCCCCTCTCTCCTTCCCCATCCACCCCCTTACCCCTCTCCCACTCCCCTCTCCCCTCCCACCCACCTTACCTCCTTCCCCTCTCACCTGCTCTTCCCTCCCCTTCCCACCTCCTCCCTCACCTTCCCCTCCCCCTTCCACCTCCCCTTCCCCCCCCTCCCTCCATCCCTCTCCTCTGCCCTCCCCCACTCCCTCCCCCTCTTGCTCCACCCCTCACTTCACTCCTCCCCCTCCCTCTTGCCCCCCCCTCCATCCCACCACTTCCCCCATTTCCCCTCTTCTCCCTTCCCTGAGCCTCCCCTCTGCCTTTTCCTCTTCCTCCCTCCCCCTGCATCTCCCCATTCCCCTCCTCTCCCTCCTCCCACTCTCCCTTCCTCTTTCCCCTTTCTCCCCCACTCTCCCATTTGCCCCCTTCCCACTCCCCATCCTCCCCACTCCCCTCCCCTCTTCCCCACTGCGTCCCCATTCCTCACTCCCCTCTGCACCCCTCTTCTCATCCCCTCAACCCCCTTGTTTCCCCCTACCCTCCCTCCTCTCCACTCCCCATTCCCCTCTCCTCCCTCCCCCTCACCCCTTCTCATCCCCCCCCCATCCCATCCCACTCCCCTTCCCATCTACCCACCATTCTACACACCTCCCACTCCTCAGCTATCCCTTCCCTCTCCCCCCCCCTTCCCTACACCCTTCCCGCCTTCCTCTACTCCCTTCCTCACCCCACTTCACTTCCCTGCCCCATTCCCCCCAGTTCCCATCCCTCCTCACCCCTCCCCTCTCCCATGTCCACATTGCACCTCTCCATCCCACTCATCTCCCCCTCCCTGCACCCCCTTTCCCTCCCCCTCCACTTCTTTCTTTCCTCCCCTTTTCTCTCCTCCACTCTCCCCTTCCCCCTCCCTTTCTCTCCCTTCCCATTCTCCTCCCCCCTCCATAGAACCATAGAAAATTTACAGCTCAGAAACAGGCCTTTTGGCCCTTCTTGTCTGTGCCGAACTATTTTTTGTCTAGTCCCACTGACCTGCACCTGGACCATATCCCTCCACACCCCTGTCATCCATGAACCCATCCAAGTTTTTCTTAAATGTTAAAAGTGACCCCACATTTACCAATTTATCCGACAGCTCATTCCACACTCCCACCACTCTCTGCGTGAAAAAGCCCCCACCCTGCTCCTGAACACGCCCTTTAAACTTTTCTTCTTTCACCCTTAACCCATGCCCTCTTTTTTTTCTCCCCTAACCTCAGTGGAAAAAGCCTGTTTGCATTCACTCTATCTATACCCATCAAAATCTTATACACCTCAATCAAATCTCCCCTCATTCTTCTACGTTACAGGGAATAAGGTCCTAACCTATTCAATCTCTCTCTGTAACTCAGCTTCTCAAGTCCCGGCAACATCCTCGTGAACCTTCTCTGCACTCTTTCAACCTTATTTACGTTCTTCCTATTACTAGGTAACCAAAACTGTACACAATATTCTAAATTCTGCCTCATCAATGCCTTATATACCCTTGTAAGAGGTCTGACAACACCAATTTTAAATCCAACCGATTTATTTGACAGTAAACTTGCAAGCTTTCGGCTTTTGTAGCCTTCATCAGGCGAATGAGGTGTTCTAGAGGAGTATAAGGTGTGTAGAAGGGAACTTAAAAAGAAAATTAGGAGAGCCAGAAGGGGTCATGAGAAGGCCTTGGCAGGTAAGATTAAGGAGAATCCCAAGGCCTTCTACAAATATGTGAATAGTAAAAGGATGAGAAGAGAAGGGATAGAACCTATAAAAGGTGAAGGGGGAAAAGTCTGTGTGAATCCGGAAGAAATGGCAGAGGTGCTTAACGAGTACTTTGCCTCAGTATTCACGGTGGAAAGTGAACTGGGAGATTGCACTGCAGGTTTGCGGCATACGGAAAAGATCGAGTATGTGGATGTTAGGAAAGAGGATGTGTTAGACCTGTTAAATTCTATCAAGATAGACAAGTCGCCGGGACCAGATGGGATGTACCCCAGGTTATTGTGGGAGGTGAGGGAAGTGGTTGCAGAGCCCCTGGCGATGATCTTTGCGTCGTCCATGGAAACGGGAGAGGTTCCAGAGGATTGGAGGATTGCGGATGTGGTTCCTATCTTTAAGAAAGGGAACAGGGATAGTCCAGGAAATTACCAACCGGTAAGTTTGACTTCAGTGGTTGGTAAGCTGATGGAGAGGCTTCTGAGGGATAAGATATATGAACATTTGGAGAAGTTTGGACTGATTAGAAATAGTCAGCATGGTTTTGTCAAGGGCAGGTCATGCCTTACGAGTCTAGTTGAGTTCTTCGAAAATGTGACTGAACACATTGACGAAGGAAGGGCGGTGGACGTAGTGTACATGGACTTTAGTAAGGCGTTTGATAAGATCCCACATGCAAGGCTTCTGGAGAAGGTGAGAGGGCATGGGATCCAAGGGGCTTTGGCATCGTGGATCCAGAACTGGCTTGCCGGCAGAAGGCAAAAAGTGGTTGTGGATGGGTCTTGTTCTGCATGGAGGTCGGTAACAAGTGGAGTGCCCCAGGGATCTGTTCTGGGAGCCCTGCTGTTTGTCATTTTCATAAATGACCTGGATGAGGAAGTGGAGGGATGGGTTAGCAAGTTCGCTGATGTTACAAAGATCGGTGGTGATTTGGATTGTCTGGAGGGATGCCAAAAGTTGCAGCGGGACATAGACAGGATGCAAGACTGGGTGGATAAGTGGCAGATGGACTTCAACGCAGATAAATGTGTAGTGGTCCATTTTGGCAGGAATAATGGGATGAAGGAGTACAATATAAGGGGTAGGAGTCTTAGCTGTGTTGTAGAGCAGAAGGATCTCGAGGTCCGGGTCCATAGGACTCTTAAATCAGCCTCGCAGGTGGAGGAAGTGGTCAAGAAGGCACTTGTCGGAGGTTGTTGAGGCAAACTCACTGGGGTCTTTTAAGAGACTTCTGGATGAGTATATGGAGACGAAAAGGATAGGGTGTTATAGATAGGTCTGTGGATTGGTAGATATGATCGGCGCAACTCGTGGGCCGAAGGGCCTGTTTGTGCTGTATTGTTCTATGTTCTTTGTTCTGGTTTGCAATAGCACACATATCAGCACAGACAGTTTACAGATTGCTGATTAGAATGTGAACCTTTACACCTACATCTCAGAGACTGATAGCCAAGTTCCGCACACACAAGGACAGCCTTAACAGGGATCTTGGTTTTATGTCACACTATCTGTAACCCCCATGACTTGCCTGGGTTAGCAAAAAAACCTCACTTACTGTGCTGTCTGGAGACAATATACATCTCTCTAACCTGTGCTCAATGTTCCTTCCACTCACATTGTTAGCCACTTTAAGACTTGAATAGCAGGTTAGCTGTAAAGATTCGCATTCTAATCAGCAATCTGTGACTGTCTATGCTGATATGTGTGCTATTGCAGACCAGAACACCTCATTCGCCTGACGAAGGCACAAAAGCCGAAAGCTTGCGAGTTTACTATCAAATAAATTGGTTGGATTTAAAATTGGTGTTGTCAGACCTCTTACTGTGTTTACCCCAGTCCAACGCAGGCATCTCTACATCATTATATAACCTTACCATAACACACCAACTTTTATACTCGATACTCTGTTTTATGAAGGCCCTCTCCTCCCCGCTCCTGACCCATCCCCCTCTCCATCCTCCCCTCCCCCTCTTCCCTCCTTAGCTCTTCTCCCCTCCCCGCCTCTCTCCCAGGTTTTGCTCACCCCTCCACGCCTCTTGTGCGCCCCCCTCCCCATCTCCAAACCTCAGCACTGTTTGTCCTTCACTTTGCGAACAGTGGCTATATTTGATTTGATTTATTTACTGTCACATATACAGTGAAAAGTATTGTTTCTTGCCTACCTTTCATAGAGAAGGAAACGAGAGATGCAGAATGTAGTGTTACAGTCATAGCTAGGGTGTAGAGAAAGATAACTTAATGCACGATCAGTCCACTCAGAAGTCTGACAGCAGCAGGGAAGAAGCTGTTCTTGAGTTGGCTGGCACATGACCTCAGACTTTCGTATCTTTTTCCTCACGGAAGGAGGTGGAAGAGAGAATGTCCGAGGTGCGTGGGATACTTAATTATGCTGGCTGCTTTGCTGAGGCAGCAGGAAATGTAGACAGAGCCAATGGATGGGAGGCTGGTTTGTGTGATGGATTGGGCTACATTCACAACCTTTTGTGGTTCCTTCAGTCTTGGGCAGAGCAGGAGCCATACCAAGCTGTGATACAATCAGAAAGAATGCTTTCTATGGGGCATCTGTAAAAGTTGGCGAGAGTTGTAGCTGACATGCCAAATTTCCTTAGTTCTTATAAACCTATTAGTCAAATTAGCCAGTGATTGCCACACTGTGCAGTTTAAGTGACCAAAGGAAATGATCTTTTGTACGAACTGGCTGACCATTAGCATTGTCTCTCAAGCTGATCTGTTTCTTGAAGATAGCTGCCTCGCTCTCCTGCTCTCTTCAGCCCCTAATCACTCGCTGAACTGATTCCTGTGGGTGGCTGCTTCTCTCTCTCTCTATTGCTGCTGCTTCTTTAATGCCTCATTTGTGTCCAATCTTCTTCCTGGCTCACAGCACTGTGACTACTAATTGATAAATTGCAAAGAATAACCTGTTTGCTATTCCTTCCTGTTTCTTATTTGCTGCTGAGACATAGTTTACAAAATACATGGCTAAAATTCATTTTATAAACAGTCCAAAGATGGTTGTGTTAGGTGGATTAGCCATTGCCACTTAGTGTCGGGGGATTAGTAAGATAAATACTTGAAGTTATGGGGATAGGATCTCGGTGCTATTATGAGTGGTGAAGAACTGATGGTTTGAATGGTCTCCTTCTGCACCGTAGGGATTATATGACAAGCATCCTATCATCTTGTGTCACCTAGAAAGACTAATTTAACCTCCTTTGCATCACCTGGAGCTAGAAACATGAGTACACACATCTCTGAATTTAATTTCATTAGTGATTTATTTGCCTTAAAAACCATCCCAACTGTAATGCTCCAACATTGCTTAATTAGCATTGGGGGGAAATTTTCCCATCCCACCCACCATGGGAATCATTGCGGGAAAGATGCGGTTTTGGGGAGAGCACAGCCAGAAAATCCTACCCATAATGTCTGTCTGAGTGCTGTTAGAGACCAGAGCAGAAACTCCAAGTATATTATGGAGTTAGTCTAGACCCCAATACTTCTTTGATTTCTGCATTAGGGCAAGCAGAAGGTGTTTCACCCCATAGCGTCATACAGTACAGAAAAGCCCTTTCGACTCATCAAACCTGCATCAAAAATAGCTGCCACTAAAGGCAAACTAATCCCATTTTCCTGCACTTGTCCCGTATGTTTGAATTTTATGATATTTCAAGTGCTCATCCAAATATTTTTTAAAGGTTGTAAGATTGCCGGCCTCTATTTCTCTTCAGGCAGCACTTTCCACCTTCTCACCACCTCTCCTCGAATCCTTTCTGAATCTCCTTACCCTAAAACTACAATCCCTCATGATTG
Organism: Sphyrna mokarran; assembly: GCA_024679065.1. Classification (NCBI taxonomy): domain Eukaryota; kingdom Metazoa; phylum Chordata; class Chondrichthyes; order Carcharhiniformes; family Carcharhinidae; genus Sphyrna; species Sphyrna mokarran. Next base: position 39,188,960 of record JAGIQG010000028.1, on the reverse strand, counting down.
ACCCCTCAACGAAGGGAACAGCTGCTCCCGACTCACCCTGCCAATGCTCCTCATCATCTTACACATCTCTATCATTTCGCCCTTCAGCCCCTCTGCTCTAAAATAAAATCCAAGCTAATCCAGTCTCTCCTTAAAAGCTCAAATGCTTCATCCCAGGGAACATCCTGGTGAATCTCCTCTGTGCCAATTCTAGTGCCATCACATCCTTCCTATAGTGAGGTGACCAGAACTGCACACACAGTAATTCAGCTGTGACATAATCAGCTTCTTTACATCTGCAACGTTACCTCTTTGCTCTTATACTCTATGTCACAACTGATAAAAGCAAGTGTCCATAAGCCTTCTTAACTATCCTATTCACTTGGTCTGCTGATTTCAGGGATCTGTGAATAAATACTCAAATCCGTTTGTTGTTCTGAGATTCTGTATCCTGCCATTCATTAAGTGCGCCCTCATCTTGTTTCTTCTTCTAAAGAGCCACACGTTGCACTCTTAAAGGTTAAATACCATTTGCTACCGCTACCCATTTGACCAACCCATCGATTTCTTCCTGTAACCTACAGTCTAATTACCCTGCCAATCTTGATGTCATGTATAGACTTCCATAACATTGCGTGACAGAGGGCAGCATGTGACACAGTGATTCGCCCTGCTGCCTCATAATGCTGGGGACCCAGGTTCAATTCTGGGTCATTGACTTTGTGGAGTCTGCACATTCTCTCATCTCTGTGCAGGTTTCAAAGAACAAAGAAAATTACAGCACAGGAACAGGCCCTTCGGCCCCTCCAAGCCTGCACTGACCATGCTGCCAGACTGAACTAAAACCCCCTACTCTTCCAGGGATCATATCCCTCTATTCCCATCCTATTCATGTATTTGTCAAGACACCCCTTAAAAGTCACTACCATATCAGCTTCCACTACCTTCCCCAGCAACGAGTTCCAGGCACCCAGTATTCTGTGTAAAAAGTCAGCCTCGTACATCTCCTTTAAACCTTACCCCTCACACCTTAAGCCTATGTTACCTTCCATCCTGAGAAAAAGCTTCTGACTATCCACTCTGTCCAAACCTCTCATAATCTGATAGAATTCTATCAGGTCTCCCCTTAACCTCCGTTGCTCCAATGGGAAAAAACCAAGTTTCTACAACCTCTCCTCGTAGCTAATGCGTTCCATACCAGGCAATATCTGGTAAATCCTTTCTGTACCTTCTCCAAGCCTCCATATCCTTCCGATAGTGTGGTGAGTAGAATTGAATACTATATTCCAAGTGCAGCCTAACTAAGGTTCTACAAAGCTGCAACATGACTTAGCAATTTTTAAACTCAATGCCCCGGCTGATGAAGGCAAGCATGCCGTATGCCTTCTTCTCTATGTTCACCTGCATTGCCACTTTCAGTGACCTGTGTACCTGTACACCTAGATCCTTTTGCCTATCAATACTCTTAAGGGTTCTGCCATTTACTGTATATTTCTTATCTGTATTAGACCTTCCAAAATGCATTACCTCACATTTCATAGAAATCATAGAACCTACAGTGCAGAAAGAGGACCTTCAGCCAACAAGTCTGCACAAACACAACCCCACCCAGGCCTTACCCCCATATATTATACCCACTAATCAACACATCCCTGGACATTATGGGGCAATTTCTTAGCATGGCCAATCAACCTAACCCTCACATCTTTCGACTGTGGAAGAAAACCAGAGTACCCAGAGGAAACCCACACAGACACGAGGAGAATGTGCAAACTCCACGCAGACAGTGACCTGAGTCGGGAATCGAACCCAGGACCCTGGAGCTGTGAAGCAGCAGTGTTGACCATTGTGCTACCGTGACGCTGTTTCTCAGACTTAAACTCCATCTGCCATCTCCCCACCCAAGTCTGCAACTGATCTATATCCTGCTGTATCCTCTGATCGTCCTCATTGCTATCGGCAAATCCACTAACCTTTGTGTCATCTGCAAACTTCCTAATCAATCCAGTTTCCTCCGGGTATTCCAGTTTCCTCCCACAGTCTGAAAGATGTGCTAGTTAGGGAGAATTGAGCACCAGGGTGTGGTGACTTGAGGATTTTCACAGTAACTTCATTGCAGTATTAATGTAAACCTACTTGTGACACTAATACCTAAACATAAACATTTCTCCCACAGTTTCATCAATATCATTTATGTATATAAAAAACAGAAGGGTCCCATTATTGATTCTTGTAGTTCATCACTGGACACTTGCCTCTAGTCACTCAAATAGCCTTCAACCACTAACCTTTGTGCATGATTCAATTGACCGACTAAGAAGTTTTTATTAAAACAAACTTTATTTTCAACAATATTGTTAAAATATAACAAAAGAATTAGCATAATTTTTACCAATTGGAAATACTTAAGCATGACGAGGTATATCTCTGCAGTTCCAATCCAAGCAGTATCCTTACAGAAATAACTTCCTTTTCAGATTCAGCACAAAAATAAAAACATTCACATGGGTGCAATATTTCCAACCTTTTAACTCCTCTGGATAGATGGATACAGACACCTGCCTTCTGACTCTCATGCAGGAACCTCCAGAGAAAGATACACCCCCAAACAGCAGAATCTCAGAGAAAAAGACTGACTTTTTACGGAAACCAATCTCTGAATCCAGCGAGAGAAAAAGAGGCATTGCTCTCTAACACTTTCAAACTCCAACTGAGCTTGACTTCTTTGTGTAGGTCTTGCTCTGCCAGTCACATAATTTGTTCCCTATCAGTCATCCTAATGAAGCTCCACACTGCAAAACCCTAAGGGAAGTCATTAAAATGACTTTTATCCTGCGCTAATGCATTCCAGCAAATCAAAGCAGTTTTGCTGCTGCAGTAACAACACAAGCTGATGATTGCAGACAATGTCACACTGGTGTTAGAACAGACTCTTAAACCAGCTCTTGTACAGAATAGAAAAACTGCAGCACAAACAGGCCCTTCGGCCCATAAGTTGCGCTGGTCATATCTTTACCCATGACTCAAATGCATTTCTTGAAGGTATATTATTGTCACAGTGCAAAGCCAGTTTAATCGTTAAATCAAGCTTCTCAACACATCTGTTTCTTTTCTGGATGTAAGATAATCTTTCCGTAATAAGCTGCTCTGTTTCTATTGGGATGCGATGCATTCTTTCCAGATGTGATTGCGGATTCAATGTCATTCCTGATTTATTTTGATTAATGTTTCAGTCTGTGTTATTTAAAAACACTGAAGTCTGTCATCAATCTCAAAGTCTGCAGAACCTCCAGATGGACAGCTTCCTGATGAATGGCAATGATTTTCTGAGTATTTCTTTTTGTATTAGAGGATACAGCAAGTTATAAACTGTTTGGAGATTTGGGTGGCGAAATGGCAGTTGAAGTTGAATCAAACAAGTGTGAGATAATGCATTTTGGAAGGCATTAGGCATTAAATAGTAGCTATTAAAAAATAAATGGTAGAACCTTTAGGAATATTTGCAGACAGGGAGATCTGGGTGTTCACCTCTACCGATCACTGAAAGTGGCAGCACCGGTTGGTTAGGCAGTGAAAGAAGTATAAGGCATGTCTGCCTTCATCCATTGGGTTATTGAGTATAAACAATGACAGGTCACGCTGCAGCTATACAAGAAGCTTAGTTAGGGTTCATTTAGAATATTGTATACAATGCTGATCGCCACTTTACCAGAAGGATGTGGACGCTTTGGACGGAGTACAGAAGAGGTTTACCAAGATGTTGTCTGGTGGATATTATCTATGAGGAGAGATTGGATATGCTTTGCTTGTTCTCACTGGAAGAACGGTGGTTGAGAGGTGACCGAGTAGAGATCTACAAGATTATGATTGGCTTGGATAGAGTGGATAGTCAGATGCTCTTTCCTCGGGTAGAAAAGTTAAGTACTCAGGGACACTGGCTTAAGATACACGGGAAAAGTTTAGAGGAGATGTGCGAGGCAGGTTTTTTTAATACAGAGAATCATGAATATCTGGAATGTGCTGCCTGGGGGATGTGGTGGAGCAGGTATGATAGCGGCATTAAAGGGACAACCAGATGAACGCATGAAGAGGATGTGAATGGAAGAATACAGACTCCATAATTGCATACAGTTTTAATTTAGACAGGCATGATGATGGGCACAGGTTTGGAGGGCTGAACGGCCTAATCCCCTGCTGTCATGCCGTTTGTTCTTTGTTTTTTTATCCCAATTGAACATTGCTGGCTTTGCTTCCAGATGAATACAACCTACTTGCAACAAGACTGGCCTAACTGAGAAATACCAGATTCTCAATGCATCTTTCAAACCACAAACTTGTTTATTTTCTACAGTTTCCCTATGACTTCAATCATTTATTTAGGTGGTTTGAAAAACACCCTTTTTGAGATGTTTACCCTTGCTTTTCTGTCTACTGGCCAACATTTCCACAAGTATGTAACTCAGGGAGATAGGAGCATTTTCAACATCATTTTTCTTACCATGGGGTATCCATCTTGATATCCAAGTTTTTCTTTGAAACCATTATCCACTAGTCTCATGTTAGTCTTATGTGCACTTTTTTTCTGGACATATCCACTTGGGATATCCACCCGGAAGCAGGGCTTGGAACAGACGGAGCATGGCTCATTGCATGACTCAAAGCCCATCTCTAACTGCCCTCCATTTTTGTGGGTATTTAAGAGTCAACCACATTGCTGTAAGTCTAGAGTTATACGTAGGCCAGTCCAAGTAAAGACGGCAGATTTCCTTTCCTGAACGAACCAGATGGGTTTTTATGAAAATCAACAACGGTTTCATGGTCATCATTAAACTTTTGATTCCAGTTTTTTGACTGAATCCACAATTCACCATCTGCTGTGATGGGGTCTGAACCTGGCTCCCCAGATCTTGACATGGATCTCTGCATTACAAGTCCATTGCCTATAGCACTATGTTACTGCCTTCCTCCTCTGAACTCTCCTCTGGCTGCTCAGAGGCCTCCTCAGGCCTCTCTGAATCTTGCAATGCCACTCTTAAGTCCTGCTCTGGCTTTTTTAAAATACATTTTCTGGGATGTGAGTGTCGGTGGTGGGGCGTTTATGGGGAGGGGGTTTTGGGAAGGGGGTTTGTGGGGAAGGTACATGGTGGTACGCCAGAATGCCATTCACCATTGAAGTGACAGGTTGCCCTGCTGTACAGAGAGTAGCGAAATGCAAAGAATCAGTTGGTGTGATGTTTAATCCTGGTCTTGTGTCCTTGCCACAACAGAATCTGTGTTCTTTTAGAATACTGTTAGCCCAGAGCCTCTTATCAACTGTCCATCACCATTGATAATTCAGCTGCCTCACCACCCTGAGGGTCAGACTCAGAGTAAGTGGTAGTCATTAGGCAGCTCACAGTCCAGGCATTGTGAGAGCTCCAAAAGAGAAAATGCTGGAAAATCTCAGCAGGTCTGGCAGCATCTGTAAGGAGAGAAAAGAGCTGATATTTCAAAGAACAAAGAACAAAACAGCACGGGAAATAGGCCCTTCAGCCCAACGAGCCCATGCCGCCACCCTGATGTTCCCACCTCTACCCACGATCCCTGTCCATGTTTATAGGTCTAAAGTCCTGACGATTCTTTGTCAAAGCTTAGTGACGGCTCACCTGATGCCGCTTCTTCAGCCAGAGAGTGGGGAATCTGTGGAACTCTTTGCTGCAGAAGGTTGTGGAGGCCAAGTCACTGAGTATCTTTAAGACAGAGATAGATAGGTCTTAGTTAATAAGAGAATCAGGAGTTATGGAGAAAAGGCAGGAGAATGGGGATGAGATAAATATTAGCCATGATTGAATGACAGAACAGACTCGATGGGCCGAGTGGCCTAATTCTGTATCTTGTGGGTCTTATGGAACCGTCTCTGATTTGTTTCTTATTTAAAAATGCCCTTTCTCAAGCAGGGAGACTAAAACTACATATATAGTACTCCAGGTATGATCTCACCAATGCCCTATATCACTGCAGCAAAATACCCCCTTTTTATTTTGAAATATCCCTTACAATGAACAACAGCATTCCATTTGCTGTAACTGTATACTAAAATTGTGTTACTCATGTACCAGGACACCAAGATCCTCTATCCGTCAAGAGTCCTGCAATCTGTCTTTCTATTTAAATAATATTCAGCTTTTCTATTTTATCCATCAAAGTAGACAAGTTTGCATTTTTCCACAGCATCTGCCAAATGTACGCCCACTCACTTAATCTCTCTATATCCCTTACATCCTCTTCAAATGCTGCTTTCTTATCTAACTTTGTCCATTAGCAAATTTATTTCCTGCAATGTGAGTTTTTATATTGTGCAGTCGCCTTTAATGTTGCACCTTGTCAAACGCCTTCTGGAAATGTGTGTACAGCATGTCCACAGACAAGTTGCATTACGGATTCTTAAAGGGAGGGATTTATAGTAACTCTTGCTGAAACCTACTATGGACACCCCATTTACTGCCTTTTTTTTGTAGCTGAATATCAGACCAGTGTACAGGAAAAACTTCCCCTCATCATCGGCTCTGCAGCTGCTGGACTGGTCTTCATCATTGCTGTTGTTGTCATACTCATCGTTTGTAACAGGTAACTCGATGTTTTCACAATCTTCCAAACATTGATATTTGTTTATTGTGACATGATTTCTTGTGCAGTTTACTTCTGTGCATGATTCCGTGTAAGTCCTTCAATTAAGAATTATTTTGAAATGTAGCAAACTTACTCCTAGATTTTATGGTTTAGTTCAGAAATGCCCTGATGGTAGTTATCATTTGTTTGCTTAATTTAGAAAATTTTAGCTCTCTATATAAAGCTGATGAGACACCAGTTGGGAGCCTGCAGTGTTTTTCTTGCTCCATTGCTGTGAAGTTCTGCCTCAGTGCAGCCACAGTGCTGCACCCTCAGGATATGTGCTGCATGGATTGCATTTCTTTTTAGCCAGTCTGGAATCCTTGATGTTGACGTATACAAGACTCAAGGAATTCTAACCAGTTTTCAAATGTAACATTGTTCCATAAATCTCACATTCTTTTTCTGCATTAAACTCTATGATATAATTGTTTTGTAAATATACACAGTGAGAGTCATTGAATGTAGTTGTGACTGAAGTGAGATTGGTTTGTTCCATCTCTTCCTCCAGAATTAACCAACTAGGAGTAAAAGTACTGATCAACCATTATCTAACTAGAATGGTGGAACAGGCTCAAGAGGCTAAATGCCTGACTCCTAATCCATGTTACTCGCCCAAGTACTTAAAAGCAGAGTCAGAAATGTGCCTCAAAACAAACCTTTTCCTTTTATCACTGTTTAAATGTCCTGAATCCTAATTTTCATCCCTTGAGTGACATCTCCATGAGACTACAAGACCTAACTCTCTCCTTTTTACCCAATACTAACTCCTACAGGTCACCTATCTTCTGTCCAGACTCCCAGCTCCAAGATCAAGGTTTCCAGTTCCAACAAGGTTCAAGCTTCCGGCTCCAAGGTCCATCCTTCCAGGCTCCCAGGTCTAACCTCCCAAATCCCAGCTCTTTGTTTTCCGCTCTCTCTCCCTTGTCATTGCTACCAATCAAACACCTTAATTTATTCCCCGGTGGATAATCCCGTAGGTGAAACAATTGATCCAAGATCTATATCTTTAAGAAAAATGCCAGTTGCACACATCATTTCTTCCCTCTCCCTTCCTTTCCTACCTCTACCCAGCATTTCTATTTTTGCCTCTGTCTTGACTGGTGTTATTCCAGTATTAATGCAGCAGTACTGTTTATACTCTTAGAATTAAAAAGTAACAGATCTAAGCAGACTTTCAATGGTTAAAAGAACCAAACTCTTGTGAAAGATCATTTAAAGGCCAGCTCTGAGCTTTAAGAGCTTCTGATATGACATTGGCAACCTGAACGTTGATATCTCAACAAACCATCCAGTGAGTGAGGAAGATACAACACCAGGGAATCAAGATGGATGGGTAACAGAGGAGAGGAACGTGCAGGAGATTAATTGAAATGAAAAATCTTGTTGAGTTGAAGCTAATGCCAGATGTTTTCACATGAGGATGGGAAAGTTGCTATTATATGATTAATAATTGAACAAAAATGTATACCAGTACTGTTATGGGGAAACTAGATGAAAGGGCAAAATAAATAACTATAGACCAATGAATTCAATATGTGTATGGCATGAACTTCAAGAAGAAATGAGATAAAGCTCTGGAGGCGAAAGAAATCAAGAGATATGGCGGGGGGGGGAAGGGAAATCAGGAAGTTGAATTCAATGATCTGAATGACAGAGCAGGTTTAAAAGGCCAATGGCCTCCTTCTGCTTTTGGTGCCTATGTTTCTATGTTTCATAAAGGAAATAGGCAGAGGGAAAGACAACCAAATTGGAAAAACAGAATTATTATATGAAAGCTAACTGGCATCAAACTAACCCACTAGATATTTTGGAGATAGAAATTGCAGTTTGGGTACAATCAGATTGCATTCATTGTGCCTGAAACAATGCTGATTTTCTGAAATAGGATCTATTGCGAAAGGAGAAATAACCAGGAAGTATTGGAGTGTCAATGCTACTGAAAGCTGTCGGTCCACATTCATGACTGCTGACTTGTTTGTTCTTGTTGAGGGACATGCAACATTTTGGAGGAAATAAATTATTAGTGAACCATTTCAAAGTTTCATTTACATGCACTAGTCGGTTTCTTAGTAAATCTAATATTATTTACCACTGTCTATTAGTTCCTTTGTGATTACAAAAGCAAAAAGAGCCTTCCCATACAAGTGCAATCATGAAAATCTTAAAATTTTGCAATTCTGCCCCAAGGTTGCGGACAGTTTAATGGAAAAGATCTATTAAAAGTTCAACTAATGAAAGAGATGAAAGAAAATATAAGTGTAAGTGCTCCTGGATGTAATTTATTTATACTTAAAATGTCCCCAACTCTCGAGTTGCCGATATGATTTGAATGAGTAGAAGCTTCACTCCACAGTATATAATTTATCAATGATAAATTTCAACACTATATTGTTCGGCAGTAGTTTGAGCAGAGTGAGAAGATTTGGACAGGCCAATCAAGAAAGGGCATTAAAACTAAAAGGAGTGTTAAACATAGTTATGGATAGGTAAGATAAATAGGAAATAATAAATAGAAGTACACATTACAAAATCACTAGAAATAAAGTAGCAGGAAAATTAATAGCACTAAAGGTTGCCAAATTCCCCAGCACTGATGGCTTGGGAATAGAATATTAAATAAATGGTTTCTGAGAGATTGAATGTATTGGTTGTGTTCTTCCAAATTTCCCTACATTCCGGAAAGATTCCAACAGATTGGAAAACCATAACTCCTGTTCAAGGAGGAAAACAAAAGGAGGAAACTATAGACCAGTTAGACTTGCATGGGAAAATTCCAGAATCCATTATTAAGGAGTTAGTCATGGAACCTGCTGAGAACAGAATAGTTTTATGGAAAGGAAATCATGTCTGATTAAGTCGTTAGGGTTCTTTGAGGATATAACAAGCAGAGTAGATAAAGGGGAACCAGTAGATTTGGTATATTTAGATTTCACATAAAAGGTTACAACACATGATTAGAGCACATCAGGTTGAGATATTATATTATTATGGATAGAAGATTGGCTGACTTAGTTAATCATTTTCAGGTTAGCAAACTGTAAGTAGTAGATTTCCACAGGACCTCAAATATTTACAATCCTTATCAATGACTTGGATGAAGAGTCAGGTTCAAATTTGTTGACAACACAAAACTAGATGGAAAAGAAAGCTATGAGGAGAATGGGAAGGGCTGAAATTTTAACAGTTCTGCATCTGAATTGTCATCGCCACAGCGATCCCATTAATAAAATATATTTAAGAGGTCTGCATTTTATTTTTATTTAATTTTTTACTCCATCTTTACAATTATGAAACGGTGCTCAGAGTGGACCACATGGACCCAAATCCATTCCTTGTTTGCTCCAAAAACCAAAATCAAAATCCAATTGAATCCAATTTGTGGTCTCCACAAGAGAGACAAACAAGATCCAAGCTGCAAGACATGGCCTTGCAGCTCATCTTGGTCTTGAAGTTGCCCACTGGGGTTTCCTAGTTACAATCCAGGTCAAAATAATTGTCTCATAGAAGGAATAGGTTGGGACTGATAAATCAGTAGATGTACCCTCTTCCCCTTCCCCCAGACCCATAATGGCAGCTATACCTCGCCTACAGTTGCTGGCTGACCATTCAGGAACATGGTCAGACAACTGTGAAGTTTTAAAATTAAAATAAGCTTGTGCCTCTCTATTTAAATCCTCCCATTGACAACTGTCACTTGGGCAGTGGAGCTGCTAATCTCCAAGTGTTTTGGTACATGTTACAATCAGGGAAATGAGTAGGCAGCGGGAATTCAACAGGATTGAAATCAATTTCCTTGCTGGGGGTTCACCGGTGGTGATGGTGAGGGTTAAACTACTAAATTGGCAGGGAAATAGCTGCCAGCGTATGCAAGTCATAAGTATAGTTCTTGCATGCCTTCAATACACAGTCCACGTTTCACAGGCATACAGGAGGGTAGTGAGTACCACAGTGCTGTAGACCTTCAGTTTTGTTGCTGGGCTGATGCTTTGACGTTCCCATACAGTGGAGCGCAATCTACCGAAAGCAGAATTTGCATTTGTTATTCTGCAGTTAACTTCTGTATTAATAGTCATTGCTTGGGAGACAGTGCTGCCAAGATAAGTGAACTGGTTCACTGCCTGTAGTTTCTGCCCTTTGATTGTGATTATGGGTTCTGTGTATGGTGCACGAGGAGCAGGCTGGTGCATGACTTCAGTCTTTTTAATGTTATGGTGAGATGAAGTTGTCACAAGCCATGGAAAATTTGTCCACACTGACTTGCATCTCTGGCTCTGAGCGAAAGCTTGCAGATTTACTATGAAATAAATCGGTTGGATTTAAAATTGGTGTTGCCAGACTCTTACTGAGCCAGCATACAGGACACAGTCATCAGCAAAGAGAAAATCTCTCAGAACAGTCTCCTTCACTTTGATAATAGCTTGAAGTCTCCTCAGGTTGAAGAGCTTCCCATCCACTCTGAAAGTGAGGCTGATCCCAGCAACACTGTCCTGGAAGGCATCATTCAGCATGGCAGTAAACATCATGCTGAACAGTGTGGGTGTGAGCACACAGCCCTGTTTGACGCTATTGGTGACTGGGAATGCCTCAGAGGATTCTCTGCCATCCAGTACTCTGGCCATCATGGAACTGGTGTACCATCTGAATGAATTTGGGGGAGCAGCTGAACTGTGACATGATCCTCCACAGGCCTTGTTGGTTTACAGTATCAAAGGCTTTCGCAAGGTCAACAAAGGTGTATAGAGCTCACCATTCTGCTCCTGACACTTCTTCTGAAGTTGGCACACAGCAAAAATCATATCAGTAGTCCCACGAGCTTTGTGGAAGCCACACTATGACTCTGGAAGCAGGCCCAGCTCCAGATGATGAGCAGACAATTTAGTAGGACTCTTGTGAGGGTTTTTCCGGTGATGGAGAGCAGTGAGATTCCTCAGTGGTTGTTGTGTACTTGCTTTTGACCCTTCCTCTTGCAGAGGTGTACGATGGAAGCATCTTTAAATTCCTGAGGAATGGATCCTTGCTTCCAAAAGGAGTGGAACAACTTGGTGCGCTTCTTGATAATTACAGGACCAGCAACTTTATAGATCTCTGCGGGTCTGGCATCTGCCCCTGGGGCTTTGCCACTGGATAGCTGGCTGACAGCTTTCATGACTTCAGCTACTACCGGTGGGTCATCCATGGTGCTGTTGATATCAGGCTGGGGAATCCTATCTATTGCCTCATCGTTAATAGATGACAGTTGGTTGAGGACGGTTTCAAAGTGTTCAGCCCATCTCTGCAGGATCTGAGCCCTCTCTGTAATGAGAGTTGTATCACCTGTACTCGGGAGGGGGGATCTTCTGAGAGATTGAGGTCCATAGAGAGTGTTGAGGGCTACATAGAACCATTTCAGGTCATTTCTGTTGGCGTATGGGAGATGAAATATTTCTGTATTTTATCTGCCTTGGTGCTCAACCAGGCATCCTGCATTTTACACAGTGTATTCTGGACTGTCCTGTGAGCACTGGTAAAAGCATTTTTCTTGGCAGCTGATGATGGGTCGTTCTGACAGGCCTGATGAAGATGGTGTTTTTCAACAAGTAAAGCCTGTATCTCCTCATCATTCTCATCGAACCAGTCATGCTGCTTGTGGGTAGGGGGCCTGAGCATCTTCAGCACAGATTTAAGGACAGCATCCCTGAAATGTTCCCAGTCATCCTCAGCGCTGTCTGTGAGGTGTAGGTCAGTAAGCTTTATTTCTAAGTCTTTAGCCAGTGCTGAAGCTACGCTGGGGTTCTTTAGCTTAGCCGCATTGATTCCTTTCATAACCTTGCTTCCTTGTGGTCACCTCTTGGGTCTGATGCTAAACCTCATTTTGGAAACAATGAGCCTGGATCTGTCCAGCAATCAGCACCACACATGGCCTCGGTTACTCTGATATCTGTTATGGATAGGCAGACGGAAGATTGTGTTGGTGATGAGGAGGTCGTGTGATGCACAGATCTTCAGTAAGAGTAGGCTGTTACTGTTACACTTGCCCACTCCATGCCTCCCAATGACTCCCTGCCAGATTGCAGAGTCACACCCTACTCTTGCATTGAAATCGCCAAGATCAGCTTGTTGGTGCTGCCCACTGCTGATAATAGGGCGTCTAGTTCTTCATAGAACTTATCTTTCATCTCGTCCGGCTTGTTCGCTGTGGGGCACAGGCTGTGATCAGGGTGGCTTGACTTCTGTTCTGTAGCAGAAGCTGTAAGCCGGTCGTTCACACCCTTGAGTAGACTATCAAGTTTCAGAGCAAGGTGACTCCTGACAGCAAATCCAACTCCAGCATCACAAAGCTCATCGTTGCCACGATTGCTCCAGAGAAATGTGTAACCACTTTCAGTTTCAGTCAACTGACCTACGTTGGCAAGATGAGTTTCACTCAAGGCCGCAATGTCAGTGTTGTATCTTGCAAGCTCTCTGACAACTAAGGCTGTTCTTCTCTCTGGTCTGTCTGCTGTAGGGTTGTCCAAAAGTGCGTGCAAGTTTCAAGTACGCGGTGTCACCTTGTGTTTTATTTTGTTTGTTCAACCGCAAGATGGGATCCCCGCCAGCCACGGTAAACTGGCCAGGGTAGTGAAGCAGGCAATGTTTAGGCCTTTTCTAGCCCCTTCCTCATTCTCCTGAAGTGAGCAGTGTGTTCCTGAAGAGGACTGCTCAGTCACCCAGGTAGACGCCGAGTTCCACTGCTGCTTCAGTCAGCAGAAAACGTCCATTAGACCTGAGTCGCCTGCGTGCAGGTCCGTGACTACAGCTCCCAGTGTATCCACACCTGCTGCTTCATCACTCACCCATCGCCACAGGACTTCAAAGATTGAATAGGACACTGGTGATGATGGTGTTAACATAAGTGCTTGATTTGGATTAAAAGGGAGAGTTGCGCAGCGTCAGCCTCACTCTGTCTTCCCAACTCCCATCTAGATCCAATGGCAAGATAAGAATCAAGATGGCTGGAGGTGGGACTAGGCACAGTGGATGACCAGGATGTCTTTTGTATGTTATCCTGCTCTTCACATTCCATGATGCTTGCAAAAACCGCCTTTTTGATCATTGGATCATTCTGTTGGTCTCATCTGCTCAATCCGCCGGAGTCTATTTCACGTGCTGGGATAGACATCTCCCGATCTCACTGGGGATTGAGACCCGTCAGCTACCCTCACCTGGTTAGCTAGGGCAAACTGAAACCAAAAAGTGGCAGCAAAAGCAGTAATAGAACAATGGGTGAGCTTTTAAGTGGGGATATTTCAAGCACATTCCTAGGGGAAACCAAAACTCAGTGTCCTTAGATAACAAAAGAGGTAGTGAATTAGATGTAACAAAATAAAAAGAGGGTGTATGATACATGTCAGATGAAGTCTTCAGTGAGAACCAGGTCAAATTATATGGGTTGTGAGAAGAAATGAAAATAGAACTGATAAACAGAGTAAGAGAATAGAAAAGCAGTTCACGTAAAGAAAGAAACAAAAAATTTTTACCAGATTTTATTATGTTGAACATAGAACATTACAGCATTAATGGGGCCTCCATTATTAAATGGGTAACACAGGCTAAGGGGCTCTTATTCAGGGCCAAGAAGATGATATATCCTTAGAGTTACAAGGAAAGGCCAAAAAATTTATTGTGTACTTTATATTGGTAGGAGTGGAAATGTTGGGGATCTCAGACTGGAAAAGGGCAAATTTTAGGCATCTTTGAGGTTGGAAGCACATTTTGGTGAATAAAACAATGAATGAGAATAGGAGACTTTCATAGAATCATACAGTGCAGAAGAGGTCCTTTGGCCCATCAAACACACCTGAACTCCCACCTAATCTCATCTGCCAGCATTTGACCCACAGTGCTTTCAAAGGAGAGATGGATCGGATGCAAGCTAGGCATATAGCCATGAGAAATAACTGCAGGGTATCCAAAGCTAGAGCAGTCTGGATGACCAAGGAAATGGATGAAAAAATAAGGAAGGAAAAAGAGGCATAAAATGCATGTTGGAATAATAAAAACAATAGAAACCAGAAATAGTATCTCAAATACAAGAGCGAGGCTAAAGCTGGAATAAGGAAAGTAAAGAGGAAGCTTGAGGAAAGGATGGCAGTAAAATAGTAAAACGTTCTTCAAATGTATTAATAATGAAAGATTATTGAAGAATAGAGTGGGGCCCATAATGGAAGAGCGCGATAAATTGCTCACTGAAGCAAAGGGTACGGCAGAGACACTAAATGAATACTTTACTTCTGTCTTTACCAAACAATGTGGCAATGGCCCAATTGAAAATGTGGGTGTTGAGCAACTGAGCAGATAAAGGAGAGGTGCTGAAAGGGCTGGCAGCATTCCAGCTAAAGGAGTCGCCAGGCCCAGATGGAATGCATCCTTGATTGCTGAGGGAGCAAATTGCAGAGCCATTGACAGAAATTTTCCAGGTTGTCCTGAACACAGAATTTGTCCCTGGGGACTGAGGATTGCAAATGTGACACCGTTGTTTAAGAAAGGATAACTCAGGATACTACAGACCTGAGAGCTTGAATTAGTAATGGGAAATCTGATGGAGGCCATAATACGGGATAAGATATTATGTCTTATTCACTCTAAGATTTCTTAGAGTGAAGACAAGTTGAAAGTGGTTTTCTCCGGGAATCAGTGCCGACTGGTGCTTTTGGCTTTTTTGATTTATATCAATGATTTAGCATTGAAGGTAAAATCTCTAAATTTGCTGATGATACTAAGCTAATGACAGTAGTGAATTGTGAACATGATGCTGAGCAATTTTGGAGGAACATTGAGAAGTTGGCCAAATGGGCAGATGCTTGGCAGATAAATTTCAATGCAACATTCTAGAACAAGAAACTTGGATAGAGAATACAGGCTCAGTGATACAACTTCTCGGGCAGTACAGCAGCAGAGGGACCTCAGGGTTGAAGTGCATAATTCTCTGGATGTAGCCAGGCAAGTTGTTAAGAAAGATATCGGATCAGTTTATCAATAGAAACATAGAGTAAGAAAGTGATGCTACATCTTTGCAAATCATTGCTCAGACTACATTTGGAATATTATGTTCAGTTCTGAGCATTTGATTTAGGAAGGATGTTAAAGCCCCAAGGGAGTGCAAAGGAGATTTGCTAGAATGATACTAAGATTGAGGAATTTGAGATTAAAGGCAAAATTAGAGAACTTGGGCTTATTCTCCTTGGAGCAGAAAAGATTAAGAGGTGATTTTATTGAAGTGTTCAAAATTCTGAACAATTGTGGTGGAGGAAAGAAGGATATTCGGTATGCCAGTGACCAAGTATCACCACTTCAAGATAGTCAGCAAGAGAACTAAGAATGAGATGAGGAGAAATTTCTTTGCTCAGACAGTTGTTGGGATTTGGAATGCCCTGCCTGGGAGAGAGGTGGAGGCGGATTCCATGGGAGATTTCAGTGAGAGTTGGATATAGTTTTTTGAAGTCATAAATTTAAAGGGAGACAGAGCTGGAGAATGGGACTCGCTGGGTGGCTCTTTCGGGAGCTGGTCTGACACAATGGCCAAATGACCTCTTTCTGTGCTGCAAAACTCTATTGGAGAGGATACTGAGGGAGAGGATTTATGAACATTTAGAGAAGTTTAGTATGATCAAAAGTAGTCAGCACAGCTTTCTCAAGGGTAGCTTGTGCCTTACGAACCTAGTTGAGTTCTTTGAAAATGTGACTCAATACATTGATGAAGGAAGACCGGTGGATGTGGTTTATGTGGACTTCAGCAATGCGTTTGATAAGGTCCCCCATGCAAAACGTCTTGAGAAAGTGAGAAGGTATGACATCCAAGGGGCTGTTGCCTTGTGGATCCAGAACTGGCTTGCCGGCAGAAGGGAGAGAGTGGTTGTGGATGGGTCTTTTTCTGCATGGAGGTCAGTAACCAATGGAGTGCCCCAGGGATCTGTTCTGAGTCTCTTGCTGTTTGTCATTTTCATAAATGACCTGGATGAGGAAGTGGAGGGATGAGTTAATAAGTTTGCCAATGACACAAAGATTGGTGGTGTTGTGTATGGTCTGGAGGGATGTCAGAACTTGCAGCGAGACATAGATAGGATGCAAGACTGGGCAGAGAAGTGGACTTCAACATGGATAAATGTGTGGTGGTCCAGTTTGGCAGGTCCAATGGGATGAAGGAGTATCAAGGGTAGGACTCTTAGCAGTGTTGAGGAGCAGAAGGACCTTGGGGTCCGGGTCCATAGGTCTCTTAAATCGGCCTCGCAGGTGGAGGATGTGGTCAAGAAGGCATATGGTGTACTAGCCTTCATTAATCGAGGGATTGAGTTTAGGAGTCCGGAGGTAATGCTGCAACTTTATAAGACTCTTGTCAGACCCCACTTGGATTACTGTGTGCAGTTCTGGTCGCCTCACTATAGGAAGGATATGGAAGCTATTGAGAGGGTGCAGAGGAGATTTACAAGGATGTTGCCTGGATTGGGAGGCAGGCCTTATGAAGATAAGTTGAGGAAGCTAGGTCTCTTCTCCCTGGAGAGACGAAGGTTGAGAGGTGACCTGATAGAGGTTTATAAGATGTTGAGAGGAATAGATAGAGTGGATTCTCGGAGACTATTTCCAAGGGCTGAAATGGTCGCTACGAGAGGACACAGGTTTAAGGTGCTGGAGGGCAAGTACAGAGGAGATGTTGGGGGTAAGTTTTTCACTCAGAGGGTGGTGAGTGAATGGGATCGGCTGCCGTCAGTGGTGGTAGAGGCGAACTCGCTGGAGTCTTTTAAGAGACTTCTGGATGAGTATATGGGATTAAATCGGATTGAGGGTTATATATTGACCTGGTAGGTAGGGATATGATCAGCGCAACTTGTGGGCTGAAGAGCATGTTTGTGCTGTAGTGTTCTATGTCCTATGATGATATGATTCTGTGAACTGGATGGAATCAAAATTGAGAGGCTGGAGATATCTTTCATATTGATACTAATGCTGATAATACTGTGAGTGGATAAGTCATTTGTGACTGGGTTGGAGATATTAGAAGGACTTTCCCCATGATTCTAATCTTCTCTACATTTGATGGGGTTGGCAGTGGATTTGAGAAAATCCACAGGTGGAGTCGAGCTAACATTACTAAACTGGTAATGCGAAGGACACGGACTCTGAGGACATGGCAGATAGTGGAATTTATATTCAATTTATTAATAAATCTGGAATTAGAAGCTAATCGTAGTAATGGTGACTATGAAACTATTAGATTGTTGCAATATCTCAACTGGTTCTATTGCCATTTAGTGATGGAATCTTCTATCCTTATCTGTTGAACTCAGATTGCTTAGAAAAATGCTGAGTTTTACCAAAACACCGCAGAAAAGTCAAAAAGGAATAAAATCTTCTGAAACTTACAACTATCATCATTGTCATCTGGTACTTTGAATGAAACCCTCAGGATGGTGAATGAGCTGAAGAAAGATCGATGGAGGGGAGAAATGTCAAATGATGTATTTTACAAATGTTAATAAGGACATTGAGCATACCAAATAATAAATAGCACAATATTGAAAATGTGGATGAGCAGAGGAATGTTGACGTTAAGTCCATGAAGGTGACAATTTGGGTTTATAAACAGAGAAATGGAATATAAAATCAATGAAATTGTGATGTAACTTTCCAAATCATGAGTCAGGTCTCAGCTAGCATACTGTCGGCATCAGTGGTCTGGTGAGATCTAAATAGCTGAGCAAGCTGCAGAGGATAGCAAGATGTTATCCAGGATGAGGGTCTTCAGTTATGAGGGGGGGATTGAAAAAGTCAGAACTATTCTTGAAACAGAGTTAAAAATTGACAAGATGATGAGGGATTTTGACAGGAAATGGATATAGGAGGACTATTCCCCTCAAGGGTGGATCAAAAGCTAGAGGTCAAAGATTTCAAATATTGGCAAGTGATGAGAACATTTCACCTGAAAAAGTGATGGGAAATGATTCTGTTGATAATTTTAAGAGAGGAGCAGTTAGATAGGTGAGGATGAAGAACTTACAGGTTCTGGACAAAAGCAGGAATGTAAGACTAAATAGGTCTAACTGGTCTTTCCAAGAAACAGCCAAGGCATATTGGATTGAAGAGTTTGCTGATATCCTCTCTGTTTGTGCGATTATATGAAATAGGAGTGGGAAATTTTAAATTCAACCTGTTGCCGTGTCAACAATTATGTATTGACAACAGCTCTCATTTGGTTCACTTTCAGGAGGCGGGGGTTTGACCGGGCAGATTTGGAATACACGGACAAACTACAACATTACACCAGTGGTCATGGTGAGTTCAGATATCTTCTTATATTTGTTACAAACAAACTAGACGGGATTGATGAGCAAATTACAACACATCTACTGGTGCACTTCAGCATTTGATCAAGTCTTATTAGATTGCAGAGGACAAGCTATACCCAGGAAAGCCCTGATATACCTCGTGATGCAGTCTCTGGCGTGTACCAGTTTCTGGCAGGGTGCAGTCTCTTGCATATCGCTGTCCCTGGTGTGTCACTGCACTGGCATGTTACTATCCCTGGCACATTGCAGTCTTTGGCACATTTGCAACAGAGGATGTCAGTGAGGTTAGAAGGTTCATGGTGAGTGCTGTCTGACTGAGAGGAATGCTTTTGGAGTTGGGTGAACACAGGGAGTTAGGGTGAAACAGGCAGCAAAGGCTACGAGTGAGAATGCTGATTGGTAAGTGTTTTTCCTTTTTGCTCATGGCATTGTACATTTTTATAATATTTCTGTGTAATTTCTGTGGTTTATAGTTTGAAAAGGATGTACTCGGTAGTAACAAGGAGCAGGAAAGAAGGACCCTAGAAAATTGTTTGTATCTGAAACAAGACACCTTTCAAAAGTTTAATTTAAAGGGGTAAGACATGACAGCTGTGGTTTGCTCCTCTTGCTCCATGTGGGAGGCTGGGACTGTTCCAGTCCCCTGGGTCAGTGTGTGTGTAGGGAGTCTCCAACTACATCTCCTGAAAGCTTGAGTTTCAGAGCTGGAGCGGTGGCTGGAGACACAATGGAGCATCTGCGAGTCAGAGAGTATCGTGGAGAGCACCAATAGAGAGTTGGTCACACCACAGACTCAGACTCCGCAGGCAGGAAGAGAATGGGTAATCACCAGACAAAGCAAGAGAGATAGGCAGGTAATGCAGGAACCTGCTGTGACCATTCCCCTGCAGATATACTGCTTTGGATACTGTTGGGGGGAATGACCTGTCTGGGGAAAGCAGCAGCAGCCAAACTCATTGCACCATGGTTGGTTCTGGTGCAGAGGGGAGCGGTAAAAAGTGTGCTGGTGTAATAATTATAGGGGATTCAATTGTAAAGGGAATAGACAGGCGTTTCTACAAACAAGACCTCAAGATGCTATGTTGCCTCCCTGTTGCTCGGGTCAAGGGTGTCTCGGATCTGCTGCAGGACATTCTGAAAGGGAGAGGGCGAGGTTGTGGTACACACTGGCACAATTGGGACCAGTTCTGGGGGAGGTGGGACCTGTACAAATTGGATGGGTTACACCTGGGACTAATGTCCTAACAAGGAGAGTTTGCTCGCGCGGTTGGGGAGGGTTTAAACTAATATGGCAGGGAGATGGGAACCTATATAAGGAACCTGAGAAGGAGGGAGCAGGGACAAAATGTGGGGAGAAGGTTCCAACTACGTCAAAAATCAGGAAAAAAATTAAATGGAAGAAGAACTCATGAGATGTTACTAATAGAAATGCTAGAATTCAGAAAGAAGGTACAAAAACTAGCATAAGGGCACTTTATCTGAAAGCTCGTAGCATTCGAAACAAGGTGAATGAGTCGACGGCACAAATCATTGCGAATGATTATGATTGGGTGGCCATTACAGAGACAGAGTTGCAGGATGGTCACAACTGAAAGTTAAATATCCAGGGGTATCATACTGTTCAGAGAGACCGACAGGAAAAGGGAGATGGGGTAGCTGTGATATTTAAGGGTGACATCAGGGTGGCAATGAGAGATGATATAGGTTCTATGGAAAAAAAAGGGTTGAATCCATTTGGGTAGAAATTAGAAACGGTAAGGAGAAAAAGTCACTGATAAGGTGTAGTCTATAGGCCACCAAATAATGACATCATGATGGGGTGAGAAATAAATAAAGAAATAACTGATACATGTAAAAATAGTGCAGCAATTATCACGGAGATTTTAATCTACGTATCAATTGGTCAAATCAGGTTGGGCAAGGCAGCTTTAAGAAGGAGTTCAGAGAATGTATCCACGATAGCTTCCTTGAACAGTATGTAATAGTACCAACAAGGGAGCAAGCTATCCTAGACCTGGTCCTGTGGAATGAGACAGGAATAATTAATGATTTTGCAATAAGGGATCCTCTTGGAAGAAGCGATCACAGTATGGTTGAATTTAAAATACAGATGGAGCGTGAGAAGGTAAAATCCAATCCCAGTGTCTTGTGCTTAAACAAAGGAAACTACAAAGGAATGAGGGAGGAGTTGGCTCAGGTAGATTGGGAGCAAAAACTTTATGGTCGGAGAATTGAGGAACAGTGGGGGACTTTCAAAGCAATTTTTCACAGTGCTCAGCAAAAGTATACTCCAGTGATAAGGAAAGACTTTAGAAAAAGAGATAATCAGTCATGGATAGTGAAGGAAATAAAGGAGGGTATCAAATTGAAAGAAAATGCATACAAAGTGGTAGATGCTAGTGGGAACTTAGAGGATTGGGAAATCTTTAAAGGTCAATAGAAGAAAGCTATAAAGAAAATAAGATGGATTATGAGAGTAAACTAGCTCAGAATATAAAAACAGATGGCAAAATTTCAACAAATATAAAAAATGAAAAAGTGTGGTGAAAGTAAACTTTGGTCCTTCAGAGGATGAAAAGGGTGATGTAATAACTGGAAATGAGAAAATGGCTGAGACATTGAACAGGTATTTTGTGTCAGTCTTCACAGTGGAAAACACAAATAACATGCTAAAAGTTGATGACAGGAAGGCTGTGGCTGATGAGAACCTAGAATTTATCATTATTATGAAAGAGCATAGAAATATAGAACATTACAGCACAGTACAGGCCCTTCGGCCCTCAATATTGTGTTGAGCTATGTCCAATTCCAAGATCAAGCTATCCCACTCCCTATAATTCTGGTGTGCTCCATGTGTCTATCCAATAACCACTTGAAAGTTCCTAAAGTGTGGTGCAGCAGGCAGTGCATTCCACACCCCAACCACTCTCTGAGTAAAAAATCTACCTCAGACATCTCTCTTATATCTCCCACCATGAACCTTATAGTTATGCCCCCTAGTAACAACTACATCCACCCGAGGAAATAGTTTCTGCACATCCACTCTATCAATCCCTCTCATCATCTTATAAACCTCTATTAAGTCACCTCTCATCCTCCTCCGCTCCCACAAGGAAAGTCCCAGCTCCCTCAACCTTTCCTCATAAGACCTACCCTCCAAACCAGGCAGCATCCTGGTAAATCTCCTCTGCACTCTCTCCAATGCTTCCACATCCTTCTTGTAGTGAGGTGACCAGAACTGCACACAATATTCCAAATATGGCCTCACCAATGTCTGGTACAGTTACAGCATAACCCCCATGGCTCTTAAACTCAAACCCTCTGTTAATAAACGCTAACACACTATAAGCCTTCTTCACGGCTCTATCCACTTGAGTGGCAACTTTCAGAGATCTGTGGATATGAACCCCAAGATCTCTCTGTTTCTCCACATTCCTCAGAACCCTGCCGTTGACCCTGGAATCTGCATTTAAGTTTGTCCGACCAAAATGAATCACCTCACACTTCTCAGGGTTAGACTCCATCTGCCATTTTTCGGCCCAGCTCTGCATTCCATCAATATCTCTTTGCAGCCTGCAAGACCCCTCCACTTCATCCACTACTCCACCAATCTTGGTGTCATCAGCAAATTTACTAACCCACCCTTCAGCCCCCTCTTTTATGATAAAAATCATAAAAAGCAGAGGACCCAGCACTGACCCCTACAGTACACCCGCTGGTAACTGGTCTCCAGTCTGAAAATTTTCCCTCCACCACCACCCTGTGTCTTCTATAATACAGCCAGTTACTTATCCAATTGGCCAAATTTCTTTCTATCCCACACCTCCTTATCTTCTTCATGAGCCTTCCATGGGGAACCTTATCAAACACCTTACTAAAATCCATGTATACGACATCAACTGCTCTACCTTCAGCTACACACTTAGGTACCTCCTCAAAGAATTCAATCAAATTTGTGAGGCAGGATTTGCCTCTTACGAAACTGTGTTGACTATCCCAGATTAAACTGCACCTTTCCAAATGGTCATAAATTCTGTCTCTCAGGACCTTTCCATTTACTTACCAACCACCGAAGTAAGACTAACTGGCCTATAATTACAGGTTCATTCCTATTTCTTTTCTTGAAAAAAGGACAATGTTAACCACTCTCTAGTCGTCTGGCACCATCCCCGTGGACACTGAGGACCCAAAGATCAAAGCTAAAGGCTCCGCAATCTCATCTCTTGCCTCCTAATTTGTTCTAGGATGTATCCCATCTGGCCCAGGGTATTTATCCACCCTCAGACTTTTCAAAATTGCTAATACATCTTCCCTCAGAGCATCTACCTCCTCCATCCTATCAGCCTGTATCACGCAGTCATCCTCAGAAACATAGAACATAGAACATTACAGCGCAGAACAGGCCCTTCGGCCTTCGATGTTGCGCCGACCAGTTAGGAACAAGCAGTGACCCTCTAACCTAAACCATTCCCCTTTCATCCATAAACTTATCTACTAACCTCTTAAACACCACCAAACTTGGCGCATCTACAACTGACGCAGGCAAGGCATTCCATACCCTTACCACCCTCTGGGTAAAGGACCGACCTCTGACATCCGTCCTATAACTACCACCCCTTAATTTAAAGCTATGTCCCCTCGTACTAGCTTTCTCCATCCTAGGAAAAAGGCTATCACTGTCCACCCTATCTAAACCTCTAATCATCTTATATGTTTCGATAAGGTCTCCTCTTAGCCGCTTTCTTTCTAATGAAAACAACCTCAAATCCCTCAGCCTCTCCTCATAAGACCTGCCCTCCATACCAGGCAACATCCTGGTAAACCACCTCTGTACCCTCTCCAATGCCTCCACATCTTTCTTATAATGTGGGGACCAGAACTGTACACAATGCTCCAAGTGCGGCCGCACTAGAGTTTTGTACAGTTGCAACATGACGTTGCGGCTCCGAAATTCAATCCCCCTACCAATAAAAGCTAAGACTCCATATGCCTTCTTAACACCTTATCGACTTGATTGCCAACTTTCAGGGATCTATGCACATATACACCAAGATCCCTCTGTTCTTCAACACTATTAAGAGTCCTACCATTAGCCCTATACTCTACACATTTGTTATTCCTGCCAAAGTGAATTACCTCACACTTTTCCACATTAAACTTCATTTGCCACCTCTCAGCCCAGCTCTGCAACTTGT
This sequence comes from Sphyrna mokarran, assembly GCA_024679065.1. Classification (NCBI taxonomy): domain Eukaryota; kingdom Metazoa; phylum Chordata; class Chondrichthyes; order Carcharhiniformes; family Carcharhinidae; genus Sphyrna; species Sphyrna mokarran. Next base: position 39,164,836 of record JAGIQG010000028.1, on the reverse strand, counting down.
CCAAGTCTCTCTGCAAACTATAACACCCCTCCTCACTATCTACCACTCCACCGACTTTGGTGTCATGGCCCCTCTCTTTAGTAAACACTGAAGAAAAGTACTCATTCATAGTCTTACCTATCTCTTCTGACTCCGTGCACAAATTCCCACTATACTATCTTTGACTGGCCTTAACCCCACCCTGGTCATTTTTAAATTTCTCACATAAGAGTAAAAAGCCTTGGGGTTTTCCTTTATCTGACCCGCCGAGGGCTTATCATACTCCCTCCTAGCTCTCCTTTCTTTAACTCATTCCTGGCTACCTAGTAACAATGAGGTGATCCAACTGAACCTTGTTTTTTCATCTTTACATACACTTCCCTTTTCCTCTTGACAAGACATTCAACTTCCTTTGTGAACCATGGTTCCCTCACATGGCCATTTCCTTCCTGCCTGACAGGGACATACCTATCAAGGACACATAATATTTGTTCCTTGAAAAAGCTCCACTTTTCATTTGTGCCCATACCTGACAGTTTCTGCTCCCATGTTATGCTCCCTACTTCTTCCCTAATTGCACCATAATTACCCCTGAAAGAGGTGGTATTGGGCAAGTTAATGCAACCAAAGGTAGACAAGGTCCTGATGGAATGCATCCCAGGGACTGAAAAAGATGGCGGGAGAAATAGCAAAGGCGCTAGTGGTAATTTACCAAAATTCGCTAGACTCTGGGGTGGTTCCCGCAGATTGGAAACAGCAAATGTGCTGCCACTGTTTGAAAAAGGAGGTAGACAAAAGGTGGGTAACTATCAGCCAGTTAGCTTAACTTCTGTAGTAGAGAAAATGCTTGAATCTATCATCAAGGAAGAAATAACAAGACATCTGGATGTGAATTGTCCCATTGGTAGGACACAGCATGGGTTCATGAAGGGAAGGTCATGTTTGACTAATTTGGTGGAATTCTTTAAGAACATTACATGTGCAGTGGACAGTGGGGAACCTGTGGGTGTGGTACATCTGGATTTCCAGAAGGCATTTGACAAAGTGCCACACCAAAGAATGCTACATAAGAAAGAACAAATGCTACATAAGAAATGCTACATAACAAAGAACAAAACAGCACGGAAAACAGGCCCTTCAGCCCAACGATCCCACACCACCACCCCGATGTTCCCACCTCTACCCGTAATCCCTGTCTATGTTTATAGATCTATGGATTAAAAACCAAATTTGAAACAATTTAGGGAGAATTTGTTTTGCCAATTAGCCTAAGAGCACATCTTTGGGATGTGGGAAGAAACCGGAGCACCCGGAGAAAACCCACGCAAGCACGGGGAGAATGCACAAATTCCCACAGACACAGGCCCAAATCCATGTATCTGCACAGCACAGCGATAGTCACTGAGCTGTCGTGTTGCCCATCAAATGGTCCAGGTCAAGCGTACACTAACGACGTGAAGCACTAGGATACTCTCGAAAAAACTCCAAGAGCAGCCCTCTCACGACCCATCGCGTGTATGCCCCTCGTTAGACAACAAGGTGGACCAAAGCACCTGTAGGATAAAAACAAGTACATCAATATCATCATCTATTTACACACTTCCCAGGGACTCCCAAGGCTCATGATCCCTATTTTAAATCAGTAAAAAGGTGCACAGTGTTACGGGTAATGTATTAGCATGCATAGGGGATTGATTAACTAACAAAAAGGAAAGAGTGAGGGTAAATGGATGTTTTTCTGGTTGTCGATCAGTGACCAGTGGTGTGCCTGCAGTGTTGGGACTGCAATTGTTTATGATTTACATCGATGGTTTAGAATTGGGGAACAAATGTAGTGTGTCAAAATTCACAGATGACACTAAGATGGGTGGAAGATCAAAGTGTGCAGAGGAGGCTGAAAGTCTGCAAAGGGATTTAGATAGTCTAAGTGAGTGGGTGAGGGTCTGGTAGATGGAGTACAATGTTGGTAAATGTGAAGTCATCCATTTTGGTAGGAATAATAGCAAAATGGACTGTTATTTAAATGGTAAAAGATTGCAGCATGCTGCTGTGCAGAGGGACCCGGGTATCCTTGTGCAAAAATCTCAAGGAGTTGGTTTGCAGGTGCAATTAAGAAGACAAATGGAATTTTGTCCTTCGTTGAAAAAGGGATGGAGTTTAAAAACAGTGAGGTTATGTTCCAGCTGTATAAGGTGCTGGTGAGGCCACACCTGGAGTTACTGTGTACAGTTTTGGTCTCCTTACTTGAGAAAGGATATACTGGCACTGAAGGGGATGCAGAGGAGATTCACTAGATTGAGAAGGTTGGCTTATGAGGAGAGACTGAGTATACTGGGGCTATACTCACTGGAATTCAGAAGAATGAGAGGAAATCTCATAGAAACATATAAGATTATGAAGGGAATCGATAAGATAGAAGCAGGAAGGTGGGTGAAACCAGAACTAGGGGGCATAGCCTCAAAATAAGGGAAGCAGATTTAGGACTGAGTTGAGGAGGAACTTCTTCACACAAAGGGTTGTGAATCTGTGGAATTTCCTGCCCAGTGAAGCAGTTGAGGCTCCCTCATTGAATGTTTTTAAGGCAAGGATAGATAAATTTTTGAACAGTAAAGGAATTAAGGGTTATGATGAAGTGGGCGGGTGAATGGAGCTGAGTCCACAAAAAGCTCAGCCATAATCTTATTGAATGGTGGAACAGGCTTGAGGGGCCAGAATGGCCCACTCCTGCTCCTAGTTTTTATGTTCATGATTTATTGGCCTCTGTTTTCTCTGGACCCTCTACTCAGCTGAACTTGACTTTTCTCATCATTTTTCCAAACAGCCAGGCTCCGTGAGTGAATGTTTCCAAGTCTCCAATGTCCGCCACCTTCATATCTCACTCCAAGTGCCCAATAGGATTTGAGTCAGTGACCAGTAGTTCACTGAACAAGGGGTCTTTGGGTAAACACCCATCAATTGATTCAGAGCAGACTTTGTTACTTTAGCAGTGAATATATGCTGATGGAATTAGCATGCTGCAGGACTTCTGAGTTGATGATCTTGTCCTGCCAAGAGATGCCAAGGGTTTGTCTGAGATAGAAGATGGAAACTGTTTAGCCTTTTCTGCTCCCAGCATTTGTAGTTCAGGTCTGATCAATGTGGAGGAGTTGCTGAAACACAGGTTGGTTTATTCGTAGTCTGGTGGTCTCAGTAAGGTTGCTATTGTTCCACATTCTGTTACTCTGGGAGGAACAGGTGGAATATATTGATTTCAGCATCAGTGACAAATTGTTGATGATTGTGGAACTGAGACTATTAGCATCCTCTGCACACTTTGCTCTATCATTCATCTTAATGTCATCTATGAATTTTGACACACTACACTTGGTCCAAATCCAAATCATCAATGTAAATCATGAACAATTGCAGTCCCAACACTAATCCCTGAGGCACACCACTAGTCACAGATCACCAACCAGAAAAACACCCATTTACTCTTGCTCTTTGTTTTCTGTTAGTTAATCAATTCTCTAACCATACCAATACCTTACCTGTAACACCATGTGCCTTTATCTTATGGCACAGTATTTGGTGCATCACCTTGTCAAATGCCTTCTGAAAATCCAGATACATCACATCCACAGGTTCCCATTCTCCATGTAATGTCCTCAAAGGGTTCCACCAAATGAGTCAAATATGATCTGCCCTTCGTGAACCCATGCTGCAGCTTCCCAGTGGGACAATTTATATCCAGATATCTTGTCATTTCTTCTTTGATTACAGATTCAAATATTTTCTCTACTAGAAGAGTCAAGCTAACCGACCTATAGTTACCCGCCTTTTGTCTACCTTCTTTTTTAAACAGTGGTGTCACACTTGCTGTTTTCCAATCTGCGGGAACAACCCCAGAGTCCAGTGAATTTTGGTAAATTACATGAGTGTATTTGCTATTTCTCCCGCCATCTCTTTTAACTCTCTGGGATGCATTCCATCAGGACCAGGAGACTTGTCTACCTTTAGCCCCATTAACTTGCCCAACACTACTTCTTTCGTGATAATGATCATTTCTAGCCCCTCACCTGCTGTAGCCTTCCTGTCATCCATTTTTGGCGTGTTATTTGTGTCTCCCACTCAGACACAAAACACCTGTTCAATGCTCAGCCATTTTCTCATTTCTAGTTATTACATCTCCCTTCTCATCCTCAGAAGGACCAATGTTTACTTTACCCACTCTTTTTCATTGTATATATTGGTAGCAACTTGTGCTATCTGTTTTTGTATTCTGAGCTAGTTTACTGTCATAATCCATCTTAATTTTCTTTATAGTTTTTTCATGCTATTTCATACTATTCACATATTTTTCCAAAAACCTTCTGGATGCACTTAACAAATTCCTCACCATCGAATCCCTAACCCTAAGGGATTGAGGCTCCCACTCCAAAACAAACCTTTTATTTCTACGTCTGCCCAAAATCTGCTGAAATATCCATTCTTGGACTTCCTGTGGGCTGTTGGAAGGCCTGAAGTACAATCCCATCATTGTGATTGCTCCATTTCTGTTTCTGAGCTGTATCCACAGTGTCTCGTTACATGATTCTTCTAAGGTGTCCTCTCTCTGTACAGCTGCAATATGTTCGCTAACCAATATTGCAACTCCCCCAATTCTTTTGCCTTTCCCCTCTGTCTCACCTAAAGCTCCTATATCCCTGAACATTTAGCTGCCATTTTTGTCCCTACTTTAACAAAATCTCCATTACTGCAACCACATCCAAGTTCCATGCGTGAATCAAAGCTCTAAGTTCATCTGTCTTTCCTGTTATCCCCTTGCATTGAAGCTGATACACTCCCAACCTCCAGGCCCACTGATTTTGACATCACCCCAGCCTGCTCTTCCTCTTACCCTGGTTTGGTCCAATGGACCCTGGTTTGGTCCAATGCTCACCCCCAGTTTTTTACACTCGCTGACCTACTCTTCTGACTCCCACCCTCATGCTATATTAGTTTAAACCTACTCGATCCACTTTAGCAAACATCATCGCCAGGATATTGACTCCGCTCCAGTTCAGGAATAACCTTTATACAAAGCTCAACTTCCATGGAACACATCCCAATGATCCATAAATCTGAAGCTCTCCTTCATGCACCAGTTCCTTAACCATGTGTTCATTTGCAATATCTCCAACTTCCTAGCCTGATTAGCTCATAGCATGTGGACTAATCCTGAAATTAATACCCTAGAGGTCCTGCTTTTTAATCTAACTCCCTAAATTGCTGTTGCAGGATGTCACTTCTCTTTCTACTTATGTCATTCATGCCAATCTGTCTGATTTCCTTCACATTTTAGGATGTTTTGTACCTGCTCAGAAACATCCAGGGCACTAGGGAGGCAAATTATAATCCTGGCGTCGCTTTCATGGCCATAACACATAATGCAACACCACCTCCCTTTTACACCTCCTCTGTCTCACCTAAAGATCTTATACTCTGCAATGTTGAGTTGCCAGCCCTGCTTTTCCATCAATCATGTCCCTGTGATGGCAACAATATCACACTTCCATGTGTCAATCCACACCCTTAACTCATCGGTCTTACTTATTACACTCCAAGCATTAAAGTAAAGACATCCAGCCTTGTCTCTTAACACTCAACATAACCGAACTCACTCTTCCTTTACGTAGCATGATGTGTTTTTATTTCAGCAATATTCTGTGTTTGCTCCTCCGCCAAACTAATTTAAACTCCACCCACTAGTAAATCTAACTGCAAGCATGTTGGTCCCAATGTGATTCAGGTGTAGATCATCTCATTTGTATATGTCTCACCTTCTCCAGAAAGGGTCCCAGTGATCGATGAATCTAAAACTCTTCCTCCTGCACTAACTCTTGAGCCACTCATTATTTTGCCCTATTTTCCTGTTTTTACACTCATTGGCATGTGGCACTAGGCGTAATCCAGAGATAACAATCTTTGAAGTCCCGATCTACTGCCAAGCTCCCTGAATTCTTGATGCAAGTACTAATTCCTCGCTTTGCCATTACGTCGCTATCAATATGTACCTCTAACTCATCACCCTCCCTTTTCAGGATGCAACCATTCACTGATATCCCAAACCGTGGCACCAGCAAGGCAACATATCATCCTGGAATCATGTCTTTAGCCACAGAAAGACCTGTTTGTTTCCTGACTAAAGAATCCCCAGTCACTATTGCTCTTCTTTTCTTCTTCCTCCCCCATTATACAGTCAAGCCGTTTGTGGTGCCAGAGGCTTAGCTCTGACTGCACTGCTCTGACTGCCGATGCCCTCATCAGCTTCCAAAATGGAATACCAGTTATGAATGGGACCACAGAGAAGTTCTGCACGGTTCTTTCTGGATTATCTAGTGGTCAGCTACTCCCTTCTTTCCTCTAGTCCATTGAGCTATAGTGTGATCACCTCTCTACACGTGCTATCCTCATAACTCTCAGCCTCGCCACAGTGTCTCCAGCCGCTGCTCAAGCTATGAAACCTGGAGCACTTTCTGCACGTGGTCATCTCAGACTCTGGTAGTGTCCAGCACTCTGCATACGTGATAAACAACACATCCCACTCAGTCTGACAGGTCTTAAATTTACAACTAATGCCTCAGACAATCCCAAATCTAGATGCAAATAATAAATAACATTTTCCCAATGTTTCTTTTTGCATCAGCTATAGGAACACAGTTCTTAATATCAGTTACTCAACAACCAATCATCTTCCAATTTCCTGTGACTCACTCTGGGATTATTTTCAAACTCGGCGCATTGTTTGAACAGTAACTGTCCCAATGAGTGTCCATTACAGGTCTGGAGCTACCTGTTTTCGAAGAGTGAATGAAGGTCTCAGTCCCCCCATTGTCTTCATTCCTGTCCCAATGAGTGTCTCTTGCAGGTCCTGAGCTCCCCGCTGTCAGAATACAAGTCTTTATTTTGAATGACTTTTAGTGAATTCAGAGTCTTATTGCGTTGTTCTCTTACCTGGACTCTTGGTTTTAATGAGAGGTTCTATCACAATGAGGTGGTGACTTGTGGTATTGTCACTGGATTAATAACCCAGAGACCCAGGTGATGCTCTGGGGATCTGGGTTCATTACTGTTGCAGGTGGGAAATTTGAATTCATAAAAAAAGGAATTAAAATTTTGATTTTAGAAATATGATTTGAATTGCTACGATGGCACAGTCTTTAGCAATGCTGCCTCACAGGTTCGATCCAGCCTCGGGTGACTGTCTGAGTGGAGTTTTCATAATCTCCCAATGTCTGATTGATTTCCTCTAGATGCTCTGGTTTCCTCCCACAGTCCAATGATTAACAGGTTAGGTGGGTTAGCCATGATCAGTGTGCAGGATTATGGGGATAGGGTGAAGGGAAAGGCCGAGGTGGGATGCTCTTTCGGAGAGTTGGTGTGGACTCGAAGGGCTAGATGACTGGTATAATGCCCTTAGGTTGGCCATTCGGAGTATGAGCTCCCTGATTGAGGTGCAGATTGCCTGCCCAATTAGCAAGTCTCACCTGTATATATAGTTTGATGTGTCAGAGCTTGGAACAGATTCATGCCAGCAGGAAAACAAAATGGCAGCCCTATTCAGTAGGGTGGTACTATTTAATGGGAAGACAGAAAGTTAGATTCCGTACACTGAGTGCTTTAGTTCATATCTAAAAGTGAACAAAGTGTTGAAGACTTAATGGTGTCAGTTTCCTTATGCACAAATTCCTAAGAGATATAGTGCAACCAGAGAAACCACAGAGAAAACCTATGGAGAACTGTGTGAAAGCAGTGGAAGTATTGGGAAATCATTTTACATTCAATCCACTGATGATCTTAGAACATTTCCATTTTTGTAAGCAGTAAAATATGAAGGGGAGTCCATCGCCGGATTTGGTTCTGCATTGAAGAGGTTGGCAGAAATTTGCAAATTTGGAGGGTTCCATTACAATGTCTTGCAGCGTTATTTTGGGCTTGTGGACTCTGACATAAACCATTCAATGGAAAGTGCTGAGAAAGTACTTATTGTAGTAGATAGGGAGGATGTGCTAGATATTCTTGAGGGTTTGAAGTTGGATAAGTCCCCTCGGCCGGACGGGATTTACCCTAGGATTCTCTGGGAGGCGAGAGAGGCAATTGCAGAGCCTCTGGGTCTGATCTTCAGGTCGTCGTTGGTTACGGGTATAGTTCCGGAAGACTGGAGAATAGCGAATGTGGTCCCATTGTTCAAGAAGGGGAAGAGAGACTTTCCTGGGAATTATAGGCCAGTGAGTCTTACTTCTGTTGTGGGCAAAGTATTGGAGAGAATTATTAGGGATAGGATTTATAGTTATTTAGAGAGAAATGAATTGATTGGGATAGTCAGCATGGTTTTGTGAAGGGTAGGTCGTGCCTTACTAACCTTATTGAGTTTTTTTGAAAAAGTGACCAAAGAGGTGGATGGGGGTAAGGTGGTTGATGTGGTATATATGGACTTTAGTAAGGCGTTTGATAAGGTGGCCCATGGAAGACTTCTACAGAAAATGCAGATGTGTGGAATAGAGGGTGATTTAGCTAATTGTATTAGGAATTGGCTGGCAGATAGAAGACAGAGGGTGGTGGTTGATGGGAGATATTCATCGGGGAGTTCGGTGACGAGTGGTGTGCCTCAGGGGTCTGTTTTGGGGCCCCTGCTGTTTGTAATTTTTATAAATGATCTGGATGAAGGTATTGAAGGATGGATTAGTAAATTTGCAGATGACACTAAAGTCGGTGGAGTGGTAGATAGTGAAGAGGGTGTTATAGTTTGCAGAGGGACTTGGACAAGTTGCAGAGCTGGGCCGAGAGGTGGCAAATGGAGTTTTATGTGGAAAAGTGTGAGGTAATGCACTATGGCAGAAATAATAAATGTGTAGAGTATAGGGCTAATGGTAGGATTCTTAGTAGTCTTGATGAACAGAGGGATCTTGGTGTATATGTGCGTAGATCCCTGAAAGTAGGCAGTCAGGTCGAGAAGGTTGTTAGGAAGGCATATGGAGTCTTGGCTTTTATTGGTAGAGGGATTGAATTTCGGAGCCGCAACGTCATGTTGCAACTGTGCAAAACTCTAGTGCGGCCGCACTTGGAGTATTGTGTGCAGTTCTGGTCCCCACATTATAAGAAAGATGTGGAGGCATTGGAAAGGGTGCAGAGGAGGTTTACCAGGATGTTGCCTGGTATGGAGGCAGGTCTTATGGGGAGAGGCTGAGGGATTTGAGGTTGTTTTCGTCGGAAAGAAGGCGGCTAAGAGGAGACCTTATTGAAACATACAAGATGATTAGAGGTTTAGATAGGGTGGACAGTGATAGCCTTTTTCCTAGGATGGAGAAAGCTAGCACGAGGGGACACAGCTTTACATTAAGGGGTGATAGTTATAGGACGGATATCAGAGGTAGGTTCTTTACCCAAAGGGTGGTTCGGGAGTGGAATGCCCTGCCTGCAGCAGTTGTAGATGCGTCAAGTTTGGTGGCGTTTAAGAGGTTAGTTGATAAGTTTATGGAAGAGAAGGGGATGGTTTAGTTTGGAGGGTCATTGCTTTTTTCATAATTGGTCAGCACAACATCGAAGGCCGAAGGGCCTGTTCTGCGCTGTAATGTTCTATATTTTATGTTCTAGGTTGGGGGAACTGGGACTCTTCTCACTGGAGAGACATAGGTTGAGAGGCGACCTGATAGAGGTTTATAAAGTGTTGTGAGGAATAGATAGGGTGGACTCTCAGAGACTATTTCCCCGAGCTGAAATGGTCAATACGAGAGGACACAGATTTAAAGTGCAGGGAAGCAAATACAAAGGAGATGTCAGAGGTAGGTTTTTCACTCAGAGGGTGGTGAGTGAATGGAACCGACTGCCATCGGAGGTTGTTGAGGCAAACTCACTGGGGTCTTTTAAGAGACTTCTGGATAAGTATATGGAAAAGAATAGGATAGGGGGTTATAGATAGGTCTGTGGATTGGTAGATGTGATCGGCGCAACTTGTGGGCTGAAGGGCCTGTTTGTGCTGTATTGTTCTATGTTCTATGTTCTATAAGATGATTAGAGGTTTAGATAGGGTGGAAAGTGATAGCCTTTTTCCTAGGATGGAGAAAGCTAGCATGAGGGGACATAGCTTTAAATTAAGGGGTGGTGGTTATAGGACGGATGTCAGAGGTAGGTTCTTTACCCAAAGGGTGGTAAGGGTATGGAATGCCCTGCCTGCGTTAGTTGTAGATGCGCCAAGTTTGGTGGCGTTTAAGAGGTTAGTTGATAAGTTTATGGATGAAAAGGGAATGGTTTAGGTTAGAGGGTCATTGCTTTTTCCTAATTGGTCGGCGCAACATCGAAGGCCGAAGGGCCTGTTCTGCACTGTAATGTTCTATATTCTATATATGTTCTTATCAAATGCCTTGCTGAAGCCCATATAAACTACTGCTCTTCCTTCGTCAATGTATTTAGTCACATCTTCAAAAACTCAATCAGGCTCGTAAGGTAAGATCTGCCTTTGACAAAGCCGTGCTGACTATTTTTGATCACACTATAACTCTCCATGAGGAGAATAGTATGAGGAGAGAGTGAGTGTATAGGGATTATATTCACGGGAATTCATAAGAATGAGGGGGAGTCTCAGAGAAACCTATAAAACTTTTACAGGACTAGACATGAGAGAAGCAAAGTGGATATTTTTAATGGTGGGGCGAGTCCAGAACCAGGTGTCACAGTCTGTGGATACTGGGTAGGCCATTTGAGAAGAAATTTCTCCACCTAGATAGTGGTCAGCCTGTGGAATTCACTACCACAGAAAGTAGCTGGGATCAAAACATTGAATGTTTTCAAAAGGCAGTTGAGTATATCTTACAGGGAGAAGGGGATTTATGGATATTGGGAGGGGGGTGCAGGTAGCTGAGATCAGCCTATTAAGTTGGATGATCAATCATGATCATAGTGAATGGTGTGAAGGGCCAAAGGGCCTCCTCCTGATTCTATTTCTATGTCCTCCAACCCATTCAGATTTTGAAATCATAGTCATGCAACTGCAAGCGTTATAACACACATTGGCCCTTCTAAAAATTTAAATGTGACTTGATGGCATCCATTTCAAGTTGATATTTTTGCTCTGAAGATTTATTCATTACATTTGCAACTGTTCTGATATTAAATGTATTTTAGCAGTGTAAACCTTCAATTACAACAGAGTTCCCAGCAGCTGTAATATCTAATTTGAATATTCTCACAGGTTAGCTTTCTCATTGCAGTGACACCTGGAATGAAGATCTATATTGATCCATTCACTTATGAAGATCCCAATGAGGCTGTGCGAGAATTTGCCAAAGAAATTGACATATCCACTGTGAAGATTGAACAGGTCATTGGTGCAGGTATCTATCTATCTGTTCAAATCAAACCGTCTTACAATTCCTTGTATTTTGTCTGATTAGTCTAACCTGCTATTGTGAGTTGTAAATGCAACTCAACATTGATGGGAAGTCAAATATAAAATGCTGAAAATGATCAACAAGTGAGTGTCTATAGAGAGACAAACAAATGTTTCAGGTTAATAACCTTTTATCGGAAATTCAAAATAATGCAGATTCAATAGTTTATAAGTAACTGCAGAGCTTGAAAAAGTAAACCAGGTCTGAAATAAATTGAAAAAACTAAATCAGAATGCTCCAGGTTATGCTCCACTTCAAGTCTGTTGACCACAGAGGAAGCCAACCATTGGTACAGGCAAGCCAATATGTAATGGTGCCAGTCCCCAGTGTCGATAATAGGGAAGGGCACCTCGCTGTAAAACCAACCCCCCAAATCCAAAAACATTGTCATTGTGAATGGAGTAGGAACATTATGGTGACCCAGTGTGACAAGGGCAAAGATAGCCAGAGAACAGATACATGGGAAAATCTCAGATAGGGTGTGCAGAGTAAGAAGTCTCAAAACATAGGCTAAAATCCAGCAGATTTATTTTGAAGCATGAGATTTCGGAGTGTTGCTCCTTCATTAGGTGAGTGGAGATAGGTTCACAAACATTTGCGCAAACTATATACGCAAAGACACAATTGCAAGATAATTACAGATTGGAATGTGAGTCTTTACCGGTATCAAGTCTTAACTATATGAACGGTGTGCGTGGAGAGAGGGATAATCACAGGTTAAAGAGGTGAGAATTGTCTCATGCCAGGACAACTTGAGACAATTTACATTTTTTTAACCTGTAAGTAACCCTCTCTCCACTCACATTGTCTGTACCTGTAAAGACTTGATTACCTGTAAAGATTCACATTCCAACCGTTCTTCATATTCCAATATGTAATTATCTTGCAAATGTGTCTGTGCCAATGTATGTCGTATTTATGAACCTACCTTCAATCACCTGATGAAAGCTTATGATTGCAAATAAACCAGCGGGCGGCACGGTGACACAATAGTTAGTAATACTGCCTCACAGCGCCAGGGACCCGCGTCCTATTCCCGGCTTGGGTCACTGTTTTTGTGGAGTTTGTACATTCTCCTTGTGTTATACAGCTTTAATTTAAATATTTTCCAAGCATTCCAGTTTAATGGGACAAGCAAGGACGGTAATGCAATTTCTTTTATCACTTCTAGTACCAACTTAAACATAAACAGTCAATATACTAACTCTCAACTGAGCTTTAACTCTTAAACTGCACTTTAACTGAACATCAACTTTAAATATTTAACTGAAATATATACTATCGAGTTTAGGAAAACCTTGATCAAGAGATATCCTCAATGTAGAATCTATCTTCTTGTCTCTGAAATATCCTTTAGGGTACAATTCTTCTCGCGATGATTATTTCCTTTGATATATTGCTGCCAAACAAAGAAGTCACATGTTTTTTATTCACAATTCTTCGCTTGCTTCCGGAGAATTTTTTGTCATCCAGCCAACTGTGTCATCAGAAACTCATCACATGGTTCAATTCTCCTTCTTTATTACTTTTTTCTGTGTTCCTTGAAAACAAAGGGAAATTATGAGTGTGAGGCCAGTCTGTTGTTCCCAGTGTCAGTTTGGGGGTGGGGTGGGGGGGGGGGGCAGCTCACTTGAGGGAACCAGCTGTGGTTATGTCTCTGAAGCAGAGTCCGGCCCTATAACTCAGAAGGGCTAAGGAAAGGAGGAGGAATTAATCGGAGACTCTACAGTGAGAGGGTCAGACAGTCATTTTTATGGAAGCAGACGGGAATCTCATATGGTGATTTCCCTCCCTGGTGCTGGGGTCCAAATGTCTCTGGTCACGTCCCACAAATCCTGAGGTGGGAGAGAGAGGAGCCAGAGGTCATGGTACATACAGGTACTGCTGATATAGGTAGGAAGAGGGAAGCAGTCATGAAAAGAGAATATAGGGTGTTAGGTAGAGAGTTGAGAAGGAGGAACATAAAGGTAGTAATCTCAGGATTGCTGCCTGTACCATGAGGAAGTGAGAGCAGAAATGGAATGAGGTGGAGGGTGAATGCATGGCTGAGGGACAGGAGCAAGGGGCAGGGATTCTGGTTCCTGGATCAATGGAACCTCTTTAGGGGCAGGTGCGACCTGTACAATAAAGATGGTGGCATTTGAATCCCAGGAGGATCCTGGCGGGAAGTTGGCTAAGGCTACTGGGGGGCTTTAAAATAGAGTGGTTGGGAGGAGAGAATCGAGATGAGGTGACTGAGAGTGAGGCAGTTAGCTCGCAAATAGAGAGGGGTTGTAGACAGTGTAAGTGGGAGGGTAGACGGGTGATGGAGAAGGGGAGCGCTCAGACCGAGGTTTGAGGTGTGTCTATTTTAACACCAGGAGTGTCGTGAATAAAGTGGATGAGCTTAGAGCGCAGATCACTGCTTGAGAATGTGATGTGGTGGCCATTACAGAGACTTGGATGACTCAGGGACAGGACTGGGTACTTCAAGTGCCGGGTTTCAGATGTTTCAGGAGGGACAGGGAGGGAATCAAAAGAGGTAAAGTGAGGAACGTTTTCAAAGCTTGCAGAGGGACTTGGACCAACTAGAAAAATGGGCTGAAAAATGGCAAATGGAGTTTAACTCAGATAAGTGTGAGGTATTGCACTTTGGAAGGACAAACCAAAGTAGAACACGCAGGCTAAATGATAAGACCCTGAGAGTGCAGTTGAACAGAGGGATCTGGGAATACAGGTACAGAATTCCCTAAAAGTGATGTTACAGGTGGATAGGGTCGTAAAGAGTGCTTTTGGTACATTGGCCTTTATAAATCGGAGTATAGAGTATAAAAGTTGGAATGTAAAAAGATGAGACATGAAGGACCTATAAAATGTGTCGGTGGGAAAGTTTGTACAGAACCGGTAGAAATAGCAGATGTGGTTAATGAATACTTTGCCTCGGTATTCATGGTGAAAAAAGATCTGGGTGGTTGTAGTGCAGGTTTGCGGCGAATTGAAAAGATTGAGTATGTGGACATTAAGAAAGAGGATATGTTGGAAATTTTGAATAGCATCAAGATAGATAAGTCGCCGGGACCAGGTGGGATGTACCCCAGGTTACTGTGGGAGGTGAGGGAAGAGATTGCAGAGCCTCTGGCGATGATGTTTGCATCGTTGATGGAGATGGGAGAGGTTCCAGAGGATTGTGGATGTGGTTCCTATATTCAAGAAAGGGAACAGGGATAGCCCGGAGAATTACCAACCGGTGAGTCTAACTTCAATGGTTGGTAAGTTGATGGAGAGGATCCTGCGAGACAGGATTTATGTACATCTGGAGAAGTTTAGTATGATCAAAAGTAATCAGCAAGGCTTTGTCAAAGATAGATCGTGCTTTACGAACCTGGTTGAGTTCTTTGATAGTGTGACTAAACACATTGATGAAGGAAGAGCGATAGATGTGATTTATATGGATTCCAGGAAGGCATTCGATAAGGTCCCCCATGCAAAACTACTTGAGAAGGTGAGAGGGCTTGGGACCAAGGGGCTTTGGCCTTGTGGATCCAGAACTGGCTTGCCAGCAGAAGGCAGAGAGCGGTTGTAAATGGGTCTTTTTCTGCATGGAGATCGGTCACGAGTGGAGTGCTCCAGGGATCTGTTCTGGGACCCTTGCTGTTTGTCATTTGCATAAGTGACCTGGATGAGGAAGTGGAGGGATGGGTTGGTACGTTTGCTGACGATACGAAGGTTGGTGGTCTTGTGGATTGTCTGGAGGGATGTCAGAAGTTGCAGCAAGACATAGATAAGATGCAAGACTGGTTGGAGAAGTGGCAGATGGACTTCAACCCAGATAAATGTGTGGTGGTACTTCTTGGCAGGACCAATGGGATGAATGAGTATAATATCAAGGGTAGGAGTCTTAGCAGTGTTGAGGAGCAGAAGGATCTTGGGAGTCCAGGTCCGTAGGACTTCTAAATCGGCCTCGCAGATAGAGGATGTGGTTAAGAAGACTTATGGTGTACTGGCTTTCATCAATCGAGGGATGAGCTTAGGAGTCGGTAGATAATGCTGCAGCTTTATGAGACCCTGGTCAGACCTCACTTGGAGTACTGTGCTCAGTTCTGGTCACCTCATTACAGGAAGAATGTAGAAGCTATTGAAAGGGTGCAGAGGAAATTTACAAGGATGTTGCTTGGATTGGGAGGCATGCCTTATGAAGATAGGTTGAGGGAGCTCCGTCTTTTCTCCTTGGAGAGACGAAGGATGAGATGTGATCTGATAGAGGTTTATAAGATGTTGAGAGGTATAGATCGGGTGGATTCTCAGAGGTTTTTTCCCAGGGCTGAATTGATTGCCACGAGAGGACACAGGTTTAAAGTGCTGGGGAGCAGGTACAGAGGAATGTCAGGGGTAAGTTTTTTACTCAGAGGTTGGTGGGTGAGTGGAATCGGTTGCCATTTGTGGTGGTGGAGGCAAATTCAACAGGGACTTTTAAGAGGTTCTGGATGAGTATATGAGACTTAATAGGATTGAAGGTTAGACGTAAGCCCAGTAGGTAGCGATATGATGGGTGCAACTTGTGGGCCGAAGGGCCTGTTTGTGCTGTAGTTTTTCTATGTTTTATGTTCTTTCTTACCTTGGTGTTCTTACCCAGGAGGAGGTGTTCTGTGTAGTCCAGATGATCCTTCTTTCTCTATCAAGTATATACCTATCACAACTCCTCTCCAGACACTGACAGAGGTTTTAGCCACTTTGATTGTAGCTCTTGCTCCTTTCACTGCTGTTTTCATATGAAGGAACTGCTGCTTTTCCTCTATCACCACTTCCTCTCCTTAGGGCTCTGAGTTCTGCACCCTGAGAATTCAGCTCCTTGCATCACCATTTCTCAGCTTCACCTGGTCCACAGACCCCTTCAGCATCTGCAGGAGAATCCACGCAAAAGATGGACTCTGGCATTCAGCCCTCCTTCTGCGCAGTTATTCTCTTGGACACCAATGTCCAAAGGTGGAAGTCAGGGCTCACCGTGACTTCCAGGAGTTGAGTTGAATGGTATAAAAGCTTTTGAGAATTTTAATGAGGGAAAAGGAAATAAATGAATATGTGGATGCATTGAAATGGCAAGTATAGGATGAAGCCACAGTGCAGTAAAAATGCTGGCAGGGGCCCGTTGGACTGAATGGTCTGTTTCGTTACTGTAAATGCTCTCCGACACTTCATTAGGGTTTGTAACTACAATGCAGCAGTGGAAACCGAATGGGTCATTCACATAGAACTAGTCTATTCAGGGTGGAAGGAAATGGAAACTATCCCTAATCTGT
This sequence comes from Sphyrna mokarran, assembly GCA_024679065.1. Classification (NCBI taxonomy): domain Eukaryota; kingdom Metazoa; phylum Chordata; class Chondrichthyes; order Carcharhiniformes; family Carcharhinidae; genus Sphyrna; species Sphyrna mokarran. Next base: position 39,148,173 of record JAGIQG010000028.1, on the reverse strand, counting down.
CCCAAAAATCAGGAATGATGGATCATGATGATGTGTTGGTTTGTATCCTTCCATTGTGGGTGGGTTTGGAGTGGGAGAGGGGCACATAACATCCAGCAGGTAGCAATTAGTGTCACCTTCAGACCTCATTCCATTACCGCAAAGATTTAACCACCACCTTCCCCCCACCCTCCCACCCCTTCTCTCGCCACAGGTTGCTCTATGTGAGAACATCCCCCCCGCCATCAGCAATATTCTCTATGTGAACTCTTTGCTAGATACCTGGGGTGACCTCTGATTCAACTGCTGGACTAGTATCAGTGTAGCTACTAATTGTGATCACTGTGAGACTTCCAGGTTTGGACAGCTAAGCTGGTGTTGACTTCAGTTTGCTGGTCAGAGTGGAGAGGTTTGCAGAATTTGGTGCTTCATATTATTCAGTTCCATATTAGTTCTACGGCACAACACAATGGTTAGCACTGCTGCCTCACAATTCCAGGGACCTAGGTTCATTCTGGTCCTGGGTGACTGTGTGGAATTTTGCACATTCCACCCATGTCTGTGCAGGACTCCTCCAAGCACACCAGTTTCCTCCCACAATATGCAAGTAAACTGGATTAACCAAGGGAAATGTATGGGGTTACAGAGATAGGGGAGGAGAAGAGGGCCTGAGTAAGATTCAATAGACTCAATAAGCTGAATGACCTCTTCAAAAAGAAATTACTGGACGAGTAATCCAAATAAATCAGTCAAAGATATGAGTTCCAGTCCCAAATTAGTGTTGGGGATTGTCAGAGGATATAACAAGATTTATTGGAGACTTGGATGCTGAAACGGTAGATGTAGTTTAACCCAGACAAATGTGAGATGATGCATTTTGGAGTCATAGAGTAATAGAGATTTACAGCATGGAAACAGGCTCCTTGGCCCAACTTGTCCATGCCACCTTTTATTCAAAACTCCTAAATTAATCCGAATTGTCCGCATTTGGGCCATATCCCTCTATACCCATGTTGCCCATGTAACTGTCTAAATGCTTTTTAAAAGACAAAATTGTATCCATCCCTACTACTCCCTCTGGCAGCTTGTTCCAGACACTCGCCACCCTCTGTGTGAGAAAAATTGTGCTTTGGGGCACTTTTGTATCTCTCCCCTCTCACCTTAAACCAATGCACTCTAGTTTTAAACTTTGGGGAAAGATATTGACCATCAAGCCGTTCAGTGTGGAGGATCAAATTTAAAAATCATAGAACCCTACAGTGCAGGAAAAGGCCCTTCGGCCCATCGAATCTGCACCGAACAGACTCGATGGGCCGTAGATAGAGGGGAACCAGTGGATGTGGTGTTTTTGGATTTCCAAAAGGCGTTTGATAAGGTGCCTTACAAAAGATTTCTGCAGAAGGTTAGGGTGCAGGGAGTTGGGGGATGGTGTTAGACTGGATAGAGGAGTGGTTGTCTAATAGGAAGCAGAGGGTAGGTATTAATGGTGCTATTCTGATTGGCAGCTGGTGACCAGTCGAGTGCCCCAGGGTTTGGTGCTGGGACCTCGACTAATTACCATTTACATAGATGATTTGGAGGAAGGGGCTGAGTGCAGGGTGACGAAATTTGCTAATGACACGAAGATGAGTGGAAAAGTAAATTATGTGGAGGATGTGGAAAGCCTGCAGAGGGATCTGGATAGGTTGAGTGAGTGGGTGAGGAGCTGGCAGATGGACTATAATGTTAGCAAGTGTGAGGTTATCCACTTTGGTAGGAATAATGGTAGGAAGGATTACTATTTAAATGGAGAAAAGCTGCAGCATGCGACAGTGCAGAGGGACCTGGGGGTCCTTGTGCACGAATCGCAAAAACATAGTATGCAGGCGCAGCAGGTGATTAAGGCGAATGTAATGTTGGCCTTTATAGCGAGGGGGATAGAATATAAAAGGAGGGAGGTTCTGTTGCAGCTGTATAGGGTGCTGGTGAGGCTGCAGCTGGAGTACTGTGTGCAGTTTTGGTTGCCGCATTCGGGGAAGGATATATTGGCCTTGGAGGAGGTGCAGAGAAGGTTCACTAGACTGATACCGGAGATGAGGGCGTTGGATTATGAGGAGAGACTGAATAGGCTAGGTTTGTACTCTTTGGAGTTTAGAAGGCTGATTAGGGATCTTAAAGAGATGTATAAGATAATGAAGAGAATGGATAAGGTAGAGTTTGAAAGACTCTTCCTGCTTAGCAAAGATAGCAGGACTAGAGGGCACAGCCTCAAGGTTGGGTGGGGGGGGAGTTGGTGGGGGGGTGGGTTCAAATCAGAGTTGCGGAGGAGTTTCTTCACGCAAAGGGTGGTGAATCTTTGGAATTCTCTGCCTGATGAAGTGGCGGAGGCTTCCTCGCTGAATATGTTCAAGTCAAGAGTGGATAGGTTTTTAATTGACAAGGGAATTAAGGGTTATGGGGAGAAAGCGGGAAAGTGGTTCTGAACCACTACAGATCAGCCAAGATCTTATTGAATGGCAGGGCAGGCTCGAGGGGTTGTTGGTCTACTCCTGCTCCTATTTCTTATGTTCTTATGTTTTTATGAACACAATCGCACCCAGGCCTTACCCCCATATCCCTACATATTATACCCACTAATCCCTCTAACTTACACATTCCTGAATACTAAGGGGCAATTTCTTGGCATGGCCAATCAACCTAACCAGCACATCTTTGGACTGTAGGAGGAAACTGGAGCACTCGGAGGAAACCCATGCAGACACGAGGAGAATGTGCAAACTCCACACAGACAGTGACCTGAACCAGGAATCGAACCCAAGACCCTGGAGCTGTCAAACAGCAGTGCTAACCACTGTGTTACCATGCCGCACACCCATTTAGGTGTGAATTATACTGTAATTATTCTGTAAAATGGTAGAACCCTTAGAAACATTAACACACAGAGGAACCTGGTTCCTAAAGTTAGCAACGCAGGAGGCCAAGGCAATTAAGAATGTATATGTCATGCCTGCCTTTATTGATCAGGGCATTGAGTACAAGAGTTGGAAAAATTATGTTGCAGCTCTATAAAACCTTGGTTAGGTAGCATTTAGAGTATTGCGTGCAGTTCTGGTCGCCACACTGCCAGAAGGATGTAGAAGTTTTGGAAAGAGTGCAAAGAAGATTCACTAGTATATTGCCTGGTTTTGAGAGTGTTTGAACAAAGGATAAAGAAAATTACAACAGAGGAACGGGTCCTTCAGCCCTCCAAGCCTGCACTGACCATGCTGCCCGACTGAATTAAAACCCTACGCTTACGGAGGCCATATCCCTCTATTCCCATCTCATTATGTACTCCCCCCAGCCTCAGTCGTTCCAGTGAGAACAAATCAAGTTTCTCCAACCTCTCCTCATAGCTAATGCCCTCCAAACCAGGCAACTTCCTGGTAAATCTTTTCTGTACCCTCTTCAAAGCCATATGGCGACCAGAATTGAACATGATATTACAAATGCGGCCTAAGTTTCTATAACATGTCAACATGACTTGCCAATTTTTAAACTCAATGCTCCAGCCAATGAAGGCAAGCGTACCGTGTGCCTTCTTGACGACCTTCTTCACCTGCATTGCCACTTTCAGTGCCCTGTGTACCTGTACACCCAGATCCCTTTGCCTTTCAATACTCCTAAGGGTTCTGCGATTTACTGTATATTTCCTATCTGTGTTAGACCTTCCAAAATGTATTAGCTCACATTTGTCCAGATTAAACTCTATCTGCCATCTCTCCACTCAATTATCCAACTGATCTATATCCTTCAGCATCCTTGATGGTCCTCATTCATCTCTGCAAATCCACCAATCTTTGTGTCATTCGCAAACTTACTAATAAATCCAGTTACATTTTCCTCCAAATCATTTATATGTTTTATATATATATATGGCCAAAATGGCTGAATCATCATTCAATCATACCCAAGTATTCATTCAAAAATAAATCTCCAATCTGCAGCCCCCCCAAAAAAAACAGTTCCACACACTACCCAAGCAGTATTTGGATTTAAAATGCACTGCCTGATAAAGTGGTGCTCAGATTTCACCAGAACCTTCAAAAGGGATTGAGTATGCAAAGAAGCAAAATTTACCACCCCATGAGTGGCACAGTGGCTAGCATTACTGTCTCACAGTGCCAAGGATCTGGGGTTGTTATGAGGAGAGGTTGAATAAACTAGGATTGTTTTCACTGGAAAGACAGAAGCTGAGGGGAAACCGCAGGTTGATGCTGGCTTTGGATGACTGTACAATTTGCACATCCTCCCTGTATCTGCGTGGGTTTCCTCCGAACACTCCGGTTTCTTCCCACATTTCAAAGATGTGCAGGTTAGGTAGCTCAGCCGTGTTAAATGCACAGGGATTATGGGATTAAACTAGAAAGAGTGCAAAGGTCTACAAAATAATGAGAGGCATAGACAGGGTGGTTAGTTTGAGATTTATTCGCAAGGTTGCAGTGTCAATTACAATGGGGCACAGATTCAAGGTGACAAGGTGAAAGTGTAAGGGAGATATGCAGGAGAAGTTTTTCGTATTGATGGATGCCTGGAACGCGCTGCCAGAGGAGAAGGTGGAAGCAGACACATTAGCAACATTTAAGAGGCATCTGGATGGGTTCATGAACAGGGAAATGATGAATAGAAGAGATGATCAAAGAAGAGCAAAAAATTTTTTTCAGTTTAGTTGGGGCATCATGATCGGTAGACAGTTACATGAGTAAGTTGGGTATAAAGGAATATGGACCAAACGCAGGCAATTGGGACTAGCTTGGTGGTTAAGAAAAAGAGCAGCATGGACAAGTTGGGCTGAAGGGCCTGTTTCCATGCTGTAAATCTCTATGACTCCATGGGGATAGGGGGGTGGGATGCTCTGTCAGAGTCGGTGCATACCCAATGGGCCAAATGGTTTCCTTCTGCACTGTAGGAATTCTGTGAATGTGGAGAATGATCAGAGCAATTGGCCTCACTAAATTGCTCTTCAAACTCAATGTAACCTGCTTCTCTGTTGCACTGGTCTATACTGGATAAAGAGAACACGTTTCCATTTTCAGGTGAGACTAGACATTGTGACTATGCACTGGGTGCAGGAATTTCAGAAAAATACCTTTGCATAGAGAATGATTGGAATGTAGAACGTTATACCATAAGGAATAGTTAAAACTAATAATTGAAGGAGAATATAGTTAAATGTAGAAGGAAAATATAATTGATTTATATAAACCAGACCAATAGGGTACTCGTGGAGCTGAAACACTGATATGGGTCTAAGAATATTCAGCAGCACATTATAACAGTTTAACTACAATGCAGAGATAGAAATGAATGGATGAGTAGATTAATGCGTCAAGAATGTTCAATGTTGTCAGGCAAATAACTGATGTGAAACTAATTTGAGAGATGCCAATAATGAGGTTTATTTTCATTGTTTCTAAAGTCTGAAGGTTCAGAATTATCTCCTTTCCATGTGTATTATAGGGAAGCAGACTCTGAACAGGAAGCAGTTGTGAGGTTAATCATTTTGACTTCCTTGCCAGGTGAATTTGGAGAGGTGTGCAGTGGGCACCTCAAGTTACCTGGAAAAAGGGAGATTTTTGTGGCTATCAAGACCTTAAAATCTGGTTATACAGAGAAGCAGAGACGGGACTTCCTGAGTGAAGCAAGCATCATGGGACAGTTTGACCATCCAAATGTTATCCATCTTGAAGGAGTGGTCACCAAAAGCAGTCCAGTAATGATAATCACAGAGTTTATGGAGAATGGATCACTGGACTCCTTCCTCCGGGTAAGATATACAGAAGTTGTGTTTTATTTCAGGAAATCATGCCTAACTTTATGTTTATTGAAACAAAAATTGAAAATAGTTTGCAAGTTTATTAGTTCAGGCACTGTCTATGAATAGAATAGAATTGGCTACATAAAAATACATACAAGTATACAAATGAGGCCATTTAGTTCCTCTAGTCTTGATTTGATAATATCCTCAAATCTGCATCCTGCCTACTTCCGATTACCTATCACTCTCTTGTTTAACAAGAATCTTTCCACTTCTGTCTTAAAAATATTCAAACTCAGTTTCTACTGCCTTTACAGGAAGAGAGTTTCAAAGACTGACTGCCCTCTGAGAGAAAAAGTTTAATCTCATCTCTGTTTTAAATGGGTGACTTCTTATTTTTGAACAGTTACCCCGAGTTCAAGATTCTCCCACATTCTTTCAGCATTCACCCTGTCAATATCTCTCAGGATCTTAATGGTTTCAATCAAGATGCCTCTTACTTTTCTAAACTGCAGCGGATAAAAGCTATCCTTACTCTTCCTCATAAGACCACCCACCCATTCCAGGTATTGGTCTGATAAACCTTCTCTGAACTGCAGCAAATACATTTAAATCTTTCCTTAGAGTGGGGCACAGTGGTGAGCAATGCTGCCTCACAGAGATCCAGGTTCAATTCTGGACTCAGGTGACTTCCTGTGTGCAATCTGCACGTGTTTCTCATGTCTGTGTGAGTTTCCCCAGGTGTTGCAGTTTCCTCCCACAGTCCACAGATGTGCCTGGTAGGTGGATAGGCCACGCTAAATTGTCCATTAGTGTTGGGGGACTAGCAGGTTATATACATGGGGTTACAGGGCTAGGGCCTAGATGGAATTGTTAAGGGTGGATGCTCAATGAGCCAGATAGCCTCCTTCTATGCTGTAGGCATTCAACGATTTGATGAATAAATCCAATACTGTGCACACTACTCCAGATGTGGTTGCACCAATGCCCTGTACAACTGAAACATAAACTCTCTATTTTTGTATTCAATTCCCTTCACAATATGTGGTGATGTTCTATTAACTGCTGTGCTGCCTCCTAGGCTTTTGTGATTCATGCATTAAGACACTCGGATCTCTCCATATCTCACAACTCTGTAATCTTTCACTATTTAGATTTTTTAAAATTCTTCCTGCTAAAATGATCAATTTCACATTTTCCCACATTATACGCCATTTACCCACCCATTAACCTCTCTATATCTTTTTGTAACTTGCTTGTGTCCCCTTCACTACTTACATTTCTACTTCTCTTTGTGCCATCAACAAATGTGACAACCATCATTACAATCACTTCCTTTATATAAATTGTAAACAGTTGAAATGCCAGATGACCTCCTTTTGTACTATAGGGATTCTACGATTTTGAAGTCTGTGGCAAACTGCTTGTTACAGCTTGCAAATTTGAAAAAGACCCATGTTATGCTTCGTCTCTGATCCCTGTTAGCTATTTCGATATTTTACCCATGCCAATATGTCATCCTTTATACTACGAACTTTTATTTTTTCCAATAACCTTTGATGTGGCACTTTTGTCAAATGCCTTCCATAAATATCCAGCTTTCATCCACTTTTTCCATCAAAAAACTCCCAATAAGTTGGTTAAATATAATTTCAGTTTCATAAAACTATGTTGACTCTGCCATATTAGCTTGAACTTATCCAAGTGTCCTGCTATAACATTTTTAATAATGACTTCTAACATTTTCCTTACAACAGATGTTAAGCTGGCTCTGTAATTTCCTGCTTTCTGTTTATGATAACCCCCAGGACTTACTTGGGAAATCCTTGATTGATCTCCCTATGGCATTCGTAGAATAGGAGTTCTTGTGGTGATAGGTAATTACCTTAACAGGTGGAACTCATATTCTAAGCCCTTTACAAAGCAGACCCCTAAGTGGGTCCATTATTATATCGTCCCGGTAGGAATCTGTTTGTGTTCATCATAGGCTTGTGGTTTTACTTTTACTTTGTGCAGTAAAGCACTGTTCCTTTACAGTTGACTCCTGAGTTATTATACTGGCAACGATGTACAAAGAATGTTTCAATACCCTGCTCAATAGATTCTGGTAAACCTGCAATGTGAAGATTTAAAATGCTGTTTTTTGGGAATTGAGCCATATAACACGAGTTTTGAAGACTGACTGCAATGTGCGGAGAGAGTGAAGTACTTCTTCCAGGAAAACAGAATAGAAGGCAGTAACTAGCAAAAGGCCATCCTAATGACCGAGTGATGTTGCAACTTTGAGTATTATAAAAAGTCCAGCATGTTTGGCAGCACCAGATTACAAGATCTTTGATGAGTTAGTGGAAATCATTATGATCATAAGCCATCTGTTATCTTGGAACAGTACAAGTTCAATACAACAACTCGATTTGCAGGGGAACAGAGACAGAATTCCTGACACAATGAAGAAAACTGATGGAGCGTTACAAGTATGTCGCAGCGTTATTTGAAATGCTGAGAGAACATTTAGCGTGCAGCATTAAGTGACTGAGCAACTCAAAGAAAGCACAAGAGTTGCAAGGACCTATACATAACATTCTTAGGCTTGGGCAAGCCTCCAACTGCAAACCAGGTCTCCAGTTGAACAAATTTGTGATCCCCCAGTTGTCAGTGAGGAAAAACAAATAAACAGGAAATCCAGGAAATCCTGGCATAGACAAGGGGCAGTCCCACAGTTTAAGGATTGACTAGCACACCAACACTGTGCATGCAGCAAGGAGCCCACCCCAAACAAGGTTACCGAAACATAGCGTGCAATGCCCAGATCGAAGGGTGAAGCTACCCCAAAACAGAATGTATTAGATAGGTCAGGCTGGAGAGGCAGAACTAACATAATTAAATTGTGTCACCACACCAAAGGCAGTCCCAATACAGATCCAGTTTCAAGTGAATGGAATCCCATTGAACTTGGAGGTGGACACAGAGCAGTGGTACCCATTGGAGGGGTGCGAGAACTTAGAAGATTACGATTGGATATCTTATCATTCAAATTGAGAGACATGAAGGCAAGATTGCAACCACTGTAACCCCAATTACATATGGGCAACAGACAGTCCGGCTCCCATTCTCCTGTACAACAGCCAGGATCTGTAGACTTTTGGGAAGGAACTGGTTACAAAAAAAATCCATTTTGATTGATGGCAAATTTTCAAGGTGGGTACTGGTAATGTATACAAGGTAATTGGGAAGTACCCTGAAATTTTCCAAACAGGGCTTGGAAAAATAAAAGGGGTCAAGACAAATATTTACGTAGGCCCAGATGTCCATCTGAGATTTTTCAACACAAAACCAGTTCCATTCTTTACCCAAAGGGAGTGGAATGCCCTGCCTGCAGCAGTTGTAGATGTGCCAAGTTTGATGGCGTTTAAGAGGTTAGTTGATAAGTATATGGAAGAGAAGGGAATGGTTTAGTTTGGAGGGGCATTGCTTTTTTATAATGGTCGGCGCAACATTGAAGGCCGAAGGGCCTGTTCTGTGCTGTAATGTTCTATGTTCTATGTTCTATTTGCTCTGTGAGTAGAGACTGAGTGAAATGATTAGAAGAACTGTGCATTATTCAACCACTGCATTTCTGCAAGTGGACTGCACCGGCAGCTCCAGCACTAAAGCCAAGCAACACAATTGTCTCCCTGTTGTCTATAAAATGAGTGTGAACAGAGCATCTCATTTGGACAAATGTACAACACAGTGAATAGAGAACTTCGATGCAAAATTGCCAAGAAGTCACAAAGCTGAATATGAGTCATTCTACGTCCAGTTAGATTCAAAAGAGTCATCAAGACAGTATATGAAGTAAACATGCACAAGGATAAATACGAGTATTTTTGCCTCCAATTTGGGATATCATCAGCTTGTGCATTTTCCAAAGAGTAATGGAAAGCACAAGACAGACGATACCCAGAGTGATAGTTTACTTCGATGATGTTCTATTTACAAGGGGCCACCGTCAAGAAATACCATGAAAATCTTGTGACAGTTTTTGGAGGCCAGGGTGAGACTCAAAAGGGAAAAGTGCATTTTTCAGGCTACTGAACGAACATACCTCAGCTATAGGGTCAACAAAAGTGGTCTACACCCAATCCAGGAAAGAAGCTGCAACGAAAAGGAACGCAATAAAATTAAAATTGTTTCTCAGCCTCACAAACTATTACTTGGCAATCTTACTGGCACCGCTAACTATGCTGTGTTGGTGGCAAGGTAGCACAGTGGTTAGCACTGCTGCCTCACAGTGCCAGCGACCTGGGTTCGATTCCCAGTTTGGGTCACTGTCTGTGCAGAGTCTGCACATAATCCCCGCGTCTCAGGAGTTTCCTCCGGGTGCTCCGGTTTCCTTCCACAGTCCAAAGATATGGGGATTAGTTTAATTGGCCATGCTAAATTGCCCCTTGGTGTCAGAGGGATTAGCAGGATAAATAGATAAGGCTACTGAGATAGGGGCTAGGTGTAATCGCGGTTGGTGCAGACTGGATGGGCTTCTGCATTGTGGAGATTCTATGATTTGGTGTTTCTGTAAAAAAGCATCAGAAACAGGCTTGGAAAGAAACACAAGAAGATGTTTTGTGAGGGTGAAACATCAATTACAGTTAGATAACGTGTTGACCCACTTCAATCATAAAGACCACTGCCCATTTGCTCATAACATTGGATGCTTGTCCCAATGGAATGGCACTTCATACAGATGGAGCACGAGAATGGAGCGTATAATTGCGTATGCCTCACAGAGATTGGCCAATGTGAAAAGAAGGTACACAGAGATCGAAACAGAAAGTTTGGCAATGGTCTTCAGAGTGAAGAAATTTCATCAATACATTTGTGGTTGACACTTTGCCATTATAACAGATTGCAAATCTTGATTGGACTTTTTTTCTGAATATAAATGAACTCCCCCCATAGCGATAGTTCAAATACAGCGCTAGGCGCTATTGTTAGGCACCTATGAGTACACCTTGGAATATAGACCAAGGATACAGACCATCAATTCAAATGCCCCAAGTCAACTACCTTTGCCCACAAACTTACCAGAACTACCAAAAATGAACAAAGTTGTAATGGCATTCAATTTTATGGATACCTTACCAATCTTAGCTGAACAAATTAGAACTTGGACTCGAAACAATCCCAGTTTGGCAAAATTAAGCCAAGTAATATTAAATGGAGGAATGCAAGAATGTTCGATGCAAGTCTTAAAGCTGTATGTGACAAAGTACCTAGAATTAAACATAAAAGATGGCATTATTCTATGGAGAGCCTGATAACCAGCCTAATAAATGGAGTAAGATCTGTCCACATGGCTCCATACCATCCATCTTCAAACAGATTAGCAGAGAGAACAGTCTAAGTTTTCAAAAATGGAATGAGAAACAGAGAGGTTCTACAGACACAAAATAGGTATGATTCCTTTTTAATTATAGGACAACACCACACATAGAACATTCCAGCGCAGAACAGGCCCTTCGGCCTTCAATGTCGCGCCGACCAATTAAGAAAAAGCAATGATCCTCTAACCTAAACCATTCCCTTTTCGTCCATAAACTTATCTACTAACCTCTTAAACGCCACCAAACTTGGCGCATCTACAACTGCCGCAGGCAGGGCATTCCATACCCTAACCACCCTCTGGGTAAAGAACCTACCTCTGACATCCGTCCTATAACTACCACCCCTTAATTTAAAGCTGTGTCCCCTCGTGCTAGCTTTCTCCATCCTAGGAAAAAGGCTATCACTGTCCACCCTATCTAAACCTCTAATCATCTTATATGTTTCAATAAGGTCTCCTCTTAGCCGCCTTCTTTCTAACGAAAACAACCTCAAATCCCTCAGCCTCTCTTCATAAGACCTGCCCTCCATACCAGGCAACATCCTGGTAAACCTCCTCTGTACCCTCTCCAATGCCTCCACATCTTTCTTATAATGCGGGGACCAGAACTGCACACAATACTCCAAGTGCGGCCGCACTAGAGTTTTGTACAGTTGTAACATGACGTTGTGGCTCCGAAATGACAGGATTATCACCACAAGATTACTGATAGACAGGCATCGACGGACCAGGCTCAGTTTTGTCTCACCAAACTTAAGTGGAAGAATTGAGGAAAAACAGCCATACTGGACAAAAAGCTGATAGAGTTTCTTTGCTAAGGGGACACTGTCCAAATGTGAAACTTTGGGGACTTCATACCATGGACACTAGGAATGAACCTTTCAAGAATAGTCCTGTACAATAGGTGACAGGGTTGGGGATGAGATCCTAAGGAAACATGTAGACAACCTACACCATCGATAGAAGCTACTAAGAAAGCGAACCGTCTGGGACCCTAAGTACTCTGATGGATGGCAAAGGGACTCAACTAATGGGATTCTCAAAGATGTTCTGGTCCCCACATTATAAGAAAGATGTGGAGGCATTGGAGAGGGTACAGAGGAGGTTTACCAGGATGTTGCCTGGTATGGAGGGCAGGTCTTATGAAGAGAGGCTGAGGGATTTGAGGTTGTTTTCGTTAGAAAGGAGGCGGCTAAGAGGGGACCTTATCGAAACATATAAGATGATTAGAGGTTTAGATAGGGTGGACAGTGATAGCCTTTTTCCTAGGATGGAGAAAGCTAGCACGAGGGGACACAGCTTTAAATTAAGGGGTGATAGTTATAGGACGGATATCAGAGGTAGGTTCTTTACCCAAAGGGTGGTTCGGGAGTGGAATGCCCTGCCTGCAGCAGTTGTAGATGCGCCAAGTTTGGTGGCGTTTAAGAGGTTAGTTGATAAGTATATGGAAGAGAAGGGAATGGTTTAGTTTGGAGGGGCATTGCTTTTTATATTGGTCGGCGCAACATCGAAGGCTGAAGAGCCTGTTCTGTGCTGTAATGTTCTATGTTCTATGTCTCATGAAGACTCCACCTCTGAAATATATACAATAGCAGCGAGATCCCAGACAGTGGTCATTGTTGAAAAAGAATCACCTGCAAGGATAATTCGACAGTCATCCAGAAAGATTTGCTTGCTAACACAATATATTCCATCTGACGGTTTGGAATATGAAATGGGGAGTAGGTCACAGGCTAAAAGACAAATGATCTCGATGCCTTGAGAGCAAGAGGAGTCCTTAGACTCAGAGAGGAGGGTGTAATAAACCTTACACCCTTACATGGAGAATCCCTGATTGACCTCCCAGTAGGACTTATAAATTATGAGTTCTAGTGGTGATTAGTGTGGAATTTGGATTCTTTATTCAGCAGGCTTCTGTGCAGGTTCATTATTGTATCATCCAGATTGGAACCTGTTTGTATTTTTAGAACATAGACAATTACAGCGCAGAACAGGCCCTTCAGCCTTCGATGTTGCGCCGACCAATTAACAAAATTAACAAAATGATCCTCTAACCTAAACCATTCTCTTTTCATCCATAAATTTATCTACTAACCTCTTAAACACCACCAAACTTGGCGCATCTACAACTGCAGCAGGCAGGGCATTCCACTCCCGAACCACCCTTTGGGTAAAGAACCTACCTCTGATATCCGTCCTATAACTACCACCCCCTTAATTTAAAGCTATGTCTCCTCGTGCTAGCTTTCTCCATCCTAGGAAAAAGGCTATCACTATCCACCCTATCTATAATTCTAATCATCTTATATGTTTCAATAAGGTCTCCTCTTAGCCGCCTTCTTTCTAACGAAAACAACCTCAAATCCCTCAGCCTCTCCTCATAAGACCTGCCCGCCATACCAGGCAACATCCTGGTAAACCTCCTCTGTACCCTCTCCAACGCCTCCACATCTTTCTTATAATGCGGGGACCAGAACTGTACACAATACTCCAAGCACAGCCAAGGGCCGCACTTTTGTTCACAAGGGCTTGTGGTTTTACTTTTACTTTGTATAGTAAAGCACCAATCCTTTACAGCTGTCTCCTGAGTTATTACACTATCTCCCTCCCATTTTGAATAATAAAGTTATATTTGTTGTCATTCATTATAGACCCGTACAGCATAGTAAAGGCCCTTTGAATCTGCACCAACAATAACTACCGTTAAAGTCGTGCTAATTCCATTTCCCTGCAATTGTCCCACGTCCTTGAATGTTATATTTCAAGTGCTCATCCATATACCTTTTAACATTTATATGATTTCCGACTTCCATTACTTCCCAGGCAATGCATTTCACCATCTTCTGCATGAATTTTGTTTCTCAAATCCCCTCTGAATCTCCTGCCCCTTATCCTAAAACTCTGCCCCCTCATGATTTTCCTGAGGTGCACACAGTACACCACCTGTGGCCTAACCAACATTCCATCCAACATTACTTCCTTGATCTTACATTCTGTACGATAACTGATAAAAGCAAGTAGCCCATAAGTCTTCTTCACTCTCCTATTCAACTGCTCTGCTGCTTTCAGGGATTAAGCATCCCTTCCTCTGAGCTTCCAAGCAACCTTCCAAGTGACCAGTGAGTGAATATCAGTGTTTAGGAAGTTGCTAGAATCAATTACCAAGGATTTCATAGCTCAACATTTGAAAAGTAGTTGTATAATCAGACAAAGTCAGCATAGATTTACAAGGAAGAAATCTATGAATCTTGTTAAATCTACTGGAATTCATTGAGGATGTAACTAGTAAGGTTGACCAAGGAAGAACTGATGGATGTGGTTTATTTAGACTTTCAGAAGGTGTTTGATAAGGTCTCACTTAGCAGACAGCTGTGTAAAGTTAACGCACATGGAATTGCAGGTAATGTTTTGAGATGGTTTGCAGACAGGAAGCACAGAGTTGGGCATAAATGGATCTTTAGCCGATTGGCAAGTAGTAACCAATGGGGTACCACATGGATCTGAGCTACATTACATCTTAATGATTTGGAAGAGGAAGCTAAATTATTTCCAAATTTTGCAGATAATACAAAGTTGGGTGGGAGGGTGAACTGTGAGAAGGACATAGAGATACTTCAGTATAATTTGAACAGGCGGAGTAAGTCAGCATATGTATAGCAGTTGCAGTATAATGTGGATAAATGTGAGGTTATCCACTTTGATAGCAATAATAGGAAGGCAGGTTATTGTTTTTATGTGTGCAAATTGAGAGAGGTGGATACTCAGTGAGGCCTTGGTATCATTGCACATCAGTCGCTGAAAGTAAGCGTGCAGGTGCAGACGGCGGTAAAGAAGACAAATGAGTATGTTGGCCTCAGAGCGAAAGGATTTCAGTGCAGGATGTTTTGGATGTGATTATTGGTAAGGCCACAGCTGGACATTGTGCCAAATAAAAACAGAAAATGCTGGAAAATCTCAGCAGGTCTGACAGCATCTGTGGAGAGAGAATAGAGCCATTGCTTTGAGTCTGGAAAACTGTTCATCAGAGCTCTGATGCAGAGTCATCCAAACTCAATACATTGGGCTGCATTTTGCAACTGCATTGTGCCTGTTTTCAGGTCCAAAAATTTGGTAAAGTTGGGAATGAAGCAAACAGTCTGACCAGCACCTGTTTTCACACCAGTTCACACCTTACCAAGGCCAAAAAGTCACTGCAATCAGAATGCGCCCAAAACAGGCACAACATCAACTTAAATAATTCTGTATGTACTTTGATGCATTTAACAAGCTGCACATCCCACTTTACCAGCACGTCTGCCTTTACCACTGCGTTCTGCCAAACCCAGAACCCAGTGGAACAGACACGCTTGATAAAAGTCCAATTTGGGCACTCCATCACTGAAGGTTAGTGAGGAGAAAAGTGCCAATCATCGGACAGCTCTGCACTTTTCACGGGGGGTCCTTTTATGGTGACCATGTTGTGCTTTGGGTTGGAAAAGGTCTGCGAGTGTTGGGGGGGTGGGGGGGACATGGGGGAGGGGCTGTTGCTCAGCATGGTGTCCAATGTCCGATTTGTAGCACAGTCCAAGGTCTCAGCACTGACCTTGGGTCATAGAATCACAGAGCAACACAGCATGGAAAAGGCCCTTCAGCCCAAGCAGCCTGTGCCAACCCCCCCCAGCTCGTCCCAATTGCCTGTGTTTGGCCCATATCCCTCTAACTCTTCCCATCCAGGTATTTATCCAAATTCTCTAATAGATATTCTAATTTTCAGCCTCCCGGCTAACATTGTCATATAATTTCAGTCCAATTCCATACCCCCTGCCTCCCTGCCCAGATATGTGGAAAATGGTTTTATGTACACAGAATCAGAAATGGAGTGTGTATCCCTTTGGTACTGGACACCAGGAGATGATGCCTGTGGGTTAGGGGGTAATGCTGGTGTCCTGGGCAGAATCTCTGCAACATTTAAAAAGCACTTGGTTAAGATCCAAGCACTTGGAAAAGTTTTGCATTTATTGATTAGTGTCATAAATACATTAACACTGCAATGAAATTACTGTGAAAATCCCCCCCCCAGTTGCCACACTCTAGTCCCTGCTTGGATGCACTGTGGGAGAATTTAGCATGGCCAATGCACCTAAGCAGCACATTCCTCGGACAGTGGGAGGAAACCCCTAAGCTGGTCAGTCCTAGTGCACACACATCAGTATCCCATCCTTCACAGGCAGGAGCTGCTGGAAACTCTTTGAAATGGCAGCCTCAGAACTTCTCAAGCAGCAATATCTGCGCTCACTACTGCATGAGTTCTGAATGTTTATTACTGAGGGGAGGACAGGGAGGGCTGTGTTGCTAGGGAAAGGGTGCTGTGTTGTTGGGAGATGGGGGTTGTGTTGCTGGGGGATGGGGGCTCTGATACTGGGGGATGGGGGCTATGTCACTGGGGAATGGGGGATTGTATTGCTGGGGGTTGGAAGCTGTGTTGATGGGGGATGGGGGGACAGTGTTGCGGGGATGGGGGCTGTGTTGCTGGGGAATGGGGGCGTGTTGATGGAGGACAAGGGCTGTGTTGCTGGGGGACGTTGGGCTGTGTTGGTGGGGGATAGGGGGCTGTGTTGCTGGGGGACATTGGGTTGTGTTGGTGGGGGATGGGGGCTGTGTTGGTGGGGGATGGGGGACTGTGTTGCTGGGGGATGGGGATTGTGTGGCTGGGAGATGGAGGGGCTGTGTTGGTGTGGTATGGGAGCAGTTGTGTTGCTGTGTGATGTGTGCCCTATGAGTGAGGTGTGTGGTGCTGTGTTTCTGGGTGTCTTGCATGGGGCAGATGAGCAGTCTGGGCAGTGTTTGTTGATGGGTTAAGGGCAAGCAGCTTTCCTTCACGTCTCCATCCATCTCTCCCCTTCTGCAAATCCCCCTCTTTAGAGTTACAAAATAGCTTTTGTGACACATCTGATTGATCTTGCTACTCTTGGTTGCTGATGGAGGTTGCAGGAGGAGGTGTTAAGGCAGAGGTGACCCAGGCCTTACCACTCTCAGAGGCAGTGGGTTGGGGGAGGTGGGGTGGGCTGGAGGAGGAGGGAGCGGGGATCATGGCAGTTCTGCACGAGTGCCAAACACCATGTGCTGCTGACATTTCTACCTCTGAAAGGAGACTGTGCCATTTGTCTCAGGACCTGACATCTAGGGGCAGTGAGGGGGGGACATGTCCACTCTCTGTCAGATTGACGGCCGCTCTGAACTTTTATGCCACTGGACTCTTCCAGACCCACAGCCGAGATGTGTGTGGCATTTCACAGTCAGCTGTCCACATCTGTGACAAGGAGGTCACGGATGCCCTGCTGGGATTCCCGGGCTGGGCAGTGTATCAAATCTCACTGCGACCAAACCCAGCAGGAAACTCGGGCTGCAAGACTCACAGCCATTGTGGGGATGCCCAATGTGCAGGGGGCTCTGCACACACATCACCCTCAAGGACTCGCTTTCAGAATCCATGATGATTCATCAATAGGAAGGGATTCCATTCTCTGAAGGTGTAATTGGTTTATGATCACAAAATGGGTATCACGCCCATCTGTGTCAGGCACCCCGGCAGTGACTGAGGAGCTCAGACATACGGAAGGTCTTTGAGGAGGATCCCAGGCTGCAGGGATGGCTCATGGGTGATATGGGGCCCCTGCTTTCGACTTGACTTCTAAGACCGAGGCTGAGACCTGGTATAGTGAGGCCCATGTTGCCATCCATTCTGGAGTGGAGAGGGCTCCTGAAAATGCAGTTCTGGTGCCTGGAGCACTCTGGTGGAGCCCTACAATACAGCCCCCTGAATTCTTGTTGCGTTGTGATGGTCTGCTGTGCCCTTCACAACCTGGTACACAGCAGAGAGAGACTTTCTGGAGTAGCAGGAGGTCGACCAGCCATGCCTCCCCTGGGGAAGAGGCTACCCAGCAGCAGAAGGAGAAAGTGCAGATGAAAGAGGAAGAGGACCCACGCTGAGAAACCCCACCCAGGCATTGGAGGGCTGGCAGAAGAATGAGGCATGCGAGGGTGATGATTGAGGCCCTGATCACCAGGCACTTCGCTTACGAGGAGTCTGTGTTTATGCATGTGGGTTCCATTTCCCCCTCCCTGCACCTCCCCAAAGTCCTACTATCTCAAAGAACAAACAGCACAGAGAATTACAGCACAGAAATAGGCCCTTCAGCCGTCCAAGCCTGCACTGACCACGCTGCCCGACTGAACTAAAACCCCCTAATCTTCCAGGGATCGTATCCCTCTATTCCCATCCTGTTCATGTATTTGTCCAGATGCCCCCTCAAAAACCATTACCATATCCATTTCCACCACCTTCCCTGGCAGTGAGTTCTAGGCATCCACCATCCTCTGTGTTAAAAATCTGCCTCGTACTTCTCCTTTAAACCTTGCCCCTTTAATTGACTCTTCCACTCTGAGAAAAAGCTTCTGACTATCCACCCTGTTCATTCCCCTCATAATCTTGTAGAGTTCTATCCGGTCAACCTCTATCCTTCCAGTGAGGAACCAAGTTTCTCCAACCTCTCTTCATAGCCAATGCCCTCCATACCAGGCAACATCCTGGTAAATCTTTTCTGTATTCTCTCCAAAGCCTCCACATCCTTCTGGTAGTGCGGCGACCAGAATTGAACACTGTATTCCAAGTGCGGCCAAACTAAGGTTCCATAAAGCTGCATCATGACTTGCCAGTTTTTAAACTCAATGCTCCAGTTGATGAAGGCAAGCATGCCGTATACCTTCTTGACTACCTTCTCTACCTGCATTGCTACTTTCAGTTACCTGTACACCTGTACACTCAGATTTCTTTGCCTATCTTAAGCGTTCTGCCATTTATTGTATATTTCCTCTCTGTATTTGTTTCCTCTCTGTCCCTTTGTTCAAAAAGGGGAGTAGGGACCATCCTGGAAATTATAGACCGGTGAGCCTGACTTCTGTTGTGGGCACGGTCTTGGAAAGAATTATAAGGAATAGGATTTATAAGCATCTAGAGAGAAATAAATTGATTAGGGATAGTCAGCACGGTTTTGTGAAGGGTAGGTCGTGCCTCACAAACCTTATTGAGTTTTTTGAGGAGGTGACCAAAGAGGTAGATAAGGGTAAGGCAGTTGATGTAGTGTATATGGATTTTAGCAAAGCGTTTGCTAAGGTTCCCCATGGTAGGCTACTGCAGAAAGTGCAGATGCATGGGATTGAAGGTGATTTAGCAGTTTGGATTAGGAATTGGCTAGCTGACAGAAAACAGAGGGTGGTGGTTGATGGGAAATATTCAACCTGGAGTGCAGTTACAAGTGGTGTACCTCAAGGATCTGTTTTAGGCCCACTGCTGTTTGTCATTTTTATAAATGACCTAGATGAGGACGTAGAGGGTTGGATTAGTAAATTTGCTGACGATACCAAAGTGGGGGGAGTTGTAGATAGCGAGGATGGATGTTACAGTTTGCAGAGGGACACAGATAGGTTGCAGAGCTGGGCCGTGAGGTGGCAAATGGAATTCAATACGGATAAGTGTGAGGTGATTCACTTTGGTAGGAATAACAGGCATATGAAATATAGGGTTAATGGAAGAACCCTTAATAGTGTTGTCGAGCAGAGGGATCTTGGGGTACAAGTACACAGCTCTTTGAAAGTTGGCACCCAGGTTGATAAAATTGTTAAGAAGGCGTACGGTGTGTTAGCTTTTATTGGTAGAGGGATTGAATTTAGGAGCCGTGAGGTTATGTTACAACTGTACAAAACTCTGGTGCGGCGCACTTGGAGTATTGCGTACAGTTCTGGTCGCCGCATGATAAAGATGTGGAAGCATTGGAAAGGGTGCAGAGGAGGTTTACCAGGATGTTGCCTGGTATGGTGGGAAGGCCTTATGAGGAAAGGCTGAGGGACCTGAGGTTATTTTCATTTGAGAGAAGAAGGTTACGTGGTGACCTAATTGAGGCATATAAGATGATCAAGGGATTGGATAGGGTGGATAGTGAGAGCCTTTTTCCTCAGATGGTGATGACCAACACGAGGAGACATAACTTTAAATTAAGAGGTGGTAGTTATAGGACGGATGTCAGAGGCAGGTTCTTCACACAGAGGGTGGTGAGGGCGTGGAATGCCCTGCCTGCAGCAGTTGTGGACTCGCCTACTTGGGGGGCATTCAAATGTTCGGTGGATAGGCATATGGATGATATTGGAATAGTTTAGGTTAGAGGGTCCACTGGCCGGCGCAACATTGAGGACCAAAGGGCCTCTACTGCGCCATAATGTTCTATGTTCTATGTTCTATGTATTGGACCCTCCAAAATGCATTACCTCACATTTAGAATCATAGAAACCCTACAGTACAGAAAAGGCCATTCGGCCCATTGAATCTGCACCCACCACAAGCCCACCCAGGCCCCACCCCCATATCCTACATATTGACCCACTAATACCTCTAATTTGTGCATCTCAGGACACTAACATTAGAACATTAGAACATTACAGCGCAGAACAGGCCCTTCGGCCTTCGATGTTGCGCCGATCAATTAGGAACAAGCAGTGACCCTCTAACCTAAACCATTCCCTTTTCATCCATAAACTTATCTGCTAACCTCTTAAACGCCACCAAACTTGGCGCATCTACAACTGCCGCAGGCCGGGCATTCCATACCCTTACCACCCTCTGGGTAAAGAACTTACCTCTGACATCGTTCTATAACTACCACCCCTTAATTTAAAGCTATGTCCCCTCGTGCTAGCTTTCTCTATTCTAGGAAAAAGGCTATCACTGTCCACCCTATCTAAATCTCTAATCATCTTATATGTTTCAATAAGGTCTCCTCTTAGCTGCCTTCTTTCCAATGAAAACAACCTCAAATCCCTCAGCCTCTCTTCATAAGACCTGCCCTCCATACCAGCCAACATCCTGGTAAACCTCCTCTGTACCCTCTCCAATGCCTCCACATCTTTTTTATAATGCGGGGACCAGAATGCACACAATACTCCAAGTGCGGCCGCACTAGAGTTTTGTACAGTTGCAACATAACGTTGCGGCTCCGAAATTCAATCCCCCTACCAATAAAAGCTAAGACTCCGTATGCCTTCTTAACAACCTTATCGACTTGATTGCCAACTTTCAGGGATCTATGCACACATACACCAAGATCCCTCTGTTCTTCAACACTATTAAGAGGCCTACCATTAGCCCTATACTCTACACATTTGTTATTCCTGCCAAAGTGAATTACCTCACACTTTTCCACATTAAACTCCATTTGCCACCTCTCGGCCCAGCTCTGCAACTTGTCCAAGTCTCTCTGCAAACTATAACATCCCTCTTCACTATCTACCACTCCTCCGACTTTGCTGTCATCCGCAAATTTACTAATCCATCCTTCAATACCCTCATCCAGATCATTTATAAAAATTACAAACAGCAGGGGCCCCAAAACAGATCCCTGAGGTATACCACTTGTAACCGAACTCCATGATGAATAATTTCCATCAACCACCACCCTCTGTCTTCTATCAGATAGCCAATTCCTAATCCAATTAGCTAAATCACCCTAAATCCCATTCATCTGCATTTTCTGCAGAAGCCATCCATGGGGCACCTTATCAAATGCCTTACTAAAGTCCATATATACCACATCGACTGCCTTACCCCCATCCACCTCTTTGGTCATTTTTTCAAAAAACTCAATAAGGTTAGTAAGGCACGACCTACCCTTCACAAAACCATGCTGACTATCCCCAATCAATTCGTTTCCCTCTAAATAACTATAAATCCTATCCCTAATAATTCTTTCCAATACTTTGCCCACAACAGAAGTAAGACTCACCGGCCTATAATTCCCCGGAAAGTCTCTCTTCCCCTTCTTGAACAATGGGACCACAGTCGCTATCCTCCAGTCTTCCGGCACTATACCCGTAACCAACGACGACCTGAAGATCAGAGCCAGAGGCTCTGCAATCGCCTCTCTCGCCTCCCAGAGAATCCTAGGGTAAATCCCATCCAGCCCAGGGGACTTATCTAACTTCAAACCCTCAAGAATATCTAGCACATCCTCCTTATCTACTTCAATACTTTCCAGTTTGCAACCCTGTACCTCAGTGTTCTCCACAACTACATTTACATCTCCCTGCGTGAATACCGAAGAGAAATATTTATTCAGTGCCTCTCCAATCTCTTCAGGCTCCACGCACAACTTCCCACTGCTGTCTATGACTGGCCCTAATCTTGCCCTAACCAATCTTCTATTCTTAACATATATAAAGAAAGCTTTAGGATTCTCCTTAATCCTATCAGCCAAAGTCTTCTCGTGTCCCCTTTTAGCTCTCCTCAACTCACTCTTTAGCTCACTCCTGGCTAATCTATAGCTATCCATTGCACTAACTGAGCCTTCAAGCCTCATCCTGACATAAGCCTCCTTTTCCCTTTTAACCAGCGAATTAACTTTTTTTGTACACCAAGGTTCTCTTACTCGACCATTTCCTCCTTGCCTGACAGGGACATACTTATCAAGGACTCGCAGTAGCTGCTCCTTGAATAAGCTCCACATTTCAGATGTTCCCAGTCCCTGTAGTTTCCTAGTCCAACCTATGCACCCTAATTCCCTCCTAATGGCCTCATAATTACCATTCCCCCAGCTATAACTACTGCCCCCAGCTTCATGCCTATCCCTATCCATCACTAAGGTGAACGTAAACGAATTGTGGTCACTATCACCAAAATGTTCACCAACTTCCAAGTCTAACACCTGGTCTGGCTCATTGCCCAGCACCAAATCCAATGTAGCCTCACCTCTAGTTGGCCTATCTACATACTGAGTCAAAAAGGACATTTTTTTTTAGCATGGCCAATTAGCCTAACTTGCACATCTTTAGACTGTGGCAGGAAACCAGAGCACCTGGAGGAAACCCATGCAGACATGAGGAGAATGAGCAAACTCCACACAGACAGTCACCCAAAATGGGAATCGAACCCAGGTCCCTGGAGGTAACCACTGTGCTACCGTATTGCCCACAAGTTTGTCCAGGTTAACCTCTGTCTGCCATCTCTCCACCCAAGTCTCCAACCAATCTATCATCAGAGGATAATCCTTATTGCTATCCGTAAATCCACCAACTTTTGTGTTGTCCCCTTAGAATCAAGTTAGTTACATTTTCCTTCAAATCATTTCTATGTATCTCCTACAACATTGTAACACCAGCGTGTTGGATTTGGCTACACTGTGTTAGTGAGTTTCTTTGGCAGGCAGGAGGTTAATGACTCACTAAGCACCATTATGATGATGCCTTGGTGCAAATTCATCTGGCTTCTACCTGAGCTCTGCATGCATGCTGACACCTGGGCCCATGTCAGTGTAATGGGTAAGGGATTAGTGAACCTCCGTACAGAGCTCCGAGGCGGGTGGCCTGAGGGAGTCCTCTGGGGCCACCAGGGTAACAGCATCCATTGAAACCATAGAAAATTTACAGCTCAGGAACAAGCCTTTTGAGCTGAAACCATTTTTTGCCTAGTCCCATTATTTAAAAGTCTGCAGCCATAGTCTGCTGTGTCTCAGCGCTGGCTGTCCCACTGGGCCAAGTGCAAGCTCTCCAGCCTCTTGGTCATGGGTCGCAGAACCTCGAGAAGCTTGTTGAGTCCCTCAGCTGTGGCCCACTGTGACTTAGTCATGGCCCTCTGGAACTCTGCTGTGGACATCGCTGAGATCCTGCCACCCATGGTAGGGATTTACTGCGGACACCACCCTTGCAGTGCTGGCCTGCAAACCATGCAAGGCAGGTAATAGCTGGTCTGTCTGAAAGCTTTGGGACTCCTTTCAATAGTCTTGCAATGGGTCCAGTGTTGCTGTCAGCCCCTCCTGTATTCCCTGGCTTCTGTTGCTGCATTTCCAGCAGCTGAGGGAGAAGTGACCTCAGAGGCCCAGCATGTAGCCTGGGACCAGCTGAGTCCTCACTCCCAGCAGGCCCCTGTATACCAAAGGCCTCAAACATTCTCTCCTCCACCCAGTGTACGTTGTTAGATGGGTCGTGCTCTCTAGAGAGAGACTAGAATCCTCTCCATTAACTGGAGCCACTGATGTGAGAGCATCTGGAAAGGTGCCACTCTCGGAGCTTCACCTGCTTCTTCCGAGGAATCTTCAGAGCTGTCAGCCTCAGAATCGACCGGAGCTCAGCCGCATTTGGATCTCCAACACAGGGACACAAGGTTAATTGTAAAGGAGGGAGAGGACTGTAGGAGAAGGGAAAATCAGCCGTGGTCCTCCAAGGAAATTAGGGAGAGTATTAAATCAAAAGCTGAGGCATTCAGAACGGCTAAAAATAGTGGGCAATCGGAGGATTAGGAAAGTTTCAAACAGCAGCAAAGAGTGACTAAAAAAGGAAAGATGGAATATGAGGGTAAATTAGCTCGAAACATCAAAAAGGACAGGAAGAGTTTTATAAATATATAAAGAATAGGAGGATGGCCGGAGTTAATGTTGGACCTTTGGAGGATAAGAGGGGTGGTTTAATGGTGGATGACAGGGATATGGCGGAGACCTTGAACAAGTTTTTTGTCTCAGTCTTTATGGAGGAGGACATAAATAGCTTGCCCGAAATTAAGGATAGAAGGGTGGTAGGAGATGAGGTCCTTGATGAGATTACAGTCAGTAGAGAGGTGGTGTTTGATAGGCTAACGGGGCTGAGGGTAGATAAGTCCCCGGGACCGGATGGAATATATCCCAGGGTCCTCTAGGAAACGGCAGAGGTGATAGCGGATGCCCTGGTAATTATCTTTCACAATTCGCTGGACTCCGGGAAAGTGCCGGAAAATGGCTAATGTTACGCTGCTGTTTAAAAAAGGTAGCAGACAGATGGCAGGGAATTATAGGCTGGTTAGTTTAACGTCTGTAGTCAGAAAAATGCTTGAATCTGTCATCAAAGCAGAAATAATGAGGCACCTGGATATGAATGGTTTGATCAGGCAGACACAGCACGGATTCGTTAAGGGGAAGTCATGCTTGACGAATTTATTGGAATTCTATGAGGAAGTGACTAGTGCAGTAGATAGAGGGGAACCAGTGGATGTGGTGTTTTTGGATTTACAAAAGGTATTTGATAAGGTGCCTCACAAAAGATTGCTGCAGAAGGTTAGGGTGCAGGGAGTTGGGGGTAGGGTGTTAAGAACAAAGAACAAAACAGCACGGGAAATAGGGCCTTCGGCCCAACGAGCCCGCCCGCCACTCCGATGTTCCCACCTCGATCTTAGACTGGATAGAGGATCGGATGTCTAATAGGAAGCAGAGGGTAGGTATTAATGGGTGCTGTTCTAATTGGCAGCTGGTGACTAGTGGAGTTCCCCAGGGTTTGGTACTGGGGCCTTGACTATTTACCATCTATTCACAGATGATCTGGAGGAAGGGGCTGAGTGCAGGGTGACGAAATTTGCTGATGACACAAAGATGAGTGGAAAAGCAAATTGCGTGGAAATCCTGCAGAGGGATCTGGATAGATTGAGTGAGTGGGCGAGGACCTGGCAGATGGAGTATAATGTTAGCAAGTGTGAGGTTATCCACTTTGGTAAGAATAATGGTAGGAAGGATTACTATTTAAATGGTGAAAAGCTGCAGCATGCGACGGTGCAGAGGGACCTGGGGGTCCTTGTGTACAAATCGCAAAAACACAGTCTGCAGCTGCAGCAAGTGATTAAGAAGGCGAATGGAATGTTGGTCTTTATAGCGAGGGGGATAGAATATAAAAGGAGGGAGGCTCTGTTGCAGCTGTATAGGGTGCTGGTGAGGCTGCAGCTGGAGGACTGTGTGCAGTTTTGGTCGCTGCATTCGAGGAAGGATATATTGGCCTTGGAGGGGGTGCAGAGAAAGTTTACTCGGCTGATACCGGAGATGAGGGCATTGGATTATGAGGAGAGACTAAATAGGCTAGGTTTGTACTCTTTGGAGTTTAGAAAGCTGAGAGGGGATCTTATAGAGATGTATAAGATAATGAAGGGGATGGATAGGGTAGAGGTTGAGAGACTCTTCCCGCTTAACAAAGATAGCAGGACTAGAGGGCACAGCCTCAAGATTAGGTGGGCGCAGTTCAGATCGGAGTTGCGGAGGGGTTTCTTCACACAAAGGGTGGTGAATCTTTGGAATTCTCTGCCTGATGAGGTGGTGGAGGTTTCCTCGCTGAATATGTTCAAGTCAAGAGTGGATAGGTTTTTAATTGACAAGGGAATTAAGGGTTACGGGGAGAAAGCGGGAAAGTGGTTCTGAACCACTACAGATCAGCCATGATCTTATTGAATGGCAGGGCAGGCTCGAGGGGTTGGATGGCCGACTCCTGCTCCTATCTCTTATGTTCTTATGAATCTGGTACGCCAGAACAAAGAAGAACAAAGTACAGCACATGAACAGGCCCTTTGACCCTCCAAATCTGTGCCGACCATGATGCCTGCAAAACCATATGCACTTATAGAGTCCGTATCCTTCTGTTCTCATCCGATTTATATATTTGTCTATTTCCTCCTTAAATGCCATTATCGTATATGCTCAAAGAAGAACAAAGAACAAAACAGCACGGGAAACAGGCCCTTCGGCCCAACGAGCCCGCGCCGCCACCTCGATGTTCCCACTCCTACCCGTGATCCCTGTCCATGTTTATAGATCTATGGATTAAAAACCAAATTTGAGACAATTTAGGGAGAATTTGTTTTGCCAATTAGCCTAAGAGCACATGTTTGGGATGTGGGAGAAAACCGGAGCTCCCGGAGAAAACCCACGCAAGCACAGGGAGAAACTCCCACAGACACAGGCCCAACTTGGACAAGTTGCAGAGCTGGGCCGAGAGGTGGCAAATGGAGTTTAATGTGGAAAAGTGTGAGGTAATTCACTCTGGCAGGAATAATAAATGTGTAGAGTATAGGGCTAATGGTAGAACTCTTAATAGTGTTGATGAACAGAGGGATCTTGGTGTATATGTGCGTAGATCCCTGAAAGTAGGCAGTCAAGTCGATAAGGTTGTTAAGAAGGCATATGGAGTCTTAGCTTTTATTGGTAGGGGTATTGAATTTCGGAGCCGCAACATCATGTTGCAACTGTACAAAACTCTAGTGCGGCCGCACTTGGAGTATTGTGTGCAGTTCTGGCCGCCACATTATAAGAAAGATGTGGAGGCATTGGAGAGGGTACAGAGGAGGTTTACCAGGCTGTTGCCTGGTATGGAGGGCAGGTCTTATGAAGAGAGGCTGAGGGATTTGAGGTTGTTTTCGTTAGAAAGGAGGCGGATAAGAGGGGACCTAATCGAAACATATAAGATGATTAGAGGTTTAGATAGGGTGGACAGTGATAGCCTTTTTCCTAGATGGAGAAAGCTAGCACGAGGGGACACAGCTTTAAATTAAGGGGTGATAGTTATAGGACGGATATCAGAGGTAGGTTCTTTACCCAAAGGGTGGTTCGGGAGTGGAATGCCCTGCCTGCAGCAGTTGTAGATGCGCCAAGTTGGTGGCGTTTAAGAGGTTAGTTGATAAGTATATGGAAGAGAAGGGAATGGTTTAGTTTGGAGGGGCATTGCTTTTTATATTGGTCGGCGCAACTTCGAAGGCCGAAGGGCCTGTTCTGTGCTGTAATGTTCTATGTTCTATGTTCTATGTATCTGCACAGCACAGGGATTGTCACTGAGCTGTCATGTTGCCCATCAGATGGTCCAGGTCAAGCATATACTAACGATGTGAAGCACTAGGATACTCTCAAACGGTCCAAGAGCAGTCCTCTCACGACCCATCGCGTGTATGTCCCTTGTTAGACAACAAGGTGGACCAAAGCACCTGTAGGATAAAAACAAGTACATCAATATCATCATCTATTTACACACTTCCTAGGGATTCCTAAGGCTCATGATCCCTATTTTAAATCAGTTTTCTATACCCCTCCATTCCCATTCTGTTCATGTGCCCATCTAAGTATTTCTTCAATAACTCCAGAGTACCTGCCTCCACCACTTTACTTGGCAGCGCATTCCATACCCCCACCACCCTCTGTGTGAAAAAACTCCCTCTAGCATCCAAACTATACCTTACCCCCCTCACCCTAAGCCCGTGACCCCTCGTGCTATTTGAGTCCATCCTAGGAAAAAGCTTAACCCTGTTTACTCTATCTATCCCCTTCATAATCTTGTACACCTCTATCAGATCTCCTCTAAGCCTACATCTTTCTAAGGAAAACAGTCCCAATTTGCCTAATCTCTCCTTGTAACTCAGACCTTCCATACCAGGCAGCATCCTGGTAAACCTCCTCTGCACTCTCTCCAGAGTCTCCACGTCTTTCTGGTAGTAAGGCGACCAGAACTGGATGCAGTATTCCAAATGAGGTCTAACCAGTGTTTTATACAACTGCAACATTAAAGGCCAACTCTTGTACTCTATACCCCTTCCTATAAAGGCTAGCATACCATATGCTTTCTTCACAGCCTTCTCCACCTGCTCTGCCACCTTCAGAGACTTGTGCACCTGCACCCCCAGGTCCCTCTGCGTTTCTATACTCTTAATAGGTCTACCCTTTATCATATACCTTCCCCCTACATTCTTTCTCCCGAAATGCATCACCTCACATTTATCAGGATTGAATTCCATCTGCCATCTGTCTGCCCAAGCGACCAGCCTATCTATGTCCTGCTGCATCGCCTGACAATGCTTCTCACTATCCACAAGTCCAGCCATCTTTGTATCGTCTGCAAACTTGCTGATCACTCCACTTACTCCCTCTTCCAAGTCATTTATATATATTAGAAATAGAAGAGGTCCCAGTACCGAGCCCTGTGGCACACCACTAGTGACCGACCTCCAGCTAGAAAAACACTCTTCCACTATTACTCTCTGTCTCCTATTACCAAGCCAGTTACTTATCCATCAAGCTACCTGTCCTTGTATCCCATTAGCCTTGACCTTCTCAACTAACCTCCCATGAGGGACTTTGTCAAATGCCTTACTAAAATCCATATAGACGACATCAACGGCTCGCCCTTCGTCCACTGTTTTCGTCACCTCCTCAAAAAATTCTACCAGATTTGTAAGGCATGACCTCCCCTTAACAAATCCATGCTGTGTATCCCTAATCAGATCGCAACTCTCTAAGTGCCTATACATCCTATCTCTAAGAATCCCCTCCAACAGCTTCCCTACCACTGACGTCAAACTCACCGGCCTCTAATTTCCAGGGTTATCCCTACTACCCTTTTTAAACAACGGTACAACATTAGCTATTCTCCAGTCCTCTGGGACCTCACCTGTGTCCAAGGAAGAGACAAGGATTTGCGTCATAGGCCCAGCAATTTCACTTCGCACCTCTCTAAGCAGTCTGGGATAAATGCCATCAGGCCCAGGAGATTTATCTGTTTTAATGCTACCTAGAAGCTCTAACACTTCCTCCCTCGGTATGGATATTTCCCTCAACTGGTCCACAGCTCCCTCGGAGACAGGAGCTGTCAACAAGCCCCTCTCCTTCGTGAATACCGACGCAAAGTATTCATTCAGGATCTCCGCCATTCCCTCGGGCTCTAAGCACAGTTCCCTTCCTCTGTCCCTAAGAGGTCCGATTTTTCCTCTAACCATCCTTTTATTCCTAACATAGGAATAAAAAGCCTTTGGGTTTTCCTTAATCCTATCCGCCAAAATCATTTCATGCCCCCTTTTTGCTCTTCTAACTCCCTGTTTGAGCTCCCTCCTACTCTCTCTATATTCCTTCAATGCTGTCTCGGTTCCCAGCTGCTTCGACCTATCGTACGCTTCTCTTTTCTTCCTAACCAAGTCCTCAATATCCCTAGTAATCCACTGCTCTCTAATCCTACCTTTCCCATCTTTCCTCTTGGCCGGCACATACTTATCTTGCAACATTTTCAGTATTCGTACCATTTCCCCAGGCAGCACATTCCAGAGAATCAGCATCTTCAAAGCAAAAAACATGCCTTGTACATTTCCTCTAAACCTTTCCCTATGTACCTTAATGTCCTCCAGTACTTGACTTTGCTATCCTAGGAAAGAGCATCTGACTATCCACTCTGTCCATGCCACTCATAATCCTATAAACCTCTATCAGGTCACCCCTCAACTCCCTTCATTCCAGTGAGAACAAGCTGAGTTTATCCAACTTCTCCTCATAGCTAATACCCTCCAGGCAACATCATGGTACCTTCTTCTGTACCTTCTCCAAAGCATCCACATCCTTCTGGTAATGCTGCAATCAGAATTCTACACAATATTCTAAATGAGGTCTAACTAAGGTTCTGTACAGTACAACATGACCCGTCAATTTTTCTACTCAGTGCCTGACTGATGGAAGCAGTATGCTGTGTGCCTTCTTGATTACCTTATCCACCTGAATTGCCACTTCCAGTAATCAGTGCACTCAGATCTCTGTGCCTGTCAATACTCATAAGAGCTCCAATTTACTCTAAAATTCCACTTGCATTGGAGTTTCCAAAATGCATTATCTCACACTCTAGATTAAACTCCATCTGCCATTTCTCCGCCAAAGTCTGCAACTAATCTATATCTTGCTGCATCCTCTGACAATCATCTTCACTGTTCGCAACTCCACCAATTTTTATGTCAACTGCAAAACTTACTGATCAGACTAGCTACATTTTCCTCTAAATCCCTTATATACATGACAAACAATAAAGTTTCCAGGCTGATCTCTGTGGAACACCACTAGTCACAGCCCTCCATTCAGAAAAGTACCTCTCTATTGGTACCTTCTGTCTTTAACTGCCAACACAGTGAGAAGTCTCACAACACCAGGTTAAAGTCCAACAGGTTTATTTGGTAGCAAAAGCCACTAGGTTTTGTGGCTGAATGGGGATCTCTTTATCCCTTTAACCTATGCTTAGTGCTATCTCCACTCATGTTATCTGCACTTTTAAGACTTGATTAGCTGTGGACTCGCATTCTGATCAGTGTTCTGTAAACTGAGTGTGTGCCTTTATATGCCCATCTGTGATCAGAACTCCCCACTCATCTGACAAAGGTGCAGCTAGTGGCGTTTGCTACCAAATAAACCTGTCAGACTGTAACCTGGTGTTGTGAGACTTTACACAATACAACTCTATTGTGCTGTTGGTTAGTTCCAGAATATGATGTTCTCAGAAACTATCTTGAAAGCATTCAATGAACTCCTTATCCAGATAGCTAATCTGATTTCTCCAGTCTATACGTAGATTGAAAACACCCCATGATTATTGTTGTTATTTTGTCACAAGTATCCCATATTTCTTTTATATATTTTATCCTACCTAACTTACTAAATACCATAAGCCCCTCAATATTCAGGGACAAATCCTTGTCATCCTACCATCTTGTCCCGTAATGGTTATTAGATCATATTTATTTACTTCAGTGTAGGCTATCAATTAATTTATTCTGTTATGAATACAATGTGCATTCAGATACAGAGCTTGTAGTTCTGTCTTTGTTATTTTGTATTACCTGTTCTTGACCTGCTACCAATGTTTTTCACTGTCTGAACCTTCCTGCCGTCATTTATTAAGTTTCCATTTTGCACAGTTTAAGAAAAACGGGAATGATTTCCAGTGTGGGTGGAACGACTGACCATGTGTGACCTTACATTGTATTGTGAGGAACTCACCAAATTTCTCAGCAGGACTAGGCAGAAAGTCAATATCCCACCGTTACCTCATGGGGTTGAGTAATAACTCAGGAGTCAACTGTAAAGGAACAGTGCTTTACTGCACAAAGTAAAAGTGAAACTACAAGCTAGTGATGAATACAAACAGCTCCCATCATCAATGATACAATTATGGACCTACTTAGGGGCCTGCATTATACAGGGCTCAAGATATGAGTCCACGGTAATTACTAATCACCTGGGAGCTTGTATTCTACAAGATAGATAAATTCCTGTGACTTGATGAAGTGTATCAAGGAAATTGTGGGAGTTAGGAAGGAAATGGCGAGTCCACTGGCAGAGATATTTGAATCATTGTCAGTCACAGGTGAGGTACCTGAAGATTGGAGAGTGGCAAACGTTTGTTTAATAAGGGCTGCAGGGAAAAGCCTGGGAACTACAGGCCAGTCAGCCTCACATGTCTGGCGGGTAAGTTGTTGGAAGGTTTTTGAGAGACAGGATCTACAAGCATTTAGAGATACAAGAACTGATTAGGAACAGTCAGCATGGCCTTGTGAGTGGAAAATTATGTCTCACAAATTTGATTGAATTTTTTGAAGGGGTAACCAAGAATGTAAATGAGGGCAGGGAAGTTTGATGTTGTCTACGTGGACTTTAGCAAGGCCTTTGACAAGGTATCTCATGGTAGATTGTTGCATAAGGTTAAGTCTTACAGGATCCAGGGTGAGGTATCACATGGATACAAAATTGGCTTCTTGACAGAAGCCAGGAAGTCATCATAGAGGGTTGTTTTTCAAACTGGAAGCCTGTGCCCCAGAGATCAGTGCTGGGTGCACTGTAATTTGTCATTTGTATTAATGATTTGGATGAGAATATAGGAGACATTGTTAGTAAGTTTGCAGATGACATCAATAGTGGATAATGAAGAAAATTATTTCTGCTTGCAATGCCATTTTGCCAGTGGGCTGACGAATGGCAAGTGGAGTTTAGATAAATGCGAGGTGATGCATTTTGGTGGATTGAACCAGGGAGGACTTACTCAGGGTAGGGGTTGGGAAGAATTACAGAACAAAGCAATCTAGGCGTACATGTTCATAGTTTCTTGAAAGTGGAGTCACAGATGGACAGAGTGTTGAAGAAGGCATTCTGCATGCTTGGTTTCATTGGTCAGAACATTGAATACAGGAGTTGGGATGTCTTGTTGAAGTTGTATAAGACATTGTTCAAGCCACACTTGGAATACTGTGTCCAGTTCTGGTCACCCTATTATAGAAAAAATATTATTAAACTAGAAAGAGTGCAGAAAGGATTTACCAGGATGTTACTGGGACTTGATGGATTGAGTTATAGGGAGAGGCTGGATTGACTGGGACGTTTTTCTCTGGAGCATAAAAGGCTGAGGGGTGATCTTATAGAGGTCTATAAAACAATGAGGAGCACAGATCAGCTAGATAGTCAATATCTTTTCCCAAAGGTAGCAGAATCTAAAACTAGAGGGCATAGACTTAAGGTGAGAGGGGAGAGATACAAAAGTGTCCAGAATGACAACGTTTTCACACAGAGGGTGGTGACTGTCTGGAACAAGCTGCTAGAAGTAGTTGTAGAAACAGTTACAACTTTGTCTTTAAAAAACATTTAGACAGTTACATGGGTAAAATGGGTATAGAGGGATATGGATCAAATATAAGTAATTATGATTAGTTTAGGGATTTAAAAAAAGGACAGCATGGATACATTAGGCAGAAGGACCTGTTTCCATTCTGTAAACTTCTATGACTCTGGACTCTCTGAGTCCCAATCAGGGATTCCTCATGTAAGTCTTGGGGGTTATCACACCCCTCCCTCTCTCAGTCCAAGAATGCCTTTTGCTCTTAAGACAATTAGGGTCGACTTCATATTTTTGTCCACAGCTTTGTCTTCATTTCACACACTATCCTGTCGGATGAAGAATATTGTGTCAGCAAGTATGGATGACTGTCAAAGTGACTGATCCTTACATGTTGTTCTTTCTCAACAATGACCTCTGTCTGCGATTCCGCTACTTCCATTTCTTTTTCGGAGACAGAATCTTCATAGGCTGTCTTTGAGGCCCCAGTTGGTTGACTTTCTTTGTGGTCCATCAGTGTAGTTAAGGTTCCAGATGGCATGTCCACTGTGTTGACAGTTCCTGATGATGTAGGAGTGGTCTACATGTTCCCTTAGGATCTAGTGGCCAACTTTTATCATGTAAGGGCAAAAAGGAATTATGGTTTGCTTTGGCAGATAAGTTAAAAGAAAATCCAAGGAGATTCCACAAATACGTCAAGAACAAAAGGGAAAGAATTGGGCCTCTTAAGTGTCAACAAGGCTATCTATGTGTGGATCCACAAGAGGTGGCTGAGATCCTAAATTAATATTTCTCATCAATATTTATTGTTGAGAAAAGCACGGATGCTCGGGAACTTGGGGAAATAAATACTGATCATCTTGAGGAATGTACACATGATAGAGAAGGGAGAGTTGGAAGTCTTAAAGTGCACGAAGGTAGATAAATCCCCATAACCATGTTGTGGGAGGCTAACAAAGAAATTGTGCGTCCCCCAGCAGAGAAATTTGAATCACCAATAGAGACAGGTGAGGTGCCTGAAGATTGGAGGTTGGCAAATGTTATGCCTTTGTTTAAAAAGGGCTTCATGGAAAAAGCTGGAAACTATAGGCTGGTGAGCCTTAGGTCTGTAGTGAGAAGTTTCTTTTAGAATCCCTACAGTTCAGAAGGAGGCTATTTAGTCCATTGAGTCTGTACCAATTACAGTTCCACCCAGGTCTTATCTCCATAACTCCACATATTTACATTGAAAATCTCCCTGACACGGAGGGGCAATTTAGCATGGCCAATCCACCTACTCTGCACATTTTTGGAATGTGGGAGGAAGCCACTGCACCCAGAGGAAACCCAAGCAGACATGGGAAGAACGTGCAATCCCTACACAGACAGTGACCCAAGCTAGGAATCGAACTCGGGCTCCTGACGCTATGAGGCAGCAATCCTAATCATTGTGCCACCATATATCTCTTGTGAGAAGGTATTCTGAGAGACAAGATCTACAAGCATGTAAAGAGGCAAGGACTGATTAGGGCAGTCAGCATATCTTTGTGAATGGAAAATGCTGTCTCAGGAATTTGATAGAGTTTTTTAAAGGGATAACCAAGAAGAGAGATGAGGGCAGTGCAGTCAACATTGTCTACATGGATTTTAGCAAAGCCTTTGACAAGGTAGTGCATGGTAGGTTGTTGCATAAGGTAAATTTGAGGGGATCCAGAGTGAAATAGCCAATTGGATGTGAAACTGGATTGATTGAACAAAACAAAGGTGGTTGTAGAGGATTGTTTTTCAAAATGGAGGCTTGTGACCAGTGGTCTGCCTCAAGATTCAGTGCTGGGTCCACTGCTATTTGTCACTTATATTAATAATTTGAATGGGAATTTAGGAGGCATGGTTAGTAAGTTTGCAGATGACACCAAGATTGGTATCTTGGAGAGGATCCTGAGGGACAGGGTTTATGAGCATTTAGAGAAGTTTAGCTTGATAAGAAATAGTCAACATGGCTTTGTCAAGGGCGGGTTGTGCCTTACGAGCCAAGTGGACTTCTTTGAAAATGTGACTGAACACATTGACAAAGGAAGAGCGGTGGACATGGTGTACATGGATTTCAGCAAGGTGTTTGATAAGTTCCACCATGCAAGACTTCTTGAGAAGGTGAGAGGGCATGGGATTCAACAGGCTTTGGCCTTGTGGATCCAGAACTGGCTTGCCTGCAGAAGGCAAAGAGTAGTTGTGGATGGGTCTTTTTCTGCATGGAGATCGGTCACCAGTGGAGTGCCCCAGGGATCTGTTCTAGGACCCTTGCTGTTTATCATTTTCATAAATGACCTGGATGAGGAAGTGGAAGGATGGGTTAGTAAGTTCGCCGATGATATGAAGGTCGATGGTGTTATGGATAGTCTGGAGGGATGTCTGAAGTTGCAGCGAGACATAGATAGGATGCAAGAATGGGTGGAGAAGTGGCAGATGGACTTCAACGCAGATAAATGTGTAGTGGTCCATTTTGGCAGGAACAGGGATGAAAGAGTACAATATCAAGGGTAGGAGTCTTAGCAATGTTGAGGAGCAGAAGGATCTTGGGATCCAAGTCCATAGAACTCTTAAATCAGTCTCGCAGGTGGAGGTTGTGGTCAAGAACATGTATTGTGTATTGGCCTTTACTGATCGAGGAATTGAGTTTAGGAGTCGGGAGGTAATGCTGCAACTTTATAAAACCCTTGTCAGACCCCACTTGGAGTATTGTGTGCAGTTCCGGTCACCTCACTATAGGAAGGATGTGGAAGCTATTGAGAGGGTGCAGAGGAGATTTACAAGGATGTTGCCTGGATTGGGCCTTATGAAGATAGGTTGAGGGAGCTGGGACTCTTCTCACTGGAGAGACGAAGGTGGAGAGACTACCTGGTAGAGGCTTATAAGATGTTGAGAGGAATAGATAGAGTGGATTCTCGGAGGCTATTTCCCAGGGCTGAAATGGTCACTATGAGAGGACACAAGGTGCAAGGCAGCAAGTACAGAGGAGATGTTAGGGGTAAGTTTTTCACTCAGACAGTGGTGGGTGAATGGAATCAGTAAGTTTTTCACTCAGAGGGTGGTGGTGAAGGCGAACTCACTGGGTTCTTTTAAGATAACTTCGGGATGAGTACATGGGATTAAATGGGATTGGGAGTTACAGATAGTTCTATGGCCTGGTAGGTATGGATATGATCGGCGCAACTTGTGGGCCAAAGGGTCTGTTTCTGCACTGCAGGGTTCTGTGGTGATATAATTGTAACAAGGGAGGTTAGCCAAATATTGGCCACTATTATTTGGTTAATTCTAGGCCCATTACATGGGGTGGTGGCATGGGCTCATTGGGCCGAAGGGCCTGTTTCCCGTGCTTCTTTGTTCTTTGTTCTATGGTGGCAAAGTGGACAGTGAAGAAGATTATCTAGGATCACAACAGGATCTTGATCAACTGGACCAGTGGCTGATGACTGGCAGATGGGGTTTAATTTAGATAAAAGTGAGGTGATGTATTTTGCTAGCACTTAAGTTGATGGGAGTGACAATCTACAATTCAGCACACCTTGTCAAAATCAGTTCGACAAACATCGATTCAACTCCAGATGTGCATCCACATCATTTATTGATCAAATATTACAACATCGGGTCAGTCTTCCATTTACAATGAAACGAGCAAACAGAGCCCACAGCACAAGGAGAGACTGACACTGACTCATGGTTTTAGCTTACAGGATTACATGCACGTAATTTTATGAGCTACTGTTTAGATATCATCAATCGGAGTAGTATTTGTATAGCAGGAGGTATTGTTTTCCAAGCACTATATCTTATCACTGCAACCATCTAATACAATCAATTTCTGCAAATTCAAGCATTGCTACGTGCACACATCCTCAGGAGGACGTTGGGGAGAGTTACAGAACAAAGAGATCTCGGGGTACAGGTTCATAGCTCCTTGAAAGTGGAGTCACAGATGGACAGAGTGGTGAAGAAGGCATTCGGCATGTTTCATTGATCAGAACATTGAACAAAGAACAGAGAAAATTACAGCACAGGGACAGGCCCTTCGGCCCTCTAAGCCTGCACTGACCATGCTGCCCGACTGAATTAAAATCTCTACTTTGCCAGGGACATACCCATCATTTTTTTCAGAGTTTATTTTCTGAGCAGCAGGAAACCAGAAGTAGGCCATGGAGAAACCTGGCACAGT
This sequence comes from Sphyrna mokarran, assembly GCA_024679065.1. NCBI lineage: Eukaryota > Metazoa > Chordata > Chondrichthyes > Carcharhiniformes > Carcharhinidae > Sphyrna > Sphyrna mokarran. Next base: position 39,110,664 of record JAGIQG010000028.1, on the reverse strand, counting down.
TTTTTGTTTGCCCAGTAAATTTATGTGGTGAGGTAACCCGAGACTCTACAATTCAATGTCTCCCATCCTCCCCCTCCTCTAACCTAAAAAAAAGACTCGGTGTAGGAGTAGGTGAGCTTTTGTTTTCTTTCCTCTTTCATTTCTTAGTAAGGGAAGTTAGCAGGGATGGCAGTGCAATGTTCCTCCTGTGGGATGTTTGAGGTAAGGAACATCATTAGTGTCCCAGCTGAGTACACCGGCAGGAAGTGCACCCAATTCCAACTCCTTGAAGTCCGTGTTAGGGAACTGGATGAACTCAGGATCATTTGGGAGGCAGAGACAGTTATACATAAAAGCTACAGGGAGGTAGTTACTCCTGGAAATGAGGATATTTGGGTGACTGATAGAAGGGCTAAGAAGCAAGCAGTACAGCAATCCCCTGTGGCTGTTCCTCTGTAACACCATTTTAGATACTGTTGGGGAGGACAACTTACCAGGGGTAAGCCATGGGTACAGGTCTCTGGCACAGAATCTGTCCCTGTTGCTCAGAAGGGAAAGAGAGAGAGGTGTAGAGCATTAGTCATTGGGGACTCCATAGTTAGGGGGACAGATAGGAGATTCTGTGGGAATGAGAGAAAGTTGCGGTTGGTGTGTTATCTCCCAGGTACCAGTGTCTGTGATGTGTTTTCAAGAACAAAACAACATGGGAAACAGGCCCTTCGGCCCATCGAGCCCACACTGCCACCCCAACGTTCCCACCTCTACCCGTGATCCCTGTCCATGTTTATAGATCTATGGATTAAAAACCAAATTTGAGACAATTTAGGGAGAATTTGTTTTGCCAATTAGCCTAAAAGCACATCTTTGGGATGTGGGAGGAAACCGGAGGAGAAAACCCACCCAAGCACGGGGAAAATGTGAAAACTCCGATAGACACAGGCCCAAATCCATGTATCTGCACAGCACAGCGATAGTCACTGAGCTGTCGTGTTGCCCATCAAATGGTCCAGGTCAAGCGTACACTAACGACGTGAAAAGCAGGGCCGGAAAAAAATCAATGACCTCATCTGTGCAGCAAGGGTGAATGCTGAACTCCACCTAGCATCTCCCCGAGATTTCGTCCACATCCTCCCACCCCAGCATGCTGCATGTTTCCAGCTCCTGACCTCCAAGCTCTTCCTCCCTACCCCCCCCCCAAGAGCCTCACAGAGCCTCCTCCCCCACACACTTCACAGAGCACAGAGCCACACACTCACAGAGCCTCCTCCTCCCACACACTCACAGAGCCTCCTCCTCCCACACACTCCTCCTCCCCACACACTCACAGAGCCTCCTCCTCCCCACACACTCACAGAGCCTCCTCCTCCCCACACACTCACAGAGCCTCCTCCTCCCCACACACTCACAGAGCCTCCTCCTCCCCACACACTCACAGAGCCTCCTCCCCCCACAGACTCACAGAGCCTCCTCCCACACACTCACAGAGAATCCCCCCCTACACTCACAGAGCCTCCTACCCCCAACACACTCACAGAGCCTCCTCCTCCCCCACACTCACAGAGCCTCCTCCTCCCCCACACACTCACAGAGCATCCTCCCCCCACACACTCACAGAGCCTCCTCCCCCCACACACTCACAGAGCTCCTCCCCCCACACACTCACAGAGCCTCCTCCCCCACACACTCACAGAGCCTCCTCCCCCCTCACAGAGCTCCTCCCCCCTACAGACTCACAGAGCCTCCTCCTCCCACACACTCACAGAGCCTCCTCCTCCCCCACACACTCACAGAGCCTCCTCCTCCCCCACACACTCACAGAGCCTCCTCCCCCCCACACACTCACAGAGCCTCCTCCCCCCACACACTCACAGAGCCTCCTCCCCCCTACAGACTCACAGAGCCTCCTCCCCCCTACTCACAGAGACTCACAGAGAGCATCCTCCTCCCCCCACACACTCACAGAGCTCCTCCTCCCCCCACACACTCACAGAGCATCCTCACTCCCCCCCACACACTCACAGAGCCTCCTCCCCCCTACAGACTCACAGAGCCTCTCCCCCCTACAGACTCACAGAGCCTCCTACCCCCAACACACTCACAGAGCCTCCTCCCCCCCACAGACTCACAGAGCCTCCCCCCACACACTCACAGAGCCTCCTCCCCCCACACACTCACAGAGCCTCCTCCCACACACTCACAGAGAATCCTCCCCCTACACACTCACAGAGCCTCCTACCCCCAACACACCACAGAGCCTCCTCCAACACACTCACAGAGCTCCTCCTCCCACACACTCACAGAGCCTCCTCCTCCCACACACTCACAGAGCCTCCTCCCCTACAGACTCACAGAGCTCCTCACTCACAGAGCCTCCTCCTCCCACACCCTCCTCCCCCTACAGACTCACAGACACACTCACAGAGCCTCCCTCCCACACACTCACAGAGCCTCCTCCTCCACACACTCACAGAGCCTCCTCCCCCCCACACACTCACAGAGCCTCCTCCCCCCACACCTCACAGAGCCTCCTCCCCCCACACACTCACAGAGCCTCCTCCTCCACACACTCACAGAGCCTCCTCCTCCCACACACTCACAGAGCCTCCTCCCCCCACACACTCACAGAGCCTCCTCCCACAGACTCACAGAGCCCTCCCTCCCACAGACTCACAGAGCCTCCCCCCACACACTCACAGAGCCTCCTCCCCCCACACACTCACAGAGCCTCCTCCCCACACACTCACAGAGCACTCACAGAGCCCTCCCCCCACCACTCACAGAGCTCACAGAGCCTCCTCCCCCACACACTCACAGAGCCTCCTCCTCCCACACACTCACAGAGCCTCCTCCTCCCACACACTCACAGAGCTGCCACTGACAGAAAACACTCATAAGTAGCTGAGAGCCTTCGGACACTCCACATTTGCCTCCTCACTGATGGAGAACCCAAATCGGACTTTTATGAAATGTGTCTGATTCGTGCTGATTCTGGATTGGCGAATGCAGTGGGAAACGGGAAAGTACTGGTAAAGTTGGGCATCCAGCCCATTGGTTCAATTTAAATGCATTTAACTGGCAGTCACACCCATTTCGGGCGTGGTCCCTATTGTGCGCAGTTTTGGGCGTTGATAAGGGGGAAACGACACACGGATCACGCTATTTGCTTCAAGTCTAACTTTACCAAGTTTTTGTGCCCAAAAATGGATGCAACTTGATGGTACAATCAGACTCTGAGGCACTGGATCTATTTTTAAAAGGATCATTCGTGTGGTGTCCATGGGGTGCAGTCTCTCCCTCGTGAGAAAACTCGAGCAGCTTTCTACCCATCATGGCTGCTTCTCTGGCTTTTTGCTTTTCTTCAATTCTTTCACTTAAAGTTCAGTGCCTGCCCATCAGTCACTTTGCCGGTGCTGATCTTCTCGCTTTATAATTAAAAAGGTATCAGTCCAGTTTCGTGCTTTTAGAAACCCTCTGATTTGTTTTTTCATTCCATTTTTGAAATCTTGGACTGCTCGCTCCGCTAATCTGTTTGAAAATGACTGTCTTTTTTTCGTCTGAAAATGACTGTCTTTCTATCACATTATATGATGTGGTGGGTGCCATCCGGTGTACACCAGCCCACTGAGAATGGACATTGATGAGCATCAGAAACATTGGGCCCATAAATAGTCCTGTGAGGTAACGCATGCACCCGGACCCATTTTCTTCCTGGCTATTTCCAGGTATAAAGATAAGCTACTAGTGGGAATCTTCTGGTTCTTTTGGCACATGTTGCATTCTTTTACCATCTTCTCTGTGTCCCCATGAATGCCAAGCCACCAGACGTAACTTCTTGCTAACATCTTCATTTTTGAAATTCCTGGATAGCTGATACAAAGTTCTTGAAAGATAGACGTTTTGGCTGATGTGGATAACTATTTAATTCATACACACGATGGGTCGTGAGAGGGCTGCTCTTGGATTTTTTTTTCGAGAGTATCCTAGTGCTTTACGTCATTAGTGTACGCTTGACCTGGACCATTTGATGGGCAACACGACAGCTCAGTGACTATCGCTGTGCTGTGCAGATACACGGATTTGGGCCTGTGTCTGTGGGAGTTTGCGCATTCTCCCCGTGCTTGCGTGGGTTTTCTCCGGATGCTCTGGTTTCCTCCCACATCTCAAAGACGTGCTCTTAGGCTAATTGGCAAAACAAATTCTCCCTAAATTGTCTCAAATTTGGTTTTTAATTCATTGATCTATAAACATAGACAGGGATCACAGGTAGAGGTGGAAACATCAGGGTGGCGGCGCGGGCTCGTTGGGCTGAAGGGCCTGTTTCCCGTGCTGTTTTGTTCTTTCTTCTTAATGCTTAATTCTGGGCACTTTGTCACATATGGTTTCATGTCTTGTGTCAGATATTCTTATATTCCTCCAGTTAATATGACATGGCTTGATTTGGCCAATTTGGGATCATTCTGAGTCCCAGCTTTGACTGGCCGAAATTGGTAAGGTGTACATAAAATTTAATGCCATTACAACTTTGTCCATTTTCAGTGGTGAGGGCAAGTAAGGTGCCCAGTCATAATCTTATAGATTCCACTTACTCTACTCTACTGGACTCTACTGGATCTGTGTCCACCTCCATGTTCAAGGAGCTCTGGGCATCCTTTCTCTGCCTTTTTGCGAGATTAGGCCAGTTCAGTGGCTTTTTTTAAGTCAAAAGTCTGTGTCAGTTAAAAGCCGCCTTTGAGTTGCTAAATGCCACATACTAAACGATCACCCAGCATTTCAAGTAATGCTATGCCAAATGTGCAATTCTCCGCCAATTTTCTTAACCATTTCAGGAAGTCTGTCATTGGTTTCTTAGCAAATCTAGTTGCTGTATTGAGCCTTTACAGTTGCAAGATAATGGGTGGTTTAGAATCGTAATGATTTGCCACTATTTCCATGAACTCATCAAAGCTCTTGTAATCCAGTTGTTGGATACTTCAGACTTTTTATAATACTCGAATTTGCAGCACTATATTAAGGTGACCTTTTTAACCATCATCACGTCCTAATCTGTTTGCCTGGAAGAAGTAGTTCATTCTCTCAGCATATTGTGATCAGTCCTCAATACTTGCTCAATGTCAGTAAAACAAAGGAGGGAGTCATTGTCTTGAGGAAAGATAGTGGACGACATGCTCTTGTCTATATCAATGGGGATGAAGTGGAAATGGTCGAGAACTTCAAGTTTCTAAGTGTCCCAATTGACCAACAACTTGTTCTGGTTTTTTCATGCTGATGCTATAATTAAGAAAGCTCACCAATGCCGTTAGTTTCTCAGGAGGCTTAGAAAATTCAACGTGTCTGCTATGAATGTCACCTGTTTTTATAGATGCACCATAGAGAATATCCTTTCTGGATGTATCACAGTTTGATACAGTTACTGCTCCGACTAAGACTACAAGAAGCTATAAAGGATTGTCCACCCCAACAGGCAAACCAGCCTCCCATGAATTGACTCCATCTACACTTCCCACTGTCTCGGAAAAGCAGCCGGCATCATCAAGGACCACATGCACCACGGACATTCTCCCTTTCATAGGGAAAAAGAAACAAAAATCTGAGATCACATATCAACCAACTCAAGAACAGTTTCTTCCGTCGTCACATGAAGTTGATCTTTTTCTATACCCTAGCTATGACTGTAACACTACATTCTGCACTCTCTCCTTTGCTCCTCCCTTAAGTGCTCTATGAACAGTATGCTTTGTCTGTGTCGTGCACAAGAAACAACTTTTCACTCCCAATAAATGTGACAATAATAAATTGAATCAGAAAAAACAAGTCAATATATGGTTACAAGTTCATGAAAAACAGCAGCTTAAAGCTTTGCAATACAGGCAACCAGAATCCATTGAGCTGGAATTCCAAAGCATTCCTTTTACCTCATCACCGGTGTAATAATTCAGGAGTCAGCTGTAAAGGAACAATGCTCAACTGCACAAAGTAAAAGTAAAACCACAAGCCCATGGTGAACAACAGATTCCAATCTGGATGATTCAAATAATGGACCCACTCCGGGGCCTGCTTTATAAAAGGCTTGGGATACGAATTCCACCTGTTACGTTAATTACATATCACCATGGGAACTCGTATTCTACAAGTCTCACTGAGAGATCAATGAGGGATTCCCCATGTAAGTCCTGGAGGTTATCACAGGTCAAAGGTTGAGGCACCATACTAGTCACCCGAACAGCAAATTACTGACCGTGGGCCTGGATTCCGGATTCTACCAAGACGAGGATGTCACAGACCCAAAACATGGTTCAGCAAAGTGTCCCTAGGGACTAATGTCTAGCCTGTCCAGGAATGGCAGCGGGTCCAATTTCGCTGGGATGGCAACAGAAGGACAACCTGTTTGACCATATCGGTTTGCACAGAGGTGACAGGAGAGGCAAAGGCCAGGGCACACAGGAGAAGTGCCAACAATGTAGGAAAAAAATGGACAATGTGCTACTCAACACCAGGGTAAGTGGAACTGCTGTTCACTTCACGTCAGGAAGTGTAAGTGTGCAACTGCAGAAAACCAGGACTTTGGATTGCAGAGCTCAGCGGCACGTGGGATGTGGACGTGGAGTGTGTGCCAGACACTTCCTCCTGTCAATTTTATATCAGTTTTTGGACATTGTGCCTCTTGATCACTTATTGGGAGGGCTCAACAGCAGCTTTAGACATGCGTGCTCCTAATGGCCCATACATCCATTGGGATGACACCCAATTGTTGTATCCATTTGCAGGACTAAAAATTCCAGCAATAAGAGGGAGAGAGCCAGAACTGGAGGCAGTATTCCAGGCATTCGAGTCCTCGTCCCTTCTGAGGAGAAGGCCGAAACGTTTCCTGGAAAGGAGCAGGATTCTCCGTGTCTGGGCTGAAAGGAAGTTAGTGCTCCCCCAAGAAGTCATTGGCGATGCCTCCTGCCTACAAATAACACATTGCTTTCATCAAGAACCCTGCTCAGGCAGCCATTGAATTTTTCTTTTCTCCATTCCAGAGACCAGCAAGTAAAGCAGGAGCCCATAAGGGAAATCAGCCTGAGAAACAACCTCAACCCAACCTCAGAGGAGGAAGCCTCAGAATTCTCAGAGGATGCACCATCACAGCGTTTATCCTGCACCCTCCATGAACACAGATACAGTCATCTCAATGAGTCCCCATTCTTGAGTAGACTCGAGTCACATTCTGGTGAGTACATCATTGTCACAGGTCTACAGCTGGTGGAGTAAGTGACAGCCAAGGTTTCTGACACTCAGAGACTGTTGAAGACCAGGCCCCTGCTTAGCCCTGTGATGATAGTCTGGACTTTGCTGTAAGAGACCAGATAGAGATTCAGTGATGGGCAAGGCAGAGCCTGACGAAGACGAAAAGATCGAAAGCTCACAGATTTACTCTGAAATAAATCGGTTGGATTTAAAATTGGTGTTGCTAGATTCTTACTGAGTTCTTACTACCCCAGTCCAACACCAGCATCTCTACATCAAGGCAGAGCTGCCAGGGCCCAGACTGAACCCCAGAATGAGGGAGTCTGTCCACGTTCTGCCTATTCCGACAATTTGATTGGTCAGAAGCTGCAAGAGGCAGGAATTTCAAAGAGCTTGGCCGAGGACCTTCCACAAACCAATCCAGGACAAAAATGATTGCAGTTCAAGCCAGCAAACAGAGGCTGGCTCAGCCTCCGGAATAAAATTCAACCCAGCAATTCTGCGAGCATGATGTGTATCCAGGATGGTCTGCTGCCTCCCAATGGCCAGGTCCAAAGGAAGACAGGATGAACAGCAGTCATTCAACATCAGTACCAACTACATAACAAAGAAAAATGAGGAGGTCACGCAGGCAGACTTTAGGGTTATTGGGGAGGTGATGGTATAGTGGATCCATTAATCCAGAAACTGAACTGTAAGGGAAATATACAAAGAAATGTGGCAAATTTTCAGGGACTATTTGTCTGGAGTTCTGCATAGCAACATTGGAATGAGACAGGGAAGTTATGGTAAGTTACAGGAACCATGGTGTACAAAGGCTGTAATAAATCTAGTCAAGAAGAAAAGAACAAAGAACAACACAGGACTGGAAAGGGAAACAGGCCCTTCCGCCCAATGAGCCCGCACCGCCATTTTAACATTGTGAGTTCTCTTCTACCTACGACCTTTGTCTACACCTATTGGACTCCCCAATAACAAAACCATAACCAGATTGAGAGAAGACTAATTCAAGGACAATTTGTAAACACCAGTCAGCCTAAGAGCTTCCGGAGAAAACCCACGCAAGCACGGGGAGAATGCGCAAACTCCCACAGACACAGACCCAAATCCATGTATCTGCACAGCACAGCGATAGTCACTGAACTGTCGTGTTGCCAGTCAATTGGTTCAGTTTAAGCATAGCCTAGCGACATGAAGCACTAGGCAACTCTTGAAGCAACATCCAAGAGCAGCCCTCGCACAACCCACCACATCTTTGCTCTTTGTTGGATAAGAAGGCAGACCGAATCACAAGATCTAAAGAAAAGACATCAATAAACATGCACAACTTATGCGGGCATTCACGGAATCCGCAGAAGTAAGACAAGTGAGCCTTAAAATATGTTGGACGGCCCATAGGAATCAGTTGATTCCCAGGAATGTCCCAAGGCTCTTGATCCTTAACTAGAACAGTCTCCTGTATCCCTCCATCTCTAGTCTGTTCGTGTGCCTATCCAGATAACCCTTAAACAACTCTAGAGTGCCTGCCTTCACCACCCTACTTGGCAGTGCATTCCAGGCCCCCACTACCCTCTGTGTGAAAAACCTCCCTCTAACATCCGAATTATACCTCGCCCCCACCCCTCACCCTAAGCCATTGGCCCTTCGTAATTTTTGTATCCAACCTACGAAAAAGCTTACCACTGTTCACTCTATCTACACCCTTCATATCTTATACACCTCTATTAGGTCTCCCCTCATTCTCCGTCTTCCTAAGGAGAACAGTGCCAATTTGCCCAATTTTTTGATAGGATATGAACAGCAGAGCTTTAGTGCATTTGCAACATAACAATAAGATTTCAACATTTTTTGTTCCTAATTATTGATGTTTAAATTAGGAGACAAACCAGTCAATCATCTGGTCAATACAGAAATCGCTGCTGTCCGTATATTCAGAACTAAATAATAATACCATTAAACAGCAATTCTGGCAGGGTACGATCTAATCTGGCAGCAGCCTATTGCACCTGGATATAATGTAAAGTAAAATATGAACCTACCCAGTTACATTCTGATCTGGAGCCAAGAAGCATGAACACAAAGTGAAAAGAGACCGAGGGTGTGTATGTGAGAGTGAGAGAGCGAGGGTGTGTGTGAGAGTGAGAGAGCGAGGGTGTGTATGTGAGAAGAGAGCGAGGTGTGTGTATGTGAGGTGAGAGAGCGAGGGTGTGTGTATGAGAGAGTGGAGAGCGAGGGTGTGTGTGTAGAGTGAGAGAGCGAGGGTGTGTGTATGTGAGAGTGAGAGGGTGTGTGTATGCGAGGGTGTGTGTGAGGTGTGAGAGCGAGTGTGTAGTGTAGAGAGCGAGCGGGTGTGTGTGAGAGTGAGAGAGCGAGGGTGTGTGTATGTGAGAGTGAGAGAGCGAGGGTGTGTGTTGCGAGAGTGAGAGAGCGAGGGTGTGTGTGAGAGTGAGAGAGCAAGGGTGTGTATTGTGAGAGTGAGAGAGCAAGGCGACGGGCTGTGTGTGAGAGTGAGAGAGGCTGAGGGTGGTGTGTGAGAGTGAGAGAGCGAGGGTGTGTTGAGAGTGAGAGAGCGAGGGTGTGTGTATGTGAGAGTGAGAGCGAGGGTGTGTATGTGAGAGTGAGAGAGCGATGTGAGAGTGAGAGAGCGAGGTGTGTGTGAGAGTGAGAGAGCGAGGTGTGTGTGAGAGTGAGAGAGCGAGGGTGTGTGTGTGTATGTGAGAGAGCGAGTGTGTGAGAGAGCGAGGGTGTGTGTATGTGAGAGTGAGAGAGCGAGGGTGTGTGGTGTATGAGAGAGTGAGAGAGAGAGCGAGGGTGTGTGGAGAGTGAGAGAGCGAGGGTGTGTGTGAGAGTGAGAGAGCGAGGGTGTGTATGTGCGAGGCCTGTGTGTGAGAGTGAGAGAGCGAGGTGGTGTGTGAGAGTGAGAGAGCGAGGGTGTGTGTGAGAGTGAGAGAGCGAGGTGTGAGAGTGAAGAGAGTGAGAGTGAGAGAGCGAGGGTGTGTGTAGTGAGAGTTGAGAGCGGGGTGTGTGTATGAGAGTGAGAGAGCGAGGGTGTGAGTGAGAGAGCGAGAGTGTGAGAGTGAGTGAGCTGTGTGTGAGAGTGAGAGAGCGTGAGAGTGTGTGTGAGAGTGAGAGAGCGAGGGTGTGTGTGAGAGTGAGAGAGCGAGGGTGTGTGTGAGAGTGAGAGAGCGAGGGTGTGTGTGAGAGTGAGAGAGGAGGGAGAGTGTGTGTGTGAGAGTGAGAGAGCGAGGGTGTGTGTGAGAGTGAGGAGAGCGAGGTGTGGTGTGTGAGAGTGAGAGAGCGAGTGTGTGAGGAGTGTGTATGTGAGAGTGAGAGAGCGAGGGTGTGTGTGAGAGAGCGAGGGTGTGTGCGAGAGTGAGAGAGCGAGGGTGTGTGTGAGAGTGAGAGAGCGAGGGTGTGTGTGAGAGTGAGAGAGCGAGGGGTGTGTGTGAGAGTGAGAGAGCGAGGGTGAGGGTGATGAGAGAGAGCGAGGTGTGTATGAGAGGTGAGATGTGTTGTAGTGAGAGTAGGAGAGTTGAAGGTGAGAGAGGGTGTGTGTGAGAGAGCGAGTGAGAGCGTGAGACGAGGTGGTGTGTGAGAAGTGAGAGAGCGAGGGTGTGTAGTAGAGAGTGAGAGAGAGCGAGTGTGTGTGTGAGAGTGAGAGAGCGAGGCTGTGTGTGAGAGTTGAGAGAGCGTAGATAGTGTGTGTGTAGTGAGAGAGCGAGAGCGTGGTTGGTGTGTGAGAGTGAGAGAGCGAGGGTGGTGTGTGTGAGAGTGAGAGAGCGAGGGTGTGTGTATGTGAGAGTGAGAGAGCGAGGGTGAGAGAGTTTAGAGTGAGAGAGCGAGGGTGTGTATGTGGAATGAGAGAGCGCGGGTTGTGTGAGAGTGAGAAGAGCGGCTGTGTGTGAGACTGAGAGATCGCGGTGTGGTATGTGAGAGTGAGAGAGCGAGGGTATGTGTATGTGAGAGTGAGAGAGCGAGAGGACGAGGGGTGTGTGTGTGAGAGTGAGAGAGGGTGTGTGTTATGTATATTGCGAGAGCGAGGGTGTGTGTGAGAGTGAGTCGAGAGAGCGAGGGGTGTGTGTGAGGGTGTGTGAGTGAGAGAGCGAGGGTAGTGTGTGAGAGAGGCGGGGTTCTTGGTTGGTGTTGTATGAGAGGGTGAGAGAGGCGAGGTGTGTTTATGTGAGAGTGAGAGAGCGAGGGTGGTGTGTGAGAGTGAGATGTGAATGAGAGAGCGAGGTGTGTGTATGAGAAGTGAGAGAGCGAGGGGTGTGTATGTGAGAGTGAGAGAGCGAGGGGTGTATGTATGTGAAAGTGAGAAGCGAGGGTGTGTTGTATGAGAGAGTGAGAGTGCGAGGGTGTTGTTGTGAGCGTGAAGCGAGGGTGTGTGTGAGAGAGTGAGAGAGCGAGGGTGTGTTGTAGTAAAAAGAGAGTGGGTGAGAGAGCGAGGGTTGTGTATGTGTGAGAGAGCGAGGGTGTGTGTGAGAGTAAGAGAGCGAGGGTGTGTTATTACGAGAGCGACGGGTTTGTGTGTGAGAGTGAGAGAGCGAGGGGTGTGGGCGAGCGCGGCTGTGTGTGAGAGTGAGAGAGCGAGGGTGTGTGTGAGAGTGAGAGAGCGAGGGTGTGTGTGAGAGTGAGAGAACTAAGCTGTGTGGTTGAGTGAGTGCGAGAGTGAGAGAGCGAGAGGTGTGTGGGGTGAGTGTGAGAGTGAGGTGTGAGTGAGTGGTGTGTGTGTGGTGGAGAGAGCGAGGGGTAGTGTGTGAGAGAGAGTGAGAGAGAACGAGGGTGTGTGTATGAGAGAGTGAGCGAGGGTGTGTGGAGAGTGAGAGGTGCGAGGGTGTGTGTATGTGAGAGTGAGAGAGCGAGGGTGTGTATGAGAGAGTTGAGAGAGCGAGGGTGTGTGTGAGTGTGGAGCGCGAGGGATGTGTGTGAGTTGAGAGAGCGAGGGTGTGTGTATGAGAGATGAGTGAGAGAGCGCGAGGGGTGTGTATGAGCGGAGAGTATGAGAGAGGCGAGGGTGGTGTGTATGTGAGAGTGAGAGAGCGAGGGTGTGTGTATGAGAGAGTGAGAGAGCCGAGGGTGTGTGTGAGTATGTGAGCGGGTGTGTGTATGTGAGAGTGAAGATGTGAGGTGTGGTAGAGAGCGAGAGCGATGGGGTGTGTGTATGTGAGTGTGAGACATAGAGCGAGGGGTGTATGTGAGAGAGCAGATACGTCGAAGGGGGGGGGTGGGGGGTTGTGGGTGTGAGAGTGAGAGAGCGAGGTGTGGTCTGTTTAATAGTGTAGAGAGCGGATGAGTGTGTGTATGTGATAGTGAGAGAGCGAGGGGTGTGTGTAATGTGAGAGTGAGAGAGCGAGGGTGTGTGTATGTGGAGTGAGAGCGAGAGTGGTGTATGTGAATTGGAGAGCGAGGGTATATGTTATGTGAGGAGTGAGAGAGCGAGGGTGTGTGTATGTGTGAAGACGAGGTGTGTGTGAGTGAGTGAGGAGCGAGGGTGTTTTGTGAGAGTGAGAGAGCGAGGGTGTGTGTATGTGAGAGTGAGAGAGCGAGGGTGTGTCTATGTGAGGAGTGAGAGAGCGGGGCTGTGTGTATGTGAGAGCGAGTGTGAGAGTGAGTGAGAAGGCGAGGGTTGTTGTTATGGTGAGAAGTGAGTGAGAGCGAGGGTGTGTGTATGAGAGAGTGAGAGAGCGAGGGTGTGTGTATGTGAGAGAGAGAGAGCGTGAGGGTGTGTATGAGAGTCGAGAGCGAGGGTGTGTGTATGTGAGAGGGAGAGAGCGAGGGTGCTGTGTGATGAGTACTGAGTAGATCGAGGGTGTGTATGTGAGAGTGAGAAGCGAGTTTGTGTTATGTGAGAGTGGGTGAGAGCGAGGGTGTGTGTATGTGTAAGAAGTGGAGAGCGAGGGAATTTGTGTGAGAGTGAGAGAGCGAGGGTGTGTGTATGTGATATTGTAGAGAGTAGCGAGGGTGTGTGTATGTGAGATTGAGAGAGCGAGGGTGTGTGTCTGTGAGAGTGATGAGAGCGAGGGTAAGGTGGTGTATGTGAGAGTGAGGCAGTAGCGAGGAGTGGTGAATTGTATGAGATGGAGTGGAGAGAGCGAGGTGTGTGTAGTGAGGACCGTGAGAGCGCGAGTGTGTGTGTGGTGATTGAAACGAGCGAGTGGTGTGGTGTGTACTGTAGAGTAGAAGAGCGAGGTTGGTGTGTATGAGAGAGTGAGAAGAGCGAGGGTGGTGTGTATGTGGTAGTGTAGAGAGTGCGAGGGTGTGTGTAGTGAGTGAGTGAGGAGCGTAGGGTGTATGTAATGTGAGAGTGAAGAGCGAGGGTGTGTGTAATGAGAGAGTGGAGAGTTGCGAGGGGGTGTGTGTATGTGAGAGTCAGGAGCGAGGGTGTGTGTATGAGAGAGTGCGAGAGCGAGGTGTGTGTGGGAGTGAGAGAGCGAGGGTGTGTGTATGTGCAGGAGTGAGGAGAGCGAGGGTGTATGTGTTAGAGTAAGAGAGCGAGGTGTGTGTGTTGAGTTGATAGAGCAAAGAGGGTTGTGGTGTGAGAGTGAGAGAGCGAGGGTGTGTTGTGAGGTGAGAGAGCGAGGCTGTGTGTGAGAGTGAGAGAGCGAGGGTGTGTGTGAGAGTGAGAGAGCGAGGGTGTGTGTGAGAGTGAGAGAGCGAGCTGTGTGTGAGAGTGGAGTAGAGCAGAGGGTGTGTATGTGAGAGTGAGAGAGGAGGGTGTTTGGTGAGGTGTGAGAAGAGCGAGGGTACTCTGTTTTATTTATTTTGGGAGGGGTGGGGTGGAAAGAGGGGAGAGAGCGAGGGTGTGGTGGTGGAGAGTGAAGAGCGAGGCTGGGTTGAAGAGTGAGAGAACGATGGTGCGTGTATGAGAGAGTGAGGAGAGTCGAGGGTGTGTTTGTGTGGGATATGAAGGAGCGAGGGGTGTTGTTATGTGAGAGTGAGAGAGTGTGGGGTGGCGTAGGTGTGTGTATGAAGAGAGTGAGAGAGCTGGAGTGTGGTGTATGTGAGAGTGAGAGAGCGAGAGTGTGTGTATGGGTGAAGTGAGAGAGCGAGGGTGTGTTTATGAGAGAGTGAGAGAGCGGAGTGTGTGTATGTGAGAGTGAGAGAGCGAGAGTGTGTGTATGAAGAGTGAGAGAGCGAGGGTGTGTGTATGTGAGAGTGAGAGAGCGAGGGTAGCGAGAGTGTGTGTATGTGAGAGTGAGAGAGCGAGGGTGTGTGTATGTGGTGGTAGTGAGAGTGAGAGAGCGAGGGTGTGTGTGAGAGTGAGAGAGCGAGGGTGTGTTGTGAGAGTGAGAGAGCGAGTGTGTGTATGTGAGAGTGAGAGAGCGAGGGTGTGTGTATGTGAGAGTGAGAGAGCGAGGGTGTGTGTATGTGAGAGTGAGAGAGCGAGGGTGTGTGTATGTGAGAGTGAGAGAGCGAGGGTGTGTGTATGTGAGAGTGAGAGAGCGAGGGTGTGTGTATGTGAGAGTGAGAGAGCGAGGGTGTGTGTATGAGAGAGTGAGAGAGCGAGGGTGTGTGTATGTGAGAGTGAGAGAGCGAGGGTGTGTGTATGAGAAGTGAGAGAGCGAGGGTGTGTGTGAGAGTGAGAGAGCGAGGGTGTGTGTATGTGAGAGTGAGAGAGCGAGGGTGTGTGTATGTGAGAGTGAGAGAGCGAGGGTGTGTGTGAGAGTGAGAGAGCAGGGTGTGTTGTGAGAGTGAGAGAGGGGGTGTTGTGAATAGAGAGCGAGGGTGGTGTGTGAGAGTGAGAGAGCGAGGGTGTGTTGAGAGTGAGAGAGCGAGGGTGTGTGATGTGAGAGTGAGAGCGAGGGTGTGTATGTGAGAGTGAGAGAGCGATGTGAGAGTGAGAGAGCGAGGTGTGTGTGAGAGTGAGAGAGCGAGGTGTGTGTGAGAGTGAGAGAGCGAGGGGTGTGTGTGTATGTGAGAGTGAGAGAGCGAGGGTGTGTGTATGTGAGAGTGAGAGAGCGAGGGTGTTGTGTATGAGAGAGTGAGAGAGCGAGGGTGTGTGGAGAGTGAGAGAGCGAGGGTGTGTGTGAGAGTGAGAGAGCGAGGGTTGTGTGAGAGTGAGAGAGCGAGGTGGTGTGTGAGAGTGAGAGAGCGAGGGTGTGTGTGAGAGTGAGAGAGCGAGGGTGGTGGAGAGTGAGAGAGCGAGGGTGTGTGTAGTGAGAGTAGAGAGCGGGGTGTGTGTATGAGAGTGAGAGAGCGAGGGTGTGTGTGAGAGTGAGAGAGCGAGGGTGTGTGTGAGAGTGAGAGAGCGAGGGTGTGTGTGAGAGTGAGAGAGCGAGGGTGTGTGTGAGAGTGAGAGAGCGAGGGTGTGTGTGAGAGTGAGAGAGAGAGGTGTGTGTGTGAGAGTGAGAGAGCGAGGGTGTGTGTGAGAGTGAGAGAGCGAGGTGTGTGTGTGAGAGTGAGAGAGCGAGTGTGTGATGTGAGAGTGAGAGAGCGAGGGTGTGTGTAAGAGAGTGAGAGAGCGAGGGTGTGTGTGAAGAGAGAGCGAGGGTGTGTGTGAGAGTGAGAGACCGAGGGGTGTGTGAGAGAGTGAGAGACGAGGGTGAGGTGATGAGAGACAGCGAGGGTGTATGAGTGAGAGTGAGAGAGCAGCAGATTGAAGTAAGAGATCAGTGAGAGAGCGAGTGAGAGCTGAACACGTGCTATGTGAGAGTGAGAGAGCGAGGGTGTAAAAACAGGCTGTGTGTGAGAGTGAGAGAGCAGAGTGTGGTGAGTGAAGAGCGAGACGGTTGTGTGTGAGAGTGAGAGAGCGAGGGTGTGTGTATGTGAGAGTGAGAGAGCGAGGGTGTGTGTATGTGAGAGTGAGAGAGCGAGGGTGTGTGATGTGAGAGTGAAGAGCGAGGGTGTGTAAAAACAAAAACCAACAAACGTGTGTATGTGAGAGTGAGAGAGCGAGGGTGTGTGTATGTGAGAGTGAGAGAGCGACGGGTGTGTGTGTGAGAGTGAGAGAAAAGCGAGAGCGAGGGTGTGTGTGAGAGGACGAAGAGCGAGGGGTGTGTGTATGTGTA
The DNA here is from genome assembly GCA_024679065.1 of Sphyrna mokarran. Taxonomy (NCBI): domain Eukaryota; kingdom Metazoa; phylum Chordata; class Chondrichthyes; order Carcharhiniformes; family Carcharhinidae; genus Sphyrna; species Sphyrna mokarran. The sequence goes on along the minus strand of JAGIQG010000028.1, from coordinate 39,094,450 downwards.
GTGAGAGAGCGAGGGTGTGTGTGAGAACTAAGTGAGAGAGCGAGGTGTGTGTATGTGAGAGTGAGAGAGCGAGGGTGTGTGTGGAGAGAGGAGAGAGCGAGGTGTGTGTATGAGAAGTGAGAGAGCGAGGTGTGTGTATGTGAGAGTGAGAGAGCGAGGGTGTATGTATGTGAGAGTGAGAAGCGAGGGTGTGTGTATGAGAGAGTGAGAGTGCGAGGGTGTTGTATGTGAGAGTGAAGCGAGGGTGTGTGTGAGAGAGTGAGAGAGCGAGGGTGTGTGTGAGAGTGAGAGAGCGAGGGTTGTGTTGAGTGAGAGAGCGAGGGTGTGTGTGAGAGTGAGAGAGCGAGGTGTGTGTGAGAGTGAGAGAGCGAGGGTGTGTGTGTGAGAGTGAGAGAGCGAGGGTGTGTGTGAGAGTGAGAGAGCGAGGGTGTGTGTGAGAGTGAGAGAGCGAGGGTGTGTGTGAGAGTGAGAGAGCGAGGGTGTGTGTGAGAGTGAGAGAGCGAGGGTGTGTGTGAGAGTGAGAGAGCGAGGTGTGTGTGAGAGTGGAGAGCGGGGTGTGTATGTGAGAGTGAGAGAGCGAGGGTGTGTGTGAGAGTGAGAGAGCGAGGGTGTGTGTGAGAGTGAGAGAGCGAGGGTGTGTGTGAGAGTGGAGAGCGAGGCTGTGTGTGAGAGTGAGAGAACGAGGTGTGTGTATGAGAGAGTGAGAGAGCGAGGGTGGTGTGTGAGAGTGAGAGAGCGAGGTGTGTGTATGTGAGAGTGAGAGAGCGAGGGTGTGTGTATGAGAGAGTGAGAGAGCGAGAGTGTGTGTATGTGAGAGTGAGAGAGCGAGAGTGTGTGTATGTGAGAGTGAGAGAGCGAGGGTGTGTGTATGAGAGAGTGAGAGAGCGAGAGTGTGTGTATGTGAGAGTGAGAGAGCGAGAGTGTGTGTATGAGAGAGTGAGAGAGCGAGGGTGTGTGTATGTGAGAGTGAGAGAGCGAGGGTGTGTGTATGAGAGAGTGAGAGAGCGAGAGTGTGTGTATGTGAGAGTGAGAGAGCGAGGGTGTGTGTATGTGAGAGTGAGAGAGCGAGGGTGTGTGTATGTGAGAGTGAGAGAGCGAGAGTGTGTGTATGTGAGAGTGAGAGAGCGAGGGTGTGTGTATGTGAGAGTGAGAGAGCGAGGGTGTGTGTATGTGAGAGTGAGAGAGCGAGGGTGTGTGTATGTGAGAGTGAGAGAGCGAGGGTGTGTGTATGTGAGAGTGAGAGAGCGAGGGTGTGTGTATGTGGTGAAGACGAGGTGTGTGTGAGAGAGTGAGAGAGCGAGGGTGTTATGTGAGAGTGAGAGAGCGAGGGTGTGTGTATGTGAGAGTGAGAGAGCGAGGGTGTGTGTATGTGAGAGTGAGAGAGCGAGGGTGTGTGTATGTGAGAATGTGAGAGTGAGAGAGCGAGGGTTGTGTATGTGAGAGTGAGAGAGCGAGGGTGTGTGTATGAGAGAGTGAGAGAGCGAGGGTGTGTGTATGTGAGAGTGAGAGAGCGAGGGTGTGTATGAGAGTGAGAGAGCGAGGGTGTGTGTATGTGAGAGTGAGAGAGCGAGGGTGTGTGTGATGAGACTGAGAGAGCGAGGGTGTGTATGTGAGAGTGAGAGAGCGAGTGTGTGTTATGTGAGAGTGAGAGAGCGAGGGTGTGTGTATGTGAGAGTGGAGAGCGAGGGTTTGTGTGAGAGTGAGAGAGCGAGGGTGTGTGTATGTGAGAGTGAGAGAGCGAGGGTGTGTGTATGTGAGAGTGAGAGAGCGAGGGTGTGTGTATGTGAGAGTGAGAGAGCGAGGGTGGTGTGTATGTGAGAGTGAGAGAGCGAGGAGTGGTGTGTATGAGAGAGTGAGAGAGCGAGGTGTGTGTAGTGAGGACCGTGAGAGAGCGAGTGTGTGTGTGGTGATTGAAAGAGCGAGGTGTGGTGTGTACTGTAGAGTAGAAGAGCGAGGTTGGTGTGTATGAGAGAGTGAGAAGAGCGAGGGTGGTGTGTATGTGGTAGTGTAGAGAGTGCGAGGGTGTGTGTAGTGAGAGTGAGGAGCGAGGGTGTATGTAATGTGAGAGTGAAGAGCGAGGGTGTGTGTAATGAGAGAGTGGAGAGTGCGAGGGGGTGTGTGTATGTGAGAGTCAGGAGCGAGGGTGTGTGTATGAGAGAGTGAGAGAGCGAGGTGTGTGTGAGAGTGAGAGAGCGAGGGTGTGTGTATGTGAGGAGTGAGGAGAGCGAGGGTGTATGTGTGAGAGTGAGAGAGCGAGGTGTGTGTGTGAGTTGATAGAGCGAGGGTTGTGTGTGAGAGTGAGAGAGCGAGGGTGTGTTGTGAGGTGAGAGAGCGAGGCTGTGTGTGAGAGTGAGAGAGCGAGGGTGTGTGTGAGAGTGAGAGAGCGAGGGTGTGTGTGAGAGTGAGAGAGCGAGCTGTGTGTGAGAGTGAGAGAGCAGAGGGTGTGTATGTGAGAGTGAGAGAGGAGGGTGTTTGGTGAGGTGTGAGAAGAGCGAGGGTACTCTGTTTTATTTATTTTGGGAGGGGTGGGGTGGAAAGAGGGGAGAGAGCGAGGGTGTGGTGGTGGAGAGTGAAGAGCGAGGCTGGGTTGAAGAGTGAGAGAACGATGGTGCGTGTATGAGAGAGTGAGGAGAGTCGAGGGTGTGTTTGTGTGGGATATGAAGGAGCGAGGGGTGTTGTTATGTGAGAGTGAGAGAGTGTGGGGTGGCGTAGGTGTGTGTATGAAGAGAGTGAGAGAGCTGGAGTGTGGTGTATGTGAGAGTGAGAGAGCGAGAGTGTGTGTATGGGTGAAGTGAGAGAGCGAGGGTGTGGTTTTTGAAGAGAGTGAGAGAGCGGAGTGTGTGTATGTGAGAGTGAGAGAGCGAGAGTGTTGTGTATGAAGAGTTGAGAGAGCGAGGGTGTGTGTATGGTGAGAGTGAGAGAGTCGAGGGTATATCTACATCATGAGAGAGTGAGTAGCGAGAGTAGTGTGTATGTGAGAGTGAATAGAGCGAGGGTGTGTGATGTGAGATGAGAGAGGAGGGTGGTATGTGAGAGTGAGAGAGCGAGGGTGTGTGGTGAGAGTGAGAGAGCGAGGGTGTGTTGTGAGAGTGAGAGAGCGAGTTGTGTATGTGAGAGTGAGAGAGCGAGGGTGTGTGTATGTGAGAGTGAGAGAGCGAGGGTGTGTGTATGTGAGAGTGAGAGAGCGAGGGTGTGTGTATGTGAGAGTGAGAGAGCGAGGGTGTGTGTATGTGAGAGTGAGAGAGCGGGTGTGTGTATGTGAGAGTGAGAGAGCGAGGGTGTGTGTATGTGAGAGTGAGAGAGCGAGGGTGTGTGTGAGAGTGAGAGAGCGAGGGTGTGTGTATGTGAGAGTGAGAGAGCGAGGGTGTGTGTATGTGAGAGTGAGAGAGCGAGGGTGTGTGTATGTGAGAGTGAGAGAGCGAGGGTGTGTGTATGTGAGAGTGAGAGAGCGAGGGTGTGTGTATGTGAGAGTGAGAGAGCGAGGGTGTGTGTATGAGAGAGTGAGAGAGCGAGGGTGTGTGTATGTGAGAGTGAGAGAGCGAGGGTGTGTATGAGAGTGAGAGAGCGAGGGTGTGTGTGAGAGTGAGAGAGCGAGGGTGTGTGTGAGAGTGAGAGAGCGAGGGTGTGTGTGAGAGTGAGAGAGCGAGGGTGTGTGTATGTGAGAGTGAGAGAGCGAGGGTGTGTGTGAGAGTGAGAGAGCGAGGGTGTGTGTGTGAGAGTGAGATAAGAGATTGCGAGTGTGAGAGTGAGGATGTGTGGGAATGAGGGTGGGAGAGTGAGGGTGTGTGTGAGAGTGAGAGAGCGAGTGTGTGTGTGAGAGTGAGAGAGCGAGGGTGTGTGTGAGAGTGAGAGAGCGAGGGTGTGTGTGAGAGTGAGAGAGCGAGGGTGTGTGTGTGAGAGTGAGAAATGAGAGCGAGTGTGAGAGTGAGGATGTGTGGGAATGAGGGTGGGAGAGCGAGGGTGTGTGTGAGAGTGAGAGAGCGAGTGTGTGTGTGAGAGTGAGAGAGCAAGGGTGTGTGTGATAATGAGAGACCGAGGGTGCATGTGAGAGTGAGAGAGCGAGTGTGTGTGTGAGAGTGAGAGAGCGAGTGTGTGTGTGAGAGTGAGAGAGCAAGGGTGTGTGTGAGAGTGAGAGAGCGAGGGTGTGTGATGTGAGAGTGAGAGAGCGAGGGTGTGTGTGAGAGTGAGAGAGCGAGGGTGTGTGTGAGAGTGAGAGAGCGAGGGTGTGTGTTGGAGAGTGAGAGAGCGAGGGTGTGTGTATGTGAGAGTGAGAGAGCGAGGGTGTGATGTGAGAGTGAGAGAGCGAGGGTGGGATGTGAGAGTGAGAGAGCGAGGGTGTGTGTGAGAGTGAGAGAGCGAGGTGTGTGTAGAGTGAGAGAGCGAGGGTGTGTATGTGAGAGTGAGAGAGCGAGGGTGTGTATGTGAGAGTGAGAGAGCGAGGTGTGTGTATGTGAGAGTGAGAGAGCGAGGGTGTGTGTATGTGAGAGTGAGAGAGCGAGGTGTGTGTATGTGAGAGTGAGAGAGCGAGGGTGTGTGTATGTGAGAGTGAGAGAGCGAGGTGGTGTATGTGAGAGTGAGAGAGCGAGGGTGTGTGTGAGAGTGAGAGAGCGAGGGTGTGTGTGTGAGAGTGAGAGAGCGAGGGTGTGTGTGAGAGAGAGCGAGGGTGTGTGTATGTGAGAGTGAGAGAGCGAGGGTGTGTGTATGAGAGAGTGAGAGAGCGAGGGTGTGTGTATGTGAGAGTGAGAGAGCGAGGTGTGTGTGAGAGTGAAAGAGCGAGGGTGTGTGTATGTGGAGAGTGGAGAGAAGCGAGGGTGTGTGGTGTTGTGAAGTGATAGAGGCGAGGGGTGTGTGTGAGAGTGAGAGAGCGAGGTGTGTGTGAGAGTGAGAGAGCGAAGGAGGGTGTGTGTGAGAGTGAGAGAAGCGAGGGTGTGTTGGAGAGTGAGAGAGCGAGGATGTATGTGAGAGTGAGAGAGCGGGGTGTTTGTAAATGTGGAGAGTGAGAGAGCGAGGGTGTGGTGTGAGAGTGAGAGAGCGAAGGGTGTGTGTGAGAGTGAGAGAGCGGGTGTGTATGAAGAGTGAGAGAGCGAGGGTGTGGTGAGAGTGAGAGAGCGAATGGTGTGTGATGTGAGAGTGAGAGAGCGAGGGTGTGTGTAGAGTGCTAGAGCGAGGGTGTGGTATGTGAAGTGAGAGAGGCGAGGGTGTGTATGTGAAGTGAGAACGAGGGTTGGTGTGTGAGAGGTGAGAGAGCGAGGGTGTTTGTATGTGGGACTGAGAGAGCGAGGGTGTGTGAGAGTGAGTAGTGTGCGAGGGTGTGTGTGAGACCGTGAGAGAGCGAGGTGTGTGTGAGAGTGAGAGAGCGAGGGTGTGTGTGAGAGTGAGAGAGCGAGGGTGTGTATGTGAGAGTTAGAGAGCGAGGGTGTTTGTATGTGAGAGTGAGAGAGCGAGGGTGTGTGTGAGAGTGAGAGAGCGAGGGTGTGTGTGTGAGAGTGAGAGAGCGAGGGTGTGTGTGAGAGAGAGAGAGCGAGGGTGTGTGTGAGAGTGAGAGAGCGAGGTTTGTGTATGTGAGAGTGAGAGAGCGAGGGTGTGTTTGTGAGAGTGAGGGAGAGTCGAGGGTGTGTATGTGAGAGTGAGATAGCGATGGTGTTGTATGTGAGAGTGAGAGCGAGGGTGTGGTGAGAGTGAGAGAGCGGGGTTTGTATGTTGAGGGTGAGAGAGCGAGGTGTGTGTGAGAGTGAGAGACGAGGTGTGTGTGAGAGTGGAGAGTGTGGGGGTGTGTGAGAGTGAGAGAGCGAGTGTGTGTGTGAGAGTGAGAGAGCAACGGTGTGTGTGAAGTGAGGAGCGAGTGTGTGTGTGAGAGTGAGAGAGCAAGGTGTGTTGTAAGAGAGGACAGGGTGATGTGAGAGTGAGAGAGCGAGGGTGTGTGTGAGAGTGAGAGAGCGAGGGTGTGTGTGTGAGAGTGAGATAATGAGATTGCGAGTGTGAGAGTGAGGATGTGTGGGAATGAGGGTGGGAGAGTGAGGGTGTGTGTGAGAGTGAGAGAGCGAGTGTGTGTGTGAGAGTGAGAGAGCAGCGTGTGTGTGATAATGAGAGACCGAGGGTGCAGTGAGAGTGAGGAGAGCGAGTGTGTGTGTGAGAGTGGAGAGAGCGAGTGTGTGTGTGAGAGTGAGAGAGCAAGGGTGTGTGTGAGAGTGAGAGAGCGAGTGTGTGTGTGAGAGTGAGAGAGCAACGGTGTGTGTGATAATGAAGACCGAGGGTGCATGTGAGAGTGAGAGAGCGAGGGTGTGTGTGAGAGTGAGAGAGCGAGGGTGTGTGTGAGAGTGAGAGAGCGAGTGTGTGTGTGAGAGTGAGAGAGCGAGGGTGTGTGTGAGAGTGAGAGAGCGAGTGTGTGTGTGAGAGTGAGAGAGCGAGGGTGTGTGTGTGAGAGTGAGATAATGAGATTGCGAGTGTGAGAGTGAGGATGTGTGGGAATGAGGGTGGGAGAGTGAGGGTGTGTGTGAGAGTGAGAGAGCGAGTGTGTGTGTGAGAGTGAGAGAGCAAGGGTGTGTGTGATAATGAGAGACCGAGGGTGCATGTGAGAGTGAGAGAGCGAGTGTGTGTGTGAGAGTGAGAGAGCAAGGGTGTGTGTGAGAGTGAGAGAGCGAGTGTGTGTGTGAGAGTGAGAGAGCAACGGTGTGTGTGATAATGAGAGACCGAGGGTGCATGTGAGAGTGAGAGAGCGAGGGTGTGTGTGAGAGTGAGAGAGCGAGGGTGTGTGTGAGAGTGAGAGAGCGAGTGTGTGTGTGAGAGTGAGAGAGCAAGGGTGTGTGTGAGAGTGAGAGAGCGAGTGTGTGTGTGAGAGTGAGAGAGCGAGGGTGTGTGTGTGAGAGTGAGATAATGAGATTGCGAGTGTGAGAGTGAGGATGTGTGGGAATGAGGGTGGGAGAGTGAGGGTGTGTGTGAGAGTGAGAGAGCGAGTGTGTGTGTGAGAGTGAGAGAGCAAGCGTGTGTGTGATAATGAGAGACCGAGGGTGCATGTGAGAGTGAGAGAGCGAGTGTGTGTGTGAGAGTGAGAGAGCGAGTGTGTGTGTGAGAGTGAGAGAGCAAGGGTGTGTGTGAGAGTGAGAGAGCGAGGGTGTGTGTGAGAGTGAGAGAGCGAGGGTGTGTGTGTGAGAGTGAGATAATGAGATTGCGAGTGTGAGAGTGAGGATGTGTGGGAATGAGGGTGGGAGAGTGAGGGTGTGTGTAATGTGGGGAGCAATGGAGTAAGGGTGTGAGATTGAGTGTGTGGGAATGAGAGAGTGAGTGTGCATGGAGGAACGAATGAGTGCGTAAGTGTGTATGTACAAAGAACTAAAAGAAAAACTTACAAAAGTTTCAGAGAACCAAATAATTTTTAGAGATTAGAAGACTATGTGACTAATAGGAAGGATCTTAAGGAGGAATTCAAGAGAACCAAAAGAACCAAAGAACCCTTCATGAGAAGGGCTTGGCAGGCAGGATTAAGGAAAACCCCAAGGCATTTTATAAGTATGTGAAGAGCAAGTTGATAAGACGTGAAAGAATAGGACCTATCAAGTGTGACGGTGGGAAAGTTGATATGGAACTGGAAGAAATAGCAGAGGTACTTAATGAATACTTTACATCAGTATTCACTATGGAAAAGGATTTTGGTGGTTGTAATATAGACTTTCAGCGGACTAAAAAACTTGAGCATGAAGATATTGAAAAAGAGGATGTGTTGGAACTTTTGAAAAACATCAAGTTAGATAAGTCACCAAGACCAGATGGAATGTACCCCAGGCTACTGTGGGAGGCGAGGAAGGAGATTGCTGAGCATCTTTGCATCATCAGTGGAGATGGGAAAAGTTCCAGAGGATTGCGGATGTTGTTCCTTTACTCAAGAAAGTGAGTGGAGAAAAAGCCCTGGAAATTATAGATCAGTGAGTATAATCTCAATGGTTGATAAGTTTATGGAGAAGATCCTGAGAGTCAGGATTTATGAACATTTGGAGAGGTATAATATGATTAAGAATAGTCAGCAACGGCTTTGTCAAAGGCAGATCGTGCCTTATGAGCCTGATTGAGTTTTTTGAGGATGTGACTAAACACATTGATGAAGGAAGAGCAGTAGATGTGGTATATATGGATTTCAGCAAGGCATCTAATAATGTGCTCCATGCAAGGCTTATTGAGAAAGTGAGGGGGCATGGAATTCAAGGGGACATTTTGTGGATCCAGATCTGGCTTGCCCACAGAAGGCAAAGAGTGGTTATAGATGAGTCATATTCTGCATGGAGGTCGGTCACCAGTGGAGTGTCCCAGGGATCTGTTCTGGGACTCTTACTCTTTGTGATTTTTATAAATGACCTGGTTAAGGAAGTGGAGGGATGGGTTGGTAAGTTTGCTAATGACACAAAGGTTGGAGATGTTGTGGATAGTGTGGAGGGATGTCAGAAGTTGCAGCGAAACATTGATAAGATGCAAGACTGGGCGGAGAAATGGCAGATGGCGTTCAAACCAGATAAGTGTGAAGTGGTTCATTTTGGCAGGTCAAATAGGATGGCAGAATATAATATTAATGGTAGGACTCTTGGCAGTGTGGAAGATCAGAAGGATCTTGGGGTCTGAGTCCAGAGGACGCTCAAAGCAGCTGTACAGGTTGAAGCTGTAGTTAAGAAGGCATATGGTGTACTGGCCTTCATCAATCAAGGAATTGAGTTTAGGAGTCGAGAGATAATGTTGCAGCTTTATAAGACCCTGGTCAGACCTCACTTGGAGTACTCAGTGACTATCGCTGTGCTGTGCAGATACATGGATTTGGGCCTGTGTCTGTGGGAGTTTGCGCATTCTCCCCGTGCTTGTGTGGGTTTTCTTCGGGCGCCCCGGTTTCCTCCCACATCCCAAAGATGTGCTCTTAGGCTAATTGGCAGAACAAATTCTCCACAAATTGTCTCAAATTTGGTTCAATCCATAGATCTATAAACCAGGGACTCTACCCAGGGATCATGGGTAGAGTTGGGAGCATCGGGGTGGCGGCGCGGGCTCGTTGGGCCGAAGGGCCTGTTTCCCATGCTGTTTTGTTCTTGGTTCTTTGTTCTACTGTGCTCAGTGCTGGTTGCCTCATTACAGGAAAGATGTAGAAAGGGTGCAGAGGAGATTTACAAGCATGTTGCTGGATTGGGGAACATGTCATGAGGACATGAACAAGTTGAGTGAGCTTGGCCTTTTCTTCTTGGAGAGACAAAGGATGAGGTGTGACCTGATAGAGGTGTATAAGATGTTGAGAGGTATCGATTGAGTGGACAGTCAGAGGCCATTTCCTAGGGCTGAAATGGTTGCCACAAGAGGACACAGATTTAAGGTGCTGGGGAGTAGGTGCAGAAGAGATGTCAGGGGTAAGTTTTTCACTCAGAGAGTGTTGGGTGCGTGGAATGTGCTGCCGGCAACAGTGGTAGAGGCGGATTCGATAGGGTCTTTTAAGAGACTTTTTGATAAGTACATGGAACTTTGTAAGATAGAGGGTTATAGGTAACCCTGGTAATCTCTAAAGTAGGGACTTTTTGGCACAACTTTGTGGGCCAAAGGGCCTGTATTGTGCTGTAGTTTTTCTATGTTTCTATGAACTAATGTTCTGGGGACCAGGTTTGAATCCCACCTCAGTAGATGATGAATTTTAATTCAATTAAAAAAATCTGGAATTAAGAATCTATTGATGACAATGAAACGATTGTTGACTGTTGGGCTGTGGACTGTTGCCTGTCTTTTAGGGAAGGAAATCTGCCATCCTTACCCTGTCTGGGCTACATTTGACTCCAGAGCTACAGCAATGCTGTTGACTCTCAATTGCCTTCCAAAAGCAATTAGAGATGGGCATTAAATGCTGGCCAGCCAACGACAACCATTTCCCATGAATCAATGAAAGTAAACAGGCAAACACAATCTTCAAGTATCACATATTATTAACCTAAAAGAAAATAGAACAGTTGAATATGTGGCCAGAGAGGTGGTGTTGATGGGTGGCTCTAGATTCCCAGGAGGTTAGGAGTAGGTCTGAGGAAGTGTGATCTACATAGGCTGGATAGGTTATACCTCAATAGAACCATCAGCACTAGTTGGCAGTTGGTGACGAGTGGAGTGCCGCAGGGATCGGTGCTGGGACTTCAACTCTTTACCATTTACATATCTGGAGGAGGGAGCTGAGTGTAGGGTAACAAAGTTTGCTGATGACACGAAGATGAATGGAAAAGTGAATTGCGTAGCAGGCGCAGAAAGTCTGCAGAGGGATCTGGATAGGCTGAGTGAATGGGCGAGGACCTGGCAGATGGAGTATAATGTTAGCAAATTTGAGATTATCCACTTTTGTAGAAATAATAGTAGGAGGGATTATTATTTAAAAGGCGAAAAGCTGCAGCATGCTACTGTGCAGAGGGACCTGGGGGTCCTTGCGCATGAGTCGCAAAAACCCAGTCTGCAGGTGCAGCAGGTGATCAAGAAGGTGAATGGAATGTTGGTCTTTATAGCGAGGGGGATAGAATATAAAAACAGGGAGGTCTTGCTGCAACTGTACAGGGCACTGGTGAGGCTGCAACTGAAGTACTGTGTGCAGTTTTGGTCACTGCATTTGCGGAAGGATATATTGGCCTTGGAGGGAGTGCAGAGAAGGTTCACTAGGCTGATACCGGAGATGAGAGGGTTAGCCTATGAAGAGAGATTGAATAGACTGGATCTGTACTTGTTGGAGTTTAAAAGGCTGAGGGTGGATCTTATAGAGACGTATAAGATAATGAAGGGGATGGATAGGGTAGAGATAGAGAGAATCTTCCTACTCAGAAAGGATAGCTGAACTAGAGGGCACAGCCTCAAAATAAGGGGGGACAGTTTAGAACAGAGTTGAGGAGGATCTTCTTCACTCAAAGGATGGTGAATCTCTGGAATTCTCTGTCCATTGAAGTGGTGGAGGCTTCCTCGCTGAATATATTTTAGTCATAGTTAGATAGGTTTCTGATAGAAAGAGAATTAAGGGTTATGGGGAAAAAGTGGGACTGATCCACTTCAGATCAGCCATGATCTTATTGAATGGTGGGGCAGGCTCTAAGGGCTAGACGGCCGACTCCTGCTCCTATTTCTTATGTTCTTATGTTCACTGTACTTGCAGGATGGCTTGTTAGTGCTGTTGGGAATGATTTAAAATGACTTGGCAGCGGTGTGAGAGCTATGAGGCAATATGAGAGAGAGAGGTATACCAAGATACAAAAAATATTGGAAAAGACAGATATCACTAAGTTTGAAATAGATATTAGGTGAATTTACAATGCGAAAGGGAAAGAAATAAAATCAAAGTGAGGATTACAGAGTATGCAGGGATACATTGAAGTGTGACAAATAAGATTGGGGAATTAGAGGCACAGATAGTCATGTGCAAATGTGATATTGTGATGATGAATTCTGAGCAAACAGAAGCAGCTTTGTTGGCTGAGGCAAGTCTACAGGATGGAAATGATCGAATACTCAAGAACTTATTGTATGATGGGTAGGTGGAGCCAAACAACCAGTGGATGTCAAAGCTCTTCTTTAAGGATGCTTGTAAATGTGACATGCAGGCCCCAAACATTGATTATCGCACGGGGGAAACACAGTTTGACAACATGTTCAAATATAATAAGACCTGGACAATATCCAGATTTGGACTGACAAGTAGGGAGATACTTGCCAGGCAATGACCATTTCCAGCAAGAGAGCATATAACCATCACCTCTTAAAATTTAATGGCATCACCATTGCTGCATCTTCCAATATCAACGTTCTGGGGATTACTATTTATCAAAAACTAAACTGGACTAGGTGTATACTGTGGCTAGCAGAGCAGATCAAAGTCTAAGAATCCTGCATGGAATAACTCACCTCCTGACTCCACAAAGCCTGACCACCATTTACAATGTACAAGTCAGGAGTGTGATGGAATACTCTCCACTTGTCTGGATGGATGCCAGTTCCAACAACCCTAAGAAGCTCAACACCAAATCACTTGATTGCTACCCCTTCCATAAACACTCAATCCCTCCACCACCAATGAACAGGGACAGCCAATGTGAACCATCTACGAGAAGCACTGTCGGAACTCATCAAGGCTGTTTAAGCAGCACTTTCTAAACTCATGACTACTACTATCCAGAAGGGCAAGAGGAGGCGATATCCTCAAATACCACCATCTCGAGGTTCCCCTTCAAGTCGCACAGCATCCTAAATTGGAAATATTTTTCCATTCCTTCATTGCTGTTGAGTCTTCTTCCCTAACAGCAATGTGGAACATCAAAGAACATAACGATCTACTCCTGCTCCTTACTTGTATGTTGATACTGCTAAATCTTTATAAACTAGTGATTCATCCTTGGATTATATTCAATTCTGGGTGCATGTTTAAGGAAGGATGTCAAGGCCTTGGAGTCGTTTTCAAAGAGAATGTTGGCAGGGATGGGGGATTTCTGTTGAATTCTGTAAAAATTGGGAAAGCTGCAGACTATTGTCCTGGAGCAGAAAAGGTTATGGGAAGAATTGTTATATATGTTCAATTTTATTACTAATTTCATAAAGTAAATAAAGAAAAGTATTTCCAGTGGTGACAAGGCCGGGAACCAAAGGATCAGATTCAAGGAGGTTGACAAAAAACAGAAGCAGTGTGTGGAAACAGGTGATGTCACAGAGATATTTGATAGTGTTCAAGCTGTTGTATTCCTGAAATACAGCCCCATATGTAAACTTTCTATATTTTCCTCTTACTATATAGAGTAAATTTTGTTAATTTGAATATAATTCTGTGTTAATTTACCACTGCTGAAATATGAAGGAATATTTAATTGAGATATTCATTATTGATGGACTGTGGTAACTGCCATTAATATCATGAAGATCTTTGTGTTCTCCTAGCACACTTTATTGAATGTGCTTTAGTGAATGTTTACTGAATCTGTTCTCCCCATTGTTGGGCTTAGTAAGTTCTTATAGCTATCAGTATCGGAAAACGAAACTAATAGTCACTATACATGATCTGTTTATATTGGAGTCAATTATCTAAATCATTCTCTGGAGAAATGGCTGATGTTATTCATGAAGTCTTCTCAACCTTGCTCCTCACCCTCAAAAGGAAGAGCAACCAATGGTCATCTGGGACAATGGTGACTTAATTTCAAAACTAAAGCACTTAGAGTCATCTATTGATAAAATATCAGATAAATTTATGTCTTTTTTTCTTGCTCAGCAAAATGATGGACAATTCACAGTTATCCAGCTGGTTGGAATGCTGCGTGGAATTGCTGCTGGAATGAAGTATTTGGCAGACATGAGTTATGTGCACAGAGATCTGGCTGCTCGCAATATTCTTGTCAACAGTAATCTTGTGTGCAAAGTTTCTGACTTTGGACTCTCCAGATTCCTAGAGGATGATACGTCAGATCCAACATACACAAGTGCTTTGGTAAATGAAACTTTTCCATTCATTATTTGACTTAAATAATATTGCCACACTGTCACTTACTGTTGCTTATTAACAACAATTTTAATGAATCAACACATCTAAATGAAGCTTCAATCGACTCAATATTCACTCCAGGGTGTTGTCCATTCGAGTCCAATGATCTTAGGTGGCCACAGAGGCTGGTGAGTGCCCAGGTGGTTTGGTAAGGAGGCCCATACAGGTAGTCTGGTGCTTCTCCCAGTTATTCTATAAGCTGTTAGGCCTTCAAGCCCTCAAACCCCTCACCTGTTCCCCTGCATATATGTCCATGGCCTGAACCTGACAACTCATGTGAGACGCATGAAAACTCATATCTTATGTGGGAAATAAAAGAATGACCAGAGTGAGGTTAGGGCCGGTCAGGGATAATAGTGGGAGCTTGTGTATGGAGTCAGAAGAGATAGGAGAGGCGATAAATACTTTTCTTCAGTGTTCACCAAGGAGAGTGGCCATGTTTTTGAGGATGAGAGCATGATAGGCTGATAGGCTGCAGGAGGTAGATGTTCTGAGGAAAGATGTATTCGCAATTTTGAAAAACCTGAGGGTCGATAAGTCCCCTGGGCCAGGTGGGATATGTCCTAGAATTCTTTGGGAGGCAAGAGATGAGATTGCAGAGCCTCTGGCTTTGATCTTTGGCTCTTCACTGTCCACAGGGATAGTCATGATGTAGAGATGCTGGCATTGGACTGGGGTAAACACAGTAAGAAGTCTGACAACACCAGGTTTAAGTCCAACCGATTTATTTGATAGTAAACTCACAAGCTTTTGAGGTTCTCTTCTTCGTCAGGTGAATGAGGTGTTCTGGTCTCAGACAGCACATATAACAGCACAGACTGTTACAGATTACTGATTAGAATGCGAATCTTTAACCTAACTTGCTATTCAAGTCTTAAAGTGGCTAACAATGTGAGTTCCATTCAATCAGTTCTAATCAGTAATCTGTAAACAGTCTGTGCTGTTATATGTGCTGTTTGAGACCAGAATACCTCATTCACCTGATGAAGAGCACAGCCTCGAAAGCTTGTGAGTTTACTATCAAATAAATCGGTTGGACTTAAACCTGGTGTTGTCAGACTTCTCACAGGGGTAGTGCCAGTGGATTGGAGAGTGACAAATGTTGTTCCTCTGTTGAAGAAAGGAAATAGGAATGACCCTGATAATTATAGGCCGATTTGTCTTACTTTGGTGGTCAGTAAGTTAATGGAAAAGTCCTGAGAGGTAGGATTTATGACCATTTGGAAAGATGTAACTTAATCCAGGATAGTCAGCACGGATTCATGAAGGGTAAGTCTTGCCTCACAAATTTGATTGAATTCTTTGAGGAGTTAACTAAGTGTGTGGATGAAGGTAGAGCAGTTGACTTGGATTTTAGTAAGGCTTTTGATAAGGTTCCCCATGGTAGGCTCATGAAGAAAGTAATAAGGTGTGAGATAAAAGGAATTTTGACCAATTGGATAAGTAAATGTCTGTCTCATGGAAAACAAAAGGTGGTGGTGAATGCAAAGTTTTCAGACTGGAGGCCTGTTACCAGCGGTATACCACAGGGATAAGTGCTGGGTCCTCTACTATTTGTGATTTTTATCAATGACTTGAAGGGTGGGTCAGTAAATTTGCCGATGACACCAAGATTGGCGGAGCAGTAGATGAGGGGAGGGCAAGAGACATTAATAGGATGCAGAGCTGGGCCAAAAAGTGGCAGATGGGGGTTAACCTTGATAAGTGTGAGGGATTCATTTTGGTTGAACAAATTTGGATGCAGATTACAGGGTCAACAGCAGAGTTCTGAGGAATGTGGAGGAACAGAGAGATCTTGGGGTTCATATCCACAGATCTCTGAGCATTGCCACTCAAGTGGATAGAGCCGTGAAGAAGGCTTATAGTGTGTTAGTGTTTATTAATGGGAGTTTGAGTTTAAGAGCCGTGGGGTTATGCTGCAACTATACCGGATCTTGGTGAGACCACATTTGGAATATTGTGTGCAGTTCTGGTCACCTCACTATAAGAAGGATGTGGAAGCATTGGAGAGAGTGCAGAGGAGATTTACCAGGATGCTGCCTTGTTTGGAGGGTAGGTCTCATGAGGAAAGGTTGAGGGAGCTGGGGCTTTTCTCTTTAGAGTGGAGGAGGATGAGAGGCGACTTAATAGAGATTTATAAGATGATGAGGGGGATAGATAGAGTGAATGCAAGCAGGCTTTTTCCACTGAGGCTCGGGGAGAAAAAAAATCAGAGGGCACGAGTTAAGCGTGAAAGGAGAAAAGTTTAAAGGGAATATTGGATGGGGTTTCTTCACGCAGAGAGTGGTGGGAGTGTGGAATGAGCTGCCGGATAAAGTGGTAAATGCAGGCTCACTTTTAACATTTAAGAAAAACTTGGACGGGTTCATGGATGAGAGGGGTGTGGAGGGATATGGTTCAAGTTGCAGGTCAGTGGGACTAGGCAAAAAATGGTTTGGCACAGACAAGGAGGGCCAAAAGGCCTGTTTCTGAGCTGTAAATTTTCTATGGGCCTATGGTTCTGTGATAGGGTGGACATTCAGAGACTATTTCCTCTGGTGGCCGACGTAGGTTCTTTACTCAGAGAGTGGTTGGGATGTGGAATGGACTACCTGCTATCATAGTGGAGTTGGATATTTTAGGAACTTTCAAGTGATTATTGGATAGGCACATGGAGTATTCCAGAATGATAGGGAGTGGGATAGCTTGATCTTAGTTTCAGACAAAGCTCGGCACAACATCAAGGGCAGAAGGGCCTATACTGTTCTATGTTCCATGTTTATATACATTACCCTCATGCCCCACCATAACCCAAATAGCCCCAAATGCACACATAGGGCCCAATTTTACTATGACCCATTTTCGGGCATGAAAACTTGGTAAAGTGGGGAGTGAGGTGATTAGCGCGATGCGTGCTCATGTCCACACAGTTGCCTACTTTATCAAGGCCCGAAAATGGCTATGATTTATGCCATGCGTTTAAATTGAGTTAATGGGCTGCCCGCCCAACTTTACCCAGTATTTCCTCCTTTACTGTTGCGTTCGCCTGTCCAGATTCAGCGTGAAACAGACAGGTTCGGCAAAGGTCTGTTTCGGGCACTCCAGCTTCTAAAGAGGTGAGTTCAGAGCTTTCAACGGTTCCCTGACTCAGATTGGTGGAGTGGGTGTGAGGAAGGGGGGGGGCAGATCATTCCCTGGTGGGGGGAAGGAGGAGGGAAGCTAGATTGCTCTATGGAGGGAGGGAGGGAAGGAGGGAGGCTATCCTCCTGTCTTCCGGCATTATACCCATAGCCAATGACCACATGAAGATCAAAGCCAAATGCTCTGCAACCTCCTCTCTAGCCTCCCAGAGAATCCTAGGATAAATCCCATCCAGCCCAGAGGACTTATTGATTTTCATACTCTCAAGAATTGCTAACACCTCCTCCTCATGTACCTCAATCTCGTCTAGTCTACAACCCTGTTTCTCAGTATTCTCCTCAACTACATTGACTTTTTTCTGTGTGAATACTGACGAAAAATACTCATTCAGTGCCTGTCCAATCTCTTCAGGCTCCACGCACAACTTCCTAGTACTGTCCTTGACTGGCCCTAATCTTGCCCTAATCAATAATTCTTGACATAACTATAGAAAGCTTTAGGGTTCTCCTTGATCCTATCTGCCAAAGTCTTCTCATGTCCTTTTCTATCTCTTCTTAACTCTCTCTTTAGTTCCTTCCTGGCTAATTTGTAACTCTCCAGTGCCCTAACTGAGCCTTCACGTCTCATCTTTACATAAGTCTTCTTCCTCTTCACCAGAGATTCAACTTCCTTAGTACACCACGGTTCCCTCGCTCGACAACTTCCTTCCTGCCTGACATGTACATATTTATCAAGGACTCGCAATAGCTGCTCCTTGAATAAGTTCGACATTTCAGATGTTCCCACCCTATGTACCCTAAATCTCGCCTAATAGACTCATAATTACCTTTCCCCCAGCTATAACTTCTGCCTTTCCGTATATACCTATCCCTCTCCGTCACTAAGGTAAACGTAACCAAATTGTGGTCACTATCTTCAAAGTGCTCACCTACCTCCAAGTCTAACACCTGGTCTGGCTCATTACCCAAATGTGTTGATCACTGCTTGATAGAGACTATTGGAAGTTAGATGATTGTTTTAGAATGGATAAGACTAAGACAGTGCAGTCAGTAGGATATGGCATTTGAAGATGAACAATTTGTGTCAGATTTTTAAAATTCTTCCTGCTCTGCATCCTTGCACAAGGAACAACATTCCTGGCTTTAACTTCCACCGTTACTTCTTCCTTTATGATCTTTTGCACAGAAGTAATGTGCTTTTTTAATGCAATGCTGACTGTTGTTAACTGCTTAACATGATGCTGACACACATTTCCAGGCTAGGTGTCCTATTCTGGCCCAGCCTCCAGCATTGCCTTAAATAGAACATAGAAAAACTGCAGCCCCTTCAACCCACAAGTTGCGCTGAACTACCTAGGCTTACCTATAACCCTTTATCTTACTCAGTCCCATGTACTCATCCAAAAGTCTCTTAAAAGACCCTATTAAATCCGCCCCCACCATCACCGCCGGCAGCTGATTCCATCCACCCACCACCCTCTGAGTGACAAATTTACTCAAATGTTTGTTAACTCTTAAATTCATTCTCTCCAGTTGTATTGGAGTCTTGGGATCCTTTCTATTAACTTATATTTCTATATTATATTTTATATTTTAGAACTGATTTGAAAGTTATGTTATGGTTTTGCTCAAGTTGAAGCTATGACATTCTAAGACAGAGTACAACAAAATTCCTAACAACGGCTTATGAAGAGCCCTAGGGACAATTATTTATTGGCTGAGATCATCTGGTCTCTGAAATATTCCCTGGAAAAGGTGCCTGAGGATCCCTCGGAACATCCAAGCATTAGTTCCATGGGAATTGTCCATTTCTACTTCTGATTAGCAATTTTCCTGCTCTTCAGGATACTCTGCCAAAACCTGCATTCTGAGTTAGACTTGGAGACTTTGGATAGTTCTGATCAGATAACTGACCCCAAACACCCTGACTTGCTTCTTGACCCTTGATCTGATCTGATCCACACCACCCAACTTTCCCTGACCTTTCCTCCAACTTCCCACCACCCCTCCCTGCCCCATTGAGCTCCAGAATCCTTCAATATGACTTGACCCAGCTAGCACTCTGCCCATTACCTTACTGAACCTATCCCTTTCTATAATCCACTTACTCCTCAACACTTCCCGTCCCACCTGCCTTGGGGCGTCCCATGTAAAGGTCCGTTGAATTGGGTGGGATTTTCCATTTTAAGGTGAGCATGGCTGGAAAATCGCATCCTCAGTCCAACACATTAAAAATACATTTAAATATTCCAAAGCTTTCAGTATGTTAGGGAACACTTAGCAAGGTATGACAACTAGTTCCGTATAAAAACTCATTTTGCTGATGTCTCAGAGATTTCCTACACTGAAAGAGAATTCCTCCATCAGAAGAATGACCAGAAAATCAAAGAAAGAAAGAAAAATCAAACAAGTGGGAAGATTCTGACCTTGATCATAGAATTTGGGCCATTGTATTTGGTTTATAATAGTACATTTTCAAAGCTCCCAGGAACATGCAGGCAAGCATGTAGGTACATGTGTTGTTTAACATAAAGACCATTGTTGTGAAAGCAACATGTCTATCTGAAATGTAAAACATTTATTGTTTGAACCTTTGTTTGTTAGTTGAGAGAAGTGACAATTTTACTGTCCCCCAGCAAAACAATATGCTAGTAGATGTAAGGTTTTAAATGTCTTTTCTTTGTTTTCAGGGAGGGAAGATTCCAATACGGTGGACAGCACCAGAGGCCATTCAATACAGGAAGTTCACATCAGCAAGTGATGTTTGGAGTTACGGTATAGTCATGTGGGAAGTGATGTCCTATGGAGAGAGACCTTACTGGGATATGACCAATCAAGATGTATGTTATTTTCTCTGTTCAATTTTCTGATCTTTGCTGTACAATATTTTGACTAATTTGCTTCTCCCAATATTAACCCAATTGGTAATGAGCAAAGTATATAAGAACAAACAAAGAAACAAAGAACAAAACAGCACGGGAAACAGGCCCTTCGGCCCAACGAGCCCGCGCTGCCACCCCGATGTTCCCACCTCTACCCGCGATCCCTGTCTATGTTTATAGATCTATGGATTAAAAACCAAATTTGAGACAATTTAGGGAGAATTTGTTTTGCCAATTAGCCTAAGAGCACATCTTTGGGATGTGGGAGGAAACCGGAGCCCCGCAGAAAACCCACGCAAGCACGGGGAGAATGTGCAAACTCCCACAGACACAGGCCCAAATCCATGTATCTGCACAGCACAGCAATAGTCACTGAGCTGTCGTGTTGCCAATCAGATGGTCCAGGTCAAGCGTACACTAACGACATGAAGCACTAGGATACTCTCGAAAAAGATCCAAGAGCAGCCCTCTCCATGACCCATCGCGTGTATGCCCCTCGTTAGACAACAAGGTGGACCAAAGCACCTGTAGGATAAAAACAAGTACATCAATATCATCATCTATTTACACACTTCCCAGGAACTCCCAAGGCTCATGATCCCTATTTTAAATCAGTTTTCTATACCCCTCCATTCCCATTCTGTTCATGTGCCCATCTAAGTATTTCTTAAATAACTCCAGAGTACCTGCCTCCACCACTTTACTTAGCAGCGCATTCCATACCCCCACCACCCTCTGTGTGAAAAAACTCCCTCTAGCATCCAAATTATACCTTACTCCCCTCACTCTAAGCCCGTGACCCCTCGTGCTATTTGAGTCCATCCTAGGAAAAAGCTTAACCCTATTTACTCTATCTATCCCCTTCAAAATCTTGAACACCTCTACCAGATCCCCTCTAAGTCTACGTCTTTCTAAGGAAAACAGTCCCAATTTGCCTAATCTCTCCTCGTAACTCAGACCTTCCATACCAAGCAGCATCCTGGTAAACCTCCTCTGCACTCTCTCCAGAGTCTCCACGTCCTTCCGGTAGTAAGGTGACCAGAACTGGACGCAGTATTCCAAATGAGGTCTAACTAATGTTTTATACAACTGCAACATTAAAGGCCAGCTCTTGTACTCTATACCCCTTCCTATAAAGACTAACATACTATATGCTTTCTTATTGAAACATATAAGATGATTAGAGGTTTAGATAGGGTGGAAAGTGATAGCCTTTTTCCTAGGATGGAGAAAGCTAGCACAAGGGGACATAGCTTTAAATTAAGGGGTGGTAGATATAGGACGGATATCAGAGGTAGGTTCTTCACCCAGAGGGTGGTAAGGGTATGGAATGCCCTGCCTGCGGCAGTTGTAGATGCGCCAAGTTTGGTGGCGTTTAAGAGGTTAGTAGATAAGTTTATGGACAAAAAGGGAATGGTTTAGGTTGGAGGGTCATTGCTTTTTCCTAATTGGTTGGCGCAACATCGAAGGCCGAAGGGCCTGTTCTGTGCTGTAATGTTCTATGTTCTATGTTCTATGTTCACAACTTCTCCACCTGCTCTGCCACCTTCAGAGACTTGTTCACCTGCACCCCCAGGTCCCTCTGCGTTTCTATACTCTTAATAAGTCTAAAGAGTATAGTGTCAGGAGGATTAATTAACACTAGAAATAAGAGCTGGTGTAGACCATTCAGCCCATTGAGCCTGCTCCCCCATTCAAAACAATCAAGGTTGATCTTAGCACAGGAATTCTACCACTTTGCGAAATCAGAGCAGATGAAGGGCAGACAACAGAAATGTATGTTGACCTCAGGTGGGAATTTCTGGTCTCACTCAAGCAAGCCCATAAAATCCCACCTTAGGCATCAATTCCAGTTTCCTGCCCTCTCCCATATCCCTTGATTTACTGAAAAACCAACCATCTATTGATCCAAGCCAGGGTAGCACAATGGCACATTGGTTAGCAATGCTGCCTCACAGTGCCATTGAACCTACAGACCAGGGTTCAATTCCTGGCTTGGATCACTGTCTGTGTGCAGTTTGCACATTCTCCCTGTGTCTGCATGGGTTTTCTCTGGATGCTCTGGTTTCCTCTCACAGTCCAAAAAGGTGCAGGTTAGGTTGATTTACCACCCAAAATCACTCCTTAGTGTCAGGAGGATTAATAGGTAAATATGTGGAGTTATGGAGATAGGGCCTGGGTGGGATTGTTGTCAGTGCAAACTTGATAGGCCAAGTGGATAAGCCTACTGCACTGTAGATATTCTATTCTGTGAAATATATTCAAAAATGAAGCATCCATAACCCTTTGGGGTAGAGAATTTCAAAGATTCACAACTATTGGAGTGAAGGAATTTCTTTTCTTTTCAATCCTAAATAATCACCCCTTTAGGAAAGTTCTGTATTATATTTTGGAATCCCGAGCCAGAGATCTATCCTGTCACACATCTTCAGAATTTTGTGTGCTTCAGTGAGATAAATTCTCATTCTTCTCACCTTCAGGCACATAATTTATTCAGCTTCTCATCATAAAGACATCGCTCTCATCTCAGAGACCAATCTGATAATTTCACTCCAGTGAAATTAGTGAACTGGGAGGTTGTACTGCAGGTTTGAGGCAAACGGAAAAGATTGAGTATGTGGATGTTAGGAAAGAGGATGTGTTAGACTTGTTAAATTCTATCACGATAGACAAGTCACCGGGACTGGATGTGATGTGGGAGGTGAGGGAAGTGGTTGCAGAGCCCCTGGCGATGATCTTTGCGTCATCCATGGAAACGGGAGAGGTTCCGGAGGATTGCAGATGTGGTTCCTATCTTTAAGAAAGGGAACTGGGATAGTCCAGGAAATTACCGACCGGTAAGTTTGACTTCAGTGGTTGGTAAGCTGATGGAGAGGCTTCTGAGGGATAAGATATTTGAACATTTGGAGAAGTTTGGACTGATTAGAAATAGTCAGCATGATTTTGTCAAGGACAGGTCATGCCTTACGAGTCTAGTAGAGTTCTTCAAAATGTGACTGAACACATTGACGAAGGAAGGGCATTGGCGTAGTGTACATGGACTTTAGTAAGGCGTTTGATAAGGTCCCACATGCAAGGCTTCTGGAGAAAGTGAGAGGGCATGGGATCCAAGGGGCTTTGGCCTCGTGGATCCAGAACTGGCTTGCCGGCAGAAGGCAGAGAGTGGTTGTGGATGGGTCTTGTTCTGCATGGAGGTCGGTAACCAGTGGAGTGCCCCAGGGATCTGTTCTGGGACCCCTGCTGTTTGTCATTTTCATAAATGACCTGGATGAGGAAGTGGAGGGATGGGTTAGCAAGTCGCCGACGATACGAAGATCGGTGGTGTTGTGGATGG
Organism: Sphyrna mokarran; assembly: GCA_024679065.1. Lineage (NCBI taxonomy): Eukaryota > Metazoa > Chordata > Chondrichthyes > Carcharhiniformes > Carcharhinidae > Sphyrna > Sphyrna mokarran. The sequence continues at coordinate 39,071,611 of JAGIQG010000028.1, read as the reverse complement.
TCTGGAGGGATGCCAAAAGTTGCAGCGGGACATAGACAGGATGCAAGACTGGGCGGAGAAGTGGCAGATGAACTTCAACGCAGATAAATGTGTAGTGGTCCATTTTGGCAGGAATAATGGGATGAAGAAGCACAATATAAGGGGTAGGAGTCTTAGCTGTGTTGTAGAGCAGAAGGATCTCGGGGTCCGGGTCCACAGGAATCTTAAATCGGCCTCGCAGGTGGAGGAAGTAGTCAAGAAGGTGTACGGTGTACTGGCCTTCATTAATCGAGGAATAGAGTTTAGGAGTCAGGAGGTAATGATGCAGCTCTATAAGACTCTTGTCAGACCCCAGTTGGAGTATTGTGCGCAGTTCTGGTCGCCTCATTATAGGAAGGATGTAGAGGCTATGAGAGAGTGCAGAGGAGATTTACAAGGATGCTGCCTGGATTGGGAGGCAGGCCTTATGAAGATAGGTTGAGGGAGCTGGGACTCTTCTCACTGGAGAGACGTAGGTTGAGAGGCGACCAGATAGAGGTTTATAAAATGTTGACAGGAATAGATAGGGTGAACTCTCAGAGACTATTTCCCTGAGTGGAAATGGTCAATACGAGAGGACACAGATTTAAGGTGCAGGGGAGCAAATACAAAGGAGATGTCAGGGGTAGGTTTTTCACTCAGAGGGTGGTGAATGAATGGAACCGACTGCCGTCGGAGGTTGTTGAGGCAAACTCACTGGGGTCTTTTAAGAGACTTCTGGATGAGTATATGGAAAAGAATAGGATAGGGGGTTATAGATAGGTCTGTGGATTGGTAGATGTGATCGGCTCAACTCGTGGGCCGAAGGGCCTGTTTGTGCTGTACTGTTCTATGTTCTATGTTCTAAAATATAGCTTTCCTTAAATAGGGCAACCAATATTGCACATAGCATTCCAAGTGAGATCTCAACAAAGTTCTGTCCAATTTTAGCAAGATTTCTCTATTTTTGTACTCGTACATGAATTGGCTTCCAAATTGCTTTCTGTATCTATATCCTAACCATGCTGCAGTAACACAAGGCATTGGTGAGACCACATCTGGGGTACTGTGTACTCTTTGGTCTTCTTATTTAAAGAAATATATAAATGCATTAGAAGCAGTTCAGAGAAGGTTTACTGGACTAATTCCAGGAATGAGTGGAAAAGTTGAAGAGGCTACGTTTGTATCTGCTGGAGTTTAGACTAAGAGGTGACTTGATTGAAAGTGTGCGTGTGTAAATATATGTGAATGGGTGGGTGGGTGGGTGGGTGGGTGTGTGTGTGTGTGTGTGTGTGTGTGTGGGTGGGTGTGTGTGGGTGTGTGTGTGTGGGTGTGTGCGCGCGCACATGCATGTGTGCACGCATCTTTGCATACACATGCGTACACGCATGCATGTGTGTTCATGTAGCACAGTGTTAAATTTTCAGGGTGATTGCATAATTAAATAATCCTCTTCATTTAAATCACTGAAATGCTGACTGCTCGTTATTCAGATTGTTCACATGCTCAGAGCTAAGAAACATACCTTAAAGAATTCAACAATTTATTCTCATTAAGGGAAGGATACATAGAACATAGAACACTACAGCACAAACAGGCCCTTCGGCCCACAAGTTGTGCCGAACACATCAAAACCTACCCAGCCATAGACCTATCTATAACCCCCAATCCCATACAGGAGTTGGAGTTTTCATTCATCCCTGTACAACAACAGTACAGTACTTTATAGTTTCCTAGTGTTAGTTTAAACCACTCCCCTGGATGGCACAGTGGCATAGTGATTAGCAGTATTGCCTCACAGCACTAGAGGTCTGGGTTCAATTCCAGCTTCAGATGACTGTGTGGAGTTTGCACATTTTACCTGCGTCTGTGTGAGTTTCGTCCAGTGCTCTGGTTTCCTCCCACACTCCAAAGATGTGCAGGTCAGATTGATTGGTCATGCTAAATTGTCCCTTCATGTCAGGGGCTTAACAGAGTAAATATGTGGGGTTACGGGAATGGGGCCTAGGTGGGATTGTTGTCAGTGCAGACTCAAGGAGCTGAATGACCTCTTTCTGCACTCTATCATCCTAGTTTTATTTTGAAAACTAATATCCACAGAACAATTACCTACCTGCTGTCTGCTGATGTCACTCTCATCAGGTCTGCGCTATTTTATCCCACCCCATAGTTCTCCTCTATTGCCACAGATAGTGTCTCTAATCCGGTCGACTGCTTTCTCTTTCTTTTTCTCCACAACTACTGCTGGGGCCTCTCATTAGGCTCCCACTTCATCAGATAAAGAATCCAATATTGTACACAAAAGTTCACTAGTTGCATTCTATTAGGGTTTGTCCTCTACTATGTTGTAAAGATTGGTGACCACCAATTAAATCAACCAATAAAAAGTTTTTAAGATAAGTAACTAAACAAAAATGCTTTAGAATTATTTGAAAATGTGATCAAGTGTACGGATGAGGGAAGCTCTAATTAGTTTATATCAATTTTTGCAAAGCTTTTAATAAGGTCTCACATGGAATTCAGGGAAACTTGGTGAGGTGGATCAGAGATGGTTTGATAATAAAGGCCACGAGGGGTCATAGTAGATGGCTATTCAAGTGACTGGAGGCCAGTGTCCATTTATGTATCACAAGGGTCCGTTGTGGGATTGTTTGTTATTTATATACATAAATGATATAGATGAAAATGTGGGGGAATGTTAAGCAAATTTGCAGCCAACACCAAGATTGGTAGGATGGTTAATCGTGAAGAAGATTAGTTAACCTAGTTTGGCAGGGAGGTGGGACTCTGAACAAGAGAGAGGCCAACAAAAAGTCAGGGGAAAATACAGTAGCCAATGAGAACAAACCCAGTAGTCAAGATAGTCAGGGGCACAGCAAAAGGAGCAAAAATACCTCTGATTTAAGCTGCATTTATTTCAGTGCCTGAGGCTTAACAGGTAAGGTGGGTGAGCTCAGAGTGTGGATTGGCTTTGGGGATTGGGATATTATCGCCAAGGTTGAAAGAAAAGCAAGACTCTCAGTTCAGTGTTCCAGGATACAGATGCTACAGGCATGAAAGAGCTCTAGGTTATCGAGATGGGGGAGTTGCCATTTTGATGTGTTGAGACATTGCAGATAGTTGCAAGAATAATAGGGTAGTACTAGTGGGAGATTTGAATTACCTGAGGATCGACTGGGCCACCCAGAGTGCAAAAAGCCTGAATGGGCTAGAATTTGTGACGTGTTGAAGAAAATTGCCTGAAACGATGTATAGAGGGCCCTGCTCAGGAAGGTCCAACATTGAATCTTCTCTTCGGAAATGAGGAAGAGTAGGGGGTTTTAGTTCAGTCAGGCAGCATGGTCGATGCAGGCTTGGGGGGCCAAAGGGCCAGTTCCTGGGCTGTAATTTTCTTAGAGGTGAGCAAATGACTGAAGTGTCAGTTGGGGAGTACATTGAGTAGATTGACCACAACACTATTAGTTTTAAAATTGTTATGGAAAAGGAAAGGACATGTCCACAGGCTAAAGCTCTAAACTGGAGCAGGACCAATTTGGGAACATTAGGCAGGATCGAGCAGAGGTCGATTGGGCAAGTCTGTTTGAAGGGAAAGGAATGACTGGCAAATGGGGGAGGCTTTTAAAAGTGTGTTATCAAAAGTCCCAGGGCAGTATATGTTCCTGTTAAGGTGAAGGGAAAGATTTGCAAGTTTAGGGTTCCCTTGACAAGGGACATTAAGGCTCTGGTCAGGAAAAAGAAGCACACATTGGGTTTAGAAAAAGTGTAAGAGTGTACTTTAAGAGGGAAATCAAAAGGGCAAAAATAGGATACGATATGGATCTAGCAGGAGGAAGGTTAAAGAAAATTCCAAGAGTTCTGGAGAAAATGCAGATGTATGGGATAGAGGGTGATTTAGCTAATTGGGTTAGGAATTGGCTAGCAGATAGAAGACAGAGGGTGGTGATTGATGGGAGATATTCATCGTGGAGTTCGGTGACAAGTGGTGTACCTCAGGGGTCTGTTTTGGGGCCCCTGCTGTTTGTAATTTTTATAAATGATCTGGATGAGGGTATTGAAGGATGGATTAGTAAATTTGCAGATGACACTAAAGTCGGTGGAGTGGTAGATAGTGAAGAGGGGTGTTATAGTTTGCAGAGAGACTTGGACAAGTTGCAGAGCTGGGCCGAGAGGTGGCAAATGGAGTTTAATGTGGAAAAGTGTGAGGTAATGCACTCTGGCAGGAATAATAAATGTGTAGAGTATAGGGCTAATGGTAGGATTCTTAGTAGTCTTGATGAACAGAGGGATCTTGGTGTATTTGTGCATAGATCCCTGAAAGTAGGCAGTCAAGTCGATAAGGTTGTTAAGAAGGCATATGGAGTCTTAGCTTTTATTGGTAGGGGGATTGAATTTCGGAGCCGCAACGTCATGTTGCAACTGTACAAAACTCTAGTGCGGCCGCACTTGGAGTATTGTGTGCAGTTCTGGTCCCCACATTATAAGAAAGATGTGGAGGCATTGGAGAGGGTACAGAGGAGGTTTACCAGGATGTTGCCTGGTATGGAGGGCAGGTCCTATGAAGAGAGGTTGAAGGATTTGAGGTTGTTTTCGTTAGAAAGGAGGCGGCTAAGAGGGGATCTTATTGAAGCATATAAGATGATTAGAGGTTTAGATAGGGTGGACAGTGATAGCCTTTTTCCTAGGATGGAGAAAGCTAGCACGAGGGGACACAGCTTTAAATTAAGGGGTATGAGTTATAGGACGGATATCAGAGGTAGGTTCTTTACTCAAAGAGTGATTAGGGAGTGGAATGCCCTGCCTGCAGCTGTTGTAGATGCGCCAAGTTTGGTGGCGTTTAAGAGGTTAGTTGATAAGTATATGGAAGAGAAGGGAATGGTTTAGTTTGGAGGGGCATTGCTTTTTATTTTGGTCGGCGCAACATCAAAGGCCGAAGGGCCTGTTCTGTGCTGTAATGTTCTATGTTCTATATTAAAAGTGAAAGGGTGGTTAGAGAGAGAATAGGTTTTCTTAAAGACCAGCACGGCCGACTGTGTGTGAAGCCTCAGGAGATGGGTGAGATTTTTAATAAATATTTCTTCTTAGTGTTTACTGCAGAGAACATCATGGGTACTAATGAAGAAATAAGGGAAACAAGTTGTACATGCATTTAACCCCACCATTCTGGCCTGGTTTGCAAAATCCTACTAACTTTCTTGGTTTAAGACAATTCACACCTCTTAAACCTGTGATTATCCCTTTCTCTACTCATACTGTCTGTACCTGGAAAGACTTGATTACCTGTAAAGACTCGCATTCGAACCATTGTCTCGCATTTGTGCCTTTGTTTATATATGTCGTGTTTGTGAAACCTACCTCTCCATTTAGCTGAAGGAGCAGCGTCTGAAAGCTCATGATTCCAAATAAACCTGTTGGACTTTAACCTGGTGTTGTGAGGCATCTTATTGTGCCAACGGCAGCATTTCCACGTCAATAAGATCATGGTTGATGTTTTCGTGAACTCAGCTCTACTCATGTGCCCACTCACCATAACTCTTAACTCTTTTAATATTCAAAAGTTTATCTATCCTTGTCTTAAAAACATTCAATGAGGTAGCCTCAACTGCTTCACTGGGCAGGGAATTCCACAGATTCACAACCCTTTGTGTGAAGAAGTTCCTCCTCAACTCAGTCCTAAATCTGCTCTCTCTTATTTTGAAGCTCTGCCCCCTAGTTCGAGTGAAAAATGATACAATATAAAGCAAAACACTTGTGATGATGGATCTTCAGCTTTTTTTACACCTGCTGTAAATTAGTCTTTGAATGTTGGAATAAATCTCTAAGGTTACCCAGTCCTGGAACTTTCCAAAAAGCCTCTAGAGAGAAAGAGAGAGCGAGACAGAAACTCATGCTTTCTCCCAGCAGGTCCTGGCAGACACTCACAGACAAGTTTGTGGCAAAGGGGATGGAGGATTCCTTTGTTTATTATGATTTCTTCACTCTGTACAAATTGGTGCTTACTCTGCCGCAGGGGAGGAGATGAGTTGTTCGATGACTAACTAGTGAGTATCAGGTAAATAGTCAGGTCTAATTTATACCTAAAGTTTAAAATAATGCAGGAATTTGTGATAGGAATAATAAATATTCAAAAATAAATAAATAATTGAATAAAATAATTAAGTAATTAGTTAAAGATCATAAGTATAGAAGGCCAGGAGTGATATGTTAAGGCTGCAGCAGGTGGCAGCTCCTGAGTATTGCTGTTAACCATAGAATCACTGAAGTGCAGAGTGAGACCATTCTGCACTGCAGTGACTCTAACCACTCTGCTGTTGTGCTGCTGCCCAGAACAAATACATGTGCAGTAAATGCCTGTAGCTTCAGAAGCTGTGGCTGAATCACTGAGCCAGAGTCCAAGTTGCAGATACTATAACACAGCAAGGGAGGGTTTGCTGACACTGTGTCATTTTGATATTTATGTTTTTGATGGGGCTGCACAGATTCATAGAGTTATAGAGGTTTACACCACGGAAACAGGCCCTTCGGCCCAACTTCTCCATGCTGCCCTTTTTTAAACTCCTAAGCTAATCCCAATTGCCCGCATTTGGCCCATATCCCTCTATAACCATTATACCCATGTAACTGTCTCAATACATTTTAAATGACAAAATTATACCTGCCTCCACTACTACCTCTGGCAGCTTGTTCCAGAATTGCCTCTCTGGACACTTTCATATCTCTCCCCTCTCACCTTCAACCTATGCCCTCCCCTACCTTTGGGAAAAGATATTGACTATCTAGTTGACCTGTGCCCCTCATTATTTTATAGACCTGCATAAGATCAACCCCCCACCCCTCCACCCTCCGATGCGCTGCAGAGAAAAAAGTCCCAGTCTATCCAGCCTCTCTTTATAACTCAATCTTTCAAGTCCCCTGTAGCATCCAAGTAAATCTTTTCTGCGCTCTTTCTAGTTTAATAATATCCTTTCTATAATAGGGTGACCAGAATTGCACACAGTATTCCAAGTGTGGACTTACCAATGTCTTTTACAACTTCAACAAGACATTCCAACTCCTGTATTCAATGTTCTGACTGATGACACCAAGCATGCCAAGTGCCTTCTTCACCACTCTGTCCACCTGTGTCTCCACTTTCAAGGAGCTATGAACATGTACTCCAAAATCTCTTTGTTCTGTAACCCTCCCCAACACCCTACTAACTGAGTAAGTCCTGTCCTGGTTCAATCTAACAAAATGTATCATCCCACGTTTGTCTAAATTAAACTCCATTTGTCATTTGTCAATTGATCAAAATCCCGTTGCAATTAGAGATAACTTTCTTCACTGTCCACTACGCCACCAATCTTAGTGTCATCTGCCTCGTATATTCTCATCCAAATCGTTAACATGAATGACAAAAGTGGACCCAGCAGTGATTCCTGAGGCACACCACTAGTCACAGGCCTCCAGTTTGAAAAACAACTCTCTACAACCATCCTCTGCCTGCCGGCATCTCTATATCATGTCTACATTCTGTCAAGAAGCCAATTTTATATCCATTTAGATATCTCACCCTTGATTCCGTGAGATTTAACCTTATGCAGCAACCTACCATACGGTACCTTGTCAAAGGCCTTGCTAAAGTCCATGTAGACAGCACTAACTGCACTGCCCTCATTGAATTTTTGAAAGGGTAACCAAGCAGGTCAATCATTAATGCATTAACTCGCAGCTTTTTGTTATAAGAGTTTGAAGTTTTAAAGTTTATTGTTTTAAAGTTTATTTTATTATGGTCACAAGTAGACTTAAAGTAACAAAAGATGTCTGGGTTAGGTTGATTGCCACGCTAAATTGACTCTAATGTGAGAGGGATTAGCAGGGTAAATATGTGGGGTTACAGCAATAGGGCGTGGGTGGATTATGGTTGGTGCAAACTCAATGGGCCTAATGGCCTCCTGCATTGTAGGATTCTGATTCTGTGAATTACACATGAAAATCCCCTTGTCACCACATTCGGCACCTCTTTGAGTACACTGAGGGAAAATTTAGCATGGCCAATGTGCCCAACTAGCACATCTTTTGGACTATAGGAGGAAACTGGAGCAACTGGAAGAAACCCACACAGATATGGGGAGAATGTGCAAACTCCGCACAGACAGTGACAGGAAACAAATCCAGATGAGGCAACAGTACTAACCACTGTGGAGTTTTTTGGCGACAGCAGGGGCGCTATGGTGGTGCAGTGGTTAGCACTGTTGCTTCACAGCACCAGAGTCCCAGGTTCAATTCTGGCCTTGGGTCACTGTGTAGAGTTTGCACGTTCTCCCTGTGTCTGCGTGGGTTTCCCTCGTTTGAACCGTTTCCTCCCACACTTCAAAGATGTGCAGATTAGGTTGATTGGCCATGGGAGATTGATTCTAGTGTCAGCGGGTTAGTAAATGTGTTACGGGATTACGGGTTACAGGAATAGGGTCTAGTGGGATTGTGACTGGAACAGACTCGATGGGCCAAATGGCTTCCTTCTGTACTGTAGAGATTCTATGATGTGGCAAATGCCAAGAAAGTAGGCTAATAATTGACTTCAGCTTGGAATATGTCACTTTATCGTGTTAATGTTCTCCTTGGAATTTAGACTAAGCATGCAGAGATCTGAAAGTTTTTGATGAGGCTGATTGACAGGGACAGAGTCATGTGATTAATGAAAGAAGCTTGCTGGGAAAAAAACAGTTTCTATTTAATTTTTAGACAAAGAGCAGTGTTTCCTGGATCTGATCAATGGAGGAAGTTTGCCCACTCTCTTTGTCTTCAGAAATTTTCTGAAAGCTCCAAGTCTGTTAATCCAGGTGAAAGTAACTATGTCTGTGTTTTGCTAAGTAATTTTAAAGATGGGTTTAAGTCTACAAGAGAAATATTGCTTGATTGGACCTAATAGTGATAGGTTAGCAGTTAAGAATTGTATCTTGTTACGTTTAATTATTGTTAAAAGTTTAAAAAGTCTGTTCGTTATAGTTAAGCTGTTAAGTTTTATTTTGATTAAAAACTGTCCAGTTTGGTTGTGGAATTACACCTGGATTAAAACATCTTCCCCTCACATATAAGATAAAATAGAAAAAAGATGTTGGCATCTGGTCTGGCTTCACAATATACCTTGGAGTTTCTGATCTAATACCCTTTCAAAGAGAGAGTTACCAGGCAACTTTGTATCAGGAGGCTGTCATACCTGTTAGGATAGCACCTTCTGATTTGGTCAGTAATCAGGGACAGGAAAGTGTGACCATGGATGAGGCAGGTAAGGGGATCCTGAGGGTCCGGCGTCAGCCTCTGCAATTATCCAACAAGTTTGAGGTTTTCGCAGCCTGTTTGAAGGAGAATGGAGGCTGCAAAATGGATGAGTTGACTAACCATGGCACCGTAGTACAGGAAGTCATTCAAGTAGAGGCAACAAAAAGGAGTGTAATGATCGTAGGAGATATAGTCTGGCAGACTGACACCATTCCCTGCAGAAAATAGTCCAGATGGCTTTGTTGCCTGCCCAATGCCAGAGTTCAGAATACCTGCTCGGGTCCGGAGAGAAACTTGCAGTGGCAGGAGAAAGATCCAGTTGTTGCAGTCAATGTAGGTACCAATGACAAGATAAAGCTCTGCATGGTCAGTTTGAGAACCTTGGCACCAAATTTAGATGTGGAGATGCTAGCGTTGGACTGGGGTAAATACAGTAAGAAGTCTCACAACTCCAGATTTAAGTCCAACAAGTTTATTTGTTAACAAAAGCCACTAGCTTTCGAGCCTCTGACTCTCTGACTCACCTGACAAAGGGTCAGAAGCCTGAAAGCTAATGGCTTTTGCTCGCAAATAAACCTGTTGGACTTTAACCTGGTGTTGTAAGACTTCTTACCAAATTAAGACACAGAACCTCAAAAATCATTATCGGTGGATGATTAAATGAGTCAAATGCAAATTGGCATAGGACAAATCAAATCAGTGAGATGAGTGCGTGATTCAAAGACTGATGTGGGAGAAATGGGTTCTGCTTCATAGGGCTTTGACACCAGTACAGGGAAAGTGGGGATTTCGCAGTTAGATGGTCTACACCTGAACTGTGCTGGGGATGGTGTTGTAGCAAACTGCCTAACTAAGGAAGCCGAGAAGATTTAAAACTAATTCGTGGGGATGAAGGATCATATTTGGGAAAATGTTGTAAACCAAGGAGTAGAGACAAGATGAGAGAATGATATTAATATGGAAAATAATAGACAGGAAGGTTCACAAATCAAAAATTAATTTAATAGATAAGGCTAAAATGATAAAAGGACAAAATTAAAGGGTTTTTTAAGCTTAAGTTTATTCATTAGTGTCACAAATAGACTTATGCTGCAATGAAGATACTGTGAAAATCCCCTAGTCACCACACTCTGTTGCCAATCTGTCTTCCAGACTGTGGGAGGAAACCAGACCGTCTGGCAGAAACCCACACAGACATGGGGAGAACATGCAGACTCCACACAGACAGTGACTCAAGCCGAAAATCAAACCCAGGTCCCTGGCACTAAGGCAGCAATTGCTAACCACTGTGCCACCATATTGCCGCTGTATCTAAACTCACTTGGTATTCTAAATAAAAGAGATAAACTAATAACTCAAAAAAAATTAACAAATATGATTTGATAATCATACAGATACACAGTTACAGGATGACAGAGAAGACCTGAAGGGTTCAGGACCCATTTGAGAAGAATAAGGGTATGTGTAAAGCCAGATAGGTGGTTCTGTTAATTAATGAATAACAGTTTAGAGAGAAATGTCCTAACTACAGAACACCTGGATGTAGAAATCAGTTGAGATGAGAAATGATAAAAGCTAGAAGTCACTTACAGGTGTGGTATACAGGCTTCCTAACTGTAGAACAGAGTATAAAGGAATAGACAATGGGAATATGTCAGAAAGGTATGGGATAATCAAGGGAGATTTTCATCTATGTTACAGTGGAAACTGCAAATGGGAAAGGGTAGGATACTTGAGGGGTTCATTGATGGCTTTTGGGATAATTCCTTGGAAAAATATAGAAACACGAAGATTGGGGCAGGAGGAGGCCATTTGACTCTTTGAGCCTGCTCCATCATTCATCATGATCATGGCTAATTGTTCAACTCAATAGTCTAATCCTGCTTTCTCCCCATAACCTTTGGTCCATTCGCCCCAACTACTATATCCAGCCGATGCTTGAATATATCGGTAGGGGGATTGAATTTCGGAACCACAACGTCATGTTGCAACTGTACAAAACTCTAATGCGGCCGCACTTGGAGTATTGTGTGCAGTTCTGGTCCCCGCATTATAAGAAAGATGTGGAGGCATTGGAGAGGGTACAGAGGAGGTTTACCAGGATGTTGCCTGTATGGAGGGCAGGTCTTATGAGGAGAGGCTGAGGGATTTGAGGTTGTTTTCGTTAGAAAGGAGGCGGCTAAGAGGAGACCTTATTGAAACATATAAGATGATTAGAGGTTTAGATAGGGTGGACAGTGATAGCCTTTTTTCTAGGATGGAGAAAGCTAGCACGAGGGGACATAGCTTTAAATTAAGGGGTGGTGGTTTTAGGACAGATGTCAGAGGTAGGTTCTTTACCCAGAGGGTGGTCAGGGTATGGAATGCCCTGCCTGCGTCAGTTGTAGATGCGCCAAGTTTGGTGGCGTTTAAGAGGTTAGTAGATAAGTTTATGGACGAAAGGTTTAGGTTAGAGGGTCATTGCTTTTTCCTAATTGGTCGGCGCAACATCAAAGGCTGAAGAGCCTGTTCTGTGCTGTAATGTTCTATGTTCTACATTCAATGTTTTGGCATCAACTACTTCCTGTGGCAATGAATTTCACAGGCTCACCAGTCTTTGGGTGAAAAAATGTCTCTTCATCTCTGTCCTAAATGGCCTTTCCCGAATCCTCAGACTGTGGCCCCTGGTTTTAGACTCCCCTGGTAGGAAGTCTCACAACACCAGGTTAAAGTCCAATAGGTTTATTTGATAGCAAACACTATTAGGAACAACATTCAGAAAGCTAGTGGTGTTTACTACCAAATAAACATATTGAACTTTAACCTTGTGTTGTGAGACTTCTTACTGTGTTTACCCCAGTCCAACACCAGCATCTCCACATCATGACATTTGGACTTCCCTACCACTGAAAATATCCTCTCTACATCTATCTTAACTAGTCCTATTAGGATTATATAAGTTTCTATGAAATTCCTCTCCATTCATCTGAACACTAGTGAAAGTAATTCTAACCTAGTTAATCTTTCCTCATACATCAGCCCTGCAATCAGCTTCATTGCACTCCCTCAAGAGCAAGAAAAGAAGACCAAGAATGCACACAGTATTCCAGGTATGGCCCCACCAAGGCCCTGTGTGATTGCGACAACACATCCCTCGTCCCATACTCAAAATCTTTGTGATGAAGGCCAACATACCATTTGCCTTCTTTACTGCCTGCTACACCTTCATGCTTATTGTCAGCAACACCCACATCCTGCTGCACACTTCTTCACCCAATTTACAGCCTTTCAGGTAGCCATGTAACTCCTTGTTTTTGCTTCCAAAGTGAATAACCTCACATTTATCCAAATTATACTGCATCTGCCACTGATTTGCCCACTCACCCAACCTATCCAGACCTTTCTGAAGGATCTCTGCATCCTCACCACAGTTCACCATCCCACCCAACTTGGCATCATCTGCAAACCTGGAAATGTTACATTTTAATCCTTCATTAATCATGTCATTAATATATATTGTGAAAAACTGGGGCCCCAGCACCTCTCCTTGGGCTCTTCTCACTTTTTTATTTTTAACATCCCTTTGCACAACCTCACCATTGTGCTAATTTTTGTTTGAGTTTTGTCACCCACTGGTGCAGTTACCAATGGTCTCGGTTCTCTGGCTCTGCTCCCAGATCTGGGGTTTTTTCACTCCTGGTCTTCTGTTTTCAGCTCCTCAAACTCCTCGTGTCTTCTTCGACCCTGAGTAATACTACACCCCACAATCCCTCGCAGTGATTCAAGTAAGTCAACTTATGGTCCTGATGGTCACATAAAATAAAATAGAGAAACATACTCACTTGCACTTAGGAGTCTTGTCCTGCCCTCCTGAAGCCAGTCATATCATCCTGCTCAAATTGTAGACAGGGGTTTCCTCTCAACACTATGTATTTGCTCAGACTTAAACTAATACAAAGACCCAAAATACAGTGTACTGATGTTGGAGGCATGATTTTATTTCGCCAAACGATCGAATGGGAAAATGATATGAGGAAGCCCTGTCCTCAAGATATAGAGTAGGGGAAACTGGGTATCTCTCTGAAGAACAGTCCTTCTGTGAAGGCAATTCTAGATTCTCAAAGTCATATTGCCACCTTTCTGATGGGTATTATCCAGTAAACATTCATACAAATCAATTAATAATCATCCTGTCATTAACTCCAACCAATGTTTGGGATTTTATTTGTCATTAATTACGAATGTTAACTCCCTTCTATTGCCCAACAATCTGGGATGTTGGACAGTGAAATGGGAGAATGATCCCCATCGAATTGAACCCACGTGATTCTTATCTGATCCTGAGAATTTCTTTATATCTGCTGGCACTGATGTTATCTGTCAGAGTTGTACAATCCCCTTCATATGGTTAAGCCTTGTTCCAGACCACTGCTAATAGCACCACTGCTTTCCTTTCCCCTCCTACCGGAGTATGCTGCATTTTGTTACTGGCTGTATTTTCACAATGTGTAACCAAAAGCAAAACCTATCCACCTATTCAAAATACTTGAAATTAGAATTATTTGTTAATCTTACAGAGCTGTCTTCTATGACAACACAGTAAGAAGTCTCATAACACCAGGTTAAAGTCCAACAGGTTTATTTGGTAGCAAAAGCCATTAGCTTTCAGAGCACTGCTCCTTTATCAGGTGAGAGGGAGTTCTGTTCACAGAGATATAAAGACACAAACTCAATTTACAAAATAATGGTTGGAATGCAAACCTTTACAGGTAATCAAGTCTTAAAGGTACAGACAGTGAACATAGAACATAAAACATAGAACAATACAGCACAGAACAGGCCCTTCGGCCTTCGATGTTGTGCCGACCAAAATAAAAAGCAATGCCTCTCCTAACTAAACCATTCCCTTCTCTTCCATATACTTATCAACTAACCTCTTAAACGCCAACAAACTTGGCGCATCTACAACAGCTGCAGGCAGGGCATTCCACTCCCGAACCACCCTTTGGGTAAAGAACCTACCTCTGATATCCGTCCTATAACTATCACCCCTTAATTTAAAGCGGTGTCCCCTCGTGCTAGCTTTCTCCATCCTAGGAAAAAGGCTATCACTGTCCACCCTATCTAAACCTCTAATCATCTTATATGCTTCCATAAGATCCCCTCTTAGCCGCCTCCTTTCTAACGAAAACAACCTCAAATCCCTCAGCCTCTCTTCATAAGACCTGCCCTCCATACCAGGCAACATCCTGGTAAACCTCCTCTGTACCTCTCCAATGCCTCCACATCTTTCTTATAATGCGGGGACCAGAACTGCACACAATACTCCAAGTGCGGCCGCACTAGAGTTTTGTACAGTTGCAACATGAGGCTGCGGCTCCTAAATTCAATCCCCCTACCAATAAAAGCTAAGACTCCATAAGCCTTCTTAACAACTTTATCCACTTGACTGCCTACTTCAGGGATCTATTGACACATACACCAAGATCCTTCTGTTCCTCAACACTATTAAGAGCCCTACCATTAGCCCTATACTCTACAAATTTATTGTTCCTGCCAAAGTGCATTACCTCACACTTTTCCACATTAAACTCCATTTGCCACCTCTCGGCCAAGCTCTGCAACTTGTCCAAGTCACTCTGTAAACTAAAACACCCCTCTTCACTATCTACCACACCACCAACTTTAGTGTCATCTGCAAATTTACTGATCCATCCCTCAATACGCTCATCCAGATCATTTATAAAAATTACAAACAGCAGGGGCCCCAAAACAGACCCCTGAGGCACACCACTCGTCACCGAACTCCACGATGAAAATCTCCCATCAACCACCACCGTCTGTCTTCTATCTGCCAGCCAATTTCTAATCCAATTAGCTAAATCACCCTCTATTCCACACATCTGCATTTTCTGTAGAAGTCTTCCATGGGCCACCTTATCAAACGCCTTACTAAAGTCCATATATACTACATCAACCGCCTTACCCCCCATCCACCTCTCTGGTCACTTTCTCAAAAAACTCAATGAGGTTAGTAAGGCATGACCTACCCTTCACGAAACCATACTGACTATCCCCAATCAATTCAATTCATTTCTCTCTAAGTGTGAGTGGAGAGAGTGTTAAGTACAGGTTAGAGAGATGTGTATAGTCTCCAGACAGGACAGTAAGTGAGATTTTACAAGGCCAGGCAAATCATAGGGGTTACAGACATGAACCCAAGATTCCAGTTGAGACCGTCCTCATGTATGCGGAACTTGGCTATCAGTCTCTGCTCAGCGACTCTGCGCTGTCGTGTGTCATGAAGGCCGCCTTGGAGAACACTTACCAGAAGATCAGAGGCCGAATGTCCGTGACCGCTGAACAGTTCTCTGACTGATTTGCGGATGACACCAAAGTCAGAGGAGTGGTAGATAGTGAAGAGGGGTGTTATAGTTTGCAGAGAGACTTGGACAAGTTGCAGAGCTGGCCGAGAGGTGGCAAATGGAGTTTAATGTGGAAAAGTGTGAGGTAATGCACTTTGGCAGGAATAATAAATGTGTAGAGTATAGGGCTAATGGTAGGACTCTCAATAGTGTTGATGAACAGAGGGATCTTGGTGTATTTGTGCATAGATCCCTGAAAGTAGGCAGTCAAGTCGATAAGTTTGTTAAGAAGGCATACAGAGTCTTAGCTTTTATTGGTAGGGGGATTGAATTTCGGAGCCGCAACATCATGTTGCAACTGTACAAAACTCTAGTGCGGACGCACTTGGAGTATTGTGTACAGTTCTGGTCCCGCATTATAAGAAAGATGTGGAGGCATTGGAGAGGGTACAGAGGAGGTTTTACCAGGATGTTGCCTGGTATGGAAGGCAGGTCTTATGAAGAGAGGCTGAGGGATTTGAGGTTGTTTTCATTAGAAAGAAGGCGGCTAAGAGGAGACCTTACTGAAACATATAAGATGATTAGAGGTTTAGATAGGGTGGACAGTGATCGCCTTTTTCCTAGGATGGAGAAAGCTAGCACAAGGGGACATAGCTTTAAATTAAGGGGTGGTGATTATAGGACGGATGTCAGAGGTAGGTTCTTTACCCAGAGGGTGGTAAGGGTATGGAATGCCCTGCCTGTGTCAGTTGTAGATGCACCAAGTTTGGTGGCATTTAAAAGGTTAGTAGATACGTTTATGGACAAAAAGGGAATGGTTTAGGTTAGAGGGTCATTGCTTTTTCCTAATTGGTTGGTGCAACATCGAAGGCCGAAGGGCCTGTTCTGCGCTGTAATGTTCTATGTTCTATAACTGGAAGAGAACACTTGTGATTGTCACGTGATTTTCATTCATCCCTTCAATTCAGAATAAATCATATCTGACCAAAAACATGAACTCTGTTTCTGCCTTCCTAATACTTTCATAGCAGACTAAATGATTGCAATGCAATGTCTTTTGGGCAGCAAAATATGAATGTGGTTTATTTTGACAGGTGATCAATGCTATTGAACAAGATTATAGACTCCCTCCACCCATGGACTGTCCAACAGCTCTTCATCAATTAATGCTTGACTGCTGGCAGAAAGATCGCAATAATAGACCTAAGTTTGGCCAAATTGTGAATACTTTGGATAAAATGATCAGAAATCCAAATAGCCTAAAGGCTGTGACACCACTAACATCAGGGTAAGAACAACTTACTGAATTTGTTTGCACAACTAATTTTCTGTCGTTTTCCATCATATTCTGACCTCATAGGTCACATATTATTCTACACAGAAATTTTACATCTGGATTTAATTCATCCCTCACTTCCTCTCTCCCACTTCACACCACACTCCCCTCACTACCATTGACCCCTCATTCCCCTCACTTCCATGGACTCCATTCTCTCCCATTCATCCTTCATCCTTTTCACTTCCACTGATCCCTCAGTGCCCTCATTCTCATTGACCCCTCACTGCAACTGACCCCTCAGTCCCCCGCTCCCATTGACTCCTCACTCAACTAATCCCTCATTTCCCTTAGTCCCACTGACTCCTCATTCCCTCACTCTCATTGGCCCCTCACTCCCATTCACTCCTCACTCCCATTGACTACTCACTCCCTCTCTCCCATTCATCCCTCATCCCCATTGACCCCTTTAATGGACGGTTCTGATTCTGATTCTGATTCTTATATTACTGTCCTCACTCCGTTTGAAACCTTTCTCCCTCCCTTCAAATTCCTATGTGGCCTTGCCTCTGCAGATTCCAATTAAAATAGTTAATAACCATGTTTGATGTATTTTTCTTTATTAAGAGGATAATCATGAGTGAAATTGTTTTAACTTATTACACTTCCTGTCAGTTCACTTGTTTCCATAGCGAAATAGACTGGAATTCGAAATGTTACTCCAGAATTGCTTCTTGATAATGATTCATCTCACTGTTTCATGTGGTGGGTCTGATATCCTTCTGGTTTGAATCTTCATATCAAATTGTAGTAATATCTCTGAGCTTTGCGAATTTCTATCCATATTTCTGACACTGTTGTTGTGTTCATCAGTCTAATTATTGTATTTACTCTGCAGGGTAACCCTGCCATTGCTGGATCGCACAGTTCCTGATTTTTCCAGTTTCACTACAGTTGCTGAGTGGTTGGAGGCCATTAAGATGAGTCAATATAAAGATAATTTTTCTAATGAAGGCTTCACATCCTTTGACCTTGTGTCTCAAATGACAACAGAGTGAGTATTTATTTTTGGCAATCGAAGGGTAGGGGGTCAAAGAACAAAGAACAAAACAGCACAGGAAACAGGCCCTTCGGCCCAAAGAGCCCGTGCCCCACCCCGATGTTCCCATCTCTACCCATGATCCCTGTCTATGTTTATAAATCTATGGATTTTGGATAGGGAGACAATTGGAGGAGGAGATGGGAGGGACAATTCACCCAGTATTCTATGTACAAAGTGAATGGTACCCCTTAGGTTCAGCAGCTGGCTTCCCAGTGGGAATCACATTGAGACTCTTTTTTCCCACCACGATTACAACTGGAAGCTTACCCAAAAGACTTGTATTCTTTCCAATATTCACACTTGTTTGGCTCACAGAATTCTTTAGGTAAAGTTGCACCCATCATCCCTCCTTACTGCAGTAACTGACTCCTTAACTCATCATGTGACACCTCTTCCTCTTTTACTCCTTTCTCTGTTTCTCAGAACACTCTACCAAACCATTCTCCTCTATATTTAGTCTTTGAGTCATCTCTCTTATGTACCTTCTGCCAATTTGCACGTTATAACTATGGAGGTTTCGTTGTTTAATGTAGTGATTAGCTTCTCAAAACTTTGGTACTGAACTTTCCCCTCCCCACTGCAAATTTATCTCCAGCCCAGTGAGATGTCCTGACCTCTGACACTGGGTTAGCAACACAGCTGTCCAGACTGTCACTCCTTGCTATAGAGAACAGTATCCAATTCTCCCACTATACTGTCCCCTACTTCCTCAGTGGGAGTAGTTTTCCCTCAACATCAATAGCAGACTGTACCACGGTGTCAAGATCAATCAAGTAATCCACCCAGCAACCCTTACTCTCATTTTAACAAGCTAACAGAACTTTAAAGCTGTTGGCCAGTTGCAGAAACTGACACTCCTCTGGATCCCTTTACTAGCCTCAGCCACTTTCCGAACTGGAAGGTTCTGTGCTAAGGTGTGTGATAGCCTCCAGGACACTCTCTCGCTGCTTGATGTGTCACAGTATCTACATCTCAACCTCCTGCTCAATGACTCTGAGCTCAGTCTCCCTAGGCCACAGGCCCAGTGGCGCAGTAGTATGCATTGCTGCCTCACAGAGCCAGGGAAACTGATTCGATTCCTGGCTTGGGTCACTGTCTGTGCAAAGTCTGTATGTTCTCCCCACGTCTACATGGGTTTCCTCTGGGTGCTCCAGTTTCCTCCCATAGGCTGAAAGACTTGCTGGTTAGGTGCACTGGGCTTGCTAAATTCTCCATTAGTTTACCTGAACAGGCCTGGAGTGCAGCAACTTGGGGATTTTCACGGTAACTTCATTGCAGTGTTTAATGTAAGCCTAATTGTGGCACTAATAAATAAACATTCAAATTATTTTAAACTTAAACACTTAATGGATATTCAACAGGCACTCAACAACAGTTCACCTCTCCTTCCCCGCCCCCATAGTTTACTTTTTCGCAATATCCCAAAGATTTTAACATTATGAGCCAAATCCAGCAATAATGGCCGCACACAACCTATAGCTTTCTTTTCGGAAAGCTCCTGGTTTAGAAGGATCCACCTCAGGTTTAAAGTCTTCAAGCGGAAGCTTGTTATGGGAGAGCTTAGCTTGCAGCTGGGCTCGGCTGCGATCTTGGTCCCCGAGAATACCGAGATACAGGCTCTAGACAGGATTTCATAAGGAGGAGGTGTTAGCAATTCTGGAAAGCATATGAAAATCCCCTGGGCATGATAACATTTATCCGAGGATTCTCTGGGAGGCTCGGGAGAGATTGCAGAGCTTTGCAGGCTTTGACCTGGTGGATGGCGGCACGGGCTCGTTGGGCCGAAGAGCCTGTTTCCCGTGCTGTGTTGTTCTGTGTTCTTTGTTGACCTTTAGGTCATGATTGTCTACAGGAATAGTGCCAGGAGACTGGAGGATAGCAAATGTTGTCCCCTTGTTCAAGAAGAGGGAGTGGAGACAGCCTTGGTAGTTACAGACCAGTGAACCTTACTTCTGTTGTGGGCAAAGTTTTGGAAAGGATTATAAGAGATACGATTTCTAATCATCTAGAAAGGAATAATTTGATTAGGGATAGTCAGCACGGTTTTGTGAAGGATAGGCTTGTGAGTTCTTTGAGAAGTTGACCAAAGAGGTGGATGAGGGTACAGCAGCTGATGTGGTGTATATAGATTTCAGTAAAGCATTTGATAAGGTTCCCCATGGTAAGCTATTGCAGAAGATATGGAGGCATGTGATTGAGGGTGATTTAGCGGTTTGGATTAGAAATTGGCTAGCTGCAAGATAGAGGGTGGTGATTGATGGGAAATGTTCATCCTGGAGTTAGAACATAGAACAAAGAACAATACCGCACAAATAGGCCCTTTGGCCCACGAGTTGCGCCGATTACATCTACCAATCCACAGACCTATCTATAACCCCCTATCCTATTTGTTTCCATATACTCATCCAGAAGTCTTTTAAAAGAACCCAGTGAGTTTGCCTCAACAACCTCCGACGGCAGTCAGTTCCATTCACTCACCACCCTCTGAGTGAAGAGCTTATCCCTAACATCCTCTCTGTATTTGCTTCCCTGCACCTTAAATCTGTGTCCTCTCGTAGTGACCATTTCAGCCCGGGGAAATAGCCTTCGAGAATCCACCCTATCTATTCCTCTCAACATTTTATAAAACTCTATCAGGTCGCCTCTCAACCTACATGTCTCCAATGAGAAGAGTCCCAGCTCCCTCAACCTATCTTCATAAGGCCTGCCTCCCAATTCAGGCAACATCCTTGTAAATCTCCTCTGCACTCTCTCAATAGCCTCTACATCCTTCCTATAGTCAGCATGGTTTTGTGAAGGGTAGGTCGTACCTTACTAACCTTATTGAGTTTTTTGAAAAAGTGACCAAAGAGGTGGATAAGGCAGTTGATGTGGTATATATGGACTTTAGTAAGGCATTCGATAAGGTGGCCCATGGAAGGCTTCTGCAGAAAATGTAGATGTATGGGATTGAGGGTGATTTAGCTAATTGGATTAGGAATTGGCTGGCAGATAGAAGACAAAGGGTGGTGGTTGATGGAAGTTATTCATCGTGGAGTTCGGTTACAAGTGGTGTACCTCAGGGGTCTGTTCAGGGGACCCTGCTGTTTGTAATTTTTATAAATGATCTGGATGAGCGTATTGAAGGATAGATTAGTAAATTTGCGGATGACACCAAAGTCGGAGGAGTGGTAGATAGTGAAGAGGGGTGTTATAGTTTGCAGAGAGACTTGGACAAGTTGCAGAGCTGAGCCGAGAGGTGGCTAATGGAGTTTACAAAGAACAAAGAACAACACAGCACGGGAAACAGGCCCTTCGGCCCAACGAGCCCGTGCCGCTGTGCTAACGTCTTAATGACATATAGAGACCAATATAGGGACAATTTGTTACCCAATCAGCCTAAGAGCACATTTTTGGGATGTGGGAGGAAACTGGAGCACCCGGAGAAAACCCACACAACCACGGGGAGAACGCGCAAACTCCCGCAGACACAGGCCCAAATCCATGTGCCTGCACAGCAATAGCGATAGTCTCTGAGCTGTCATGTTGCCCATCTGATGGTCCAGTTTAAGCATACACTAACGACGTGAAGCACTAGGTCACTCCTGAAGTAACCTCCAAAAGCAGCCCTCGCACGACCTGCTGAATCCTTGCACCTTGTTGGTCAACAAGGTGGACCGAACAGCCTGTGGAAACAATTAAAGTATTTAAACAGTCCTCCTATATCCCTCTATCTGCAGACCGCTCATGTGGCTGTCCAAGAGACCCTTAACCAACCCTAGCGTGCCTGCTCCCACCACCTTACTCGGTAGTGCATTCCACACCCCCACTACCCTTTGTGTGAAAAAATGCCCTCTAATATTAGTCTTACACATAGCCCCCCTCACCCCAAGGCCGTGACCCCTCGTTCTATCCGAATCTAATGGTGGAAAAAGCTTACCACCATTTACTCTATCTATACCCCTCATAATCTTATATACCTCTAATAGATCCACTCTCAGCCGACGTCTTTCAAGGGAAAACAACCCCAGTACGTTCAACCTTTCCTCATAGGACAGCCCTTCCATACCAGGCAGCATCCTGGTAAATCTCCTCTGCACTCTCTCCAGGGACTCCACATCCTTCCGGTAGTACGGCGACCAGAACTGGATGCAATATTCCAAGTGAGGCCTAACCAACATTCTATACACTTGCAACATCAAACTCCTACTCTTGTATTCTATACCCCTTCCTATGAAGGCTAACATACCATACGCTTTCTTTATCACCTTTTCCACCTGTACTGACACCTTCAGAGACTTGTGAACCTGCACCCCCAGGTCCCTCTGCGTCTCTATACTCCGAATAGTTTTACCTTTTATCCTATAACTCTCTTCTACATTTTTCCGGCCAAAATGCATCACCTCGCATTTATCCGGATTAAATTCCATTTGCCATCTATCTGCCCAATCTACCAGCCTATCAATGTCCTGTTGTATTGCCTGGCACTGCTCCTCAGTCCCCGCCAATCCAAGTATCTTAGTGTCATCAGCAAATTTGCTGATCACACCATCTACCCCCTCTTCCAAGTCATTTATATGGAAAAATGTGAGGTAATTCACTTTGGCAGGAATAACAAATGTGTAGAGTATAGGGCTAATGGTAGGACTCTTAACAGTGTTGATGAACAGAGGGATCTTGGTGTATACGTGCATAGATCCCTGAAAGTAGGCAATCAAGTCGATATGGTTGTTAAGAAGGCATATGGAGTCTTAGCTTTTATTAGTAGGGGGATTGAATTTCGGAGCCGCAACATCATGTTGCAACTGTACAAAACTCTAGTGCGGCCGCACTTGGAGTATTGTGTACAGTTCTGGTCCCTGCATTATAAGAAAGATGAGGAGGCATTGGAGAGGGTACAGAGGAGGTTTACCAGGATGTTGCCAGGTATGGAAGGCAGGTCTTATGAAGAGAGGCTGAGGGATTTGAGGTTGTTTTCGTTAGAAAGAAGGCGGCTAAGAGGAGACCTTATTGAAACATGTAAGATGATTAGAGGTTTAGATAGGGTGGACAGTGATAGCCTTTTTCCTAGGATGGAGAAAGCTAGCACGAGGGGACATAGCTTTAAATTAAGGGGTGGTAGTTATAGGACGGATGTCAGAGGTAGGTTCTTTACCCAGAGGGTGGTAAGGGTATGGAATGCCCTGCCTGCCTCAGTTGTAGATGTGCCACGTTTGGGGGCATTTAAGAGGTTATACTCCAAGTGGGGTCTGACAAGAGTCTTATAGAGCTGCATCATTACCTCCTGACTCCTCAACTCTATTCCTTGATTAATGAAAGCCAGTACACCGTACGCCTTCTTGACCACTTCCTCCACCTGCGAGGCCGATTTAAGAGTCCTATGGACCCAGACCCCAAGATCCTTCTGCTCTACAACGCAGCTAAGACTCCTACCCTTGATATTGTACTCCTTCATCCCATTATTCTTGCCAAAATGGACCACTACACATTTATCCGCATTGAAGTCGATCTGCCACTTCTCTGCCCAATCTTGCATCCTGTCTATGTCCCGCTGCAACTTTTGACATCCCTCCAGACCATCCACAGCACCACCGACCTTTGTATCATCGGCAAACTTACATCCCTCCACTTCCTCATCCAGGTCATTTATGAAAATGACAAACAGCAAGGGTCCTAGAACAGATCCCTTGGGGCACTCCACTGGTTACCGACCTCCATGCAGAACAAGACCCATCCACAACCACTCTCTGCCTTCTGCCGGCAAGCCAGTTCTGGACCCACGAGGCCAAAGCTCCTTGGATCCCATGCCCTCTCACCTTCTCCAGAAGCCTTGCATGGGGGACCTTATCAAATGCCTTGCTAAAGTCCATGTACACTTCGTCCACCGCTCTTCCTTTGTCAACGTGTTCAGTCACATTTTCGAAGAACTCAACTAGGCTCATAAGGCATGACCTGCCCTTGACAAAACCATGCTGACTGTTTCTAATCAGTCTAAACTTCTCCACATGTTCGTGTATCTTATCCCTCAGAAGCCTCTCCATCAGCTTACTATCCACTGAAGTCAGACTCACCGGTTGGTAATTTCCTGGACTTTCCCTGTTCCCTTTCTTAAAGATAGGAACCACATCCGCAATCCTCCAATCCTCCGGAACCTCTCCTGTTTCCATGGACGACGCAAAGATCATCGCCAGGGGCTCTGCAACCACTTCTCTCACTTCCCACAATAACCTGGGGTACATCCCATCCAGTCCCGGCGACTTGTCTGTCTTGATAGAATTTAACAGGTCTAACACATCCTCTTTCCTAACATCCACATACTCAATCTTTTCCGTTTGCCTCAAACCGGCAGTGCAATCTCCCAGTTCACCTTCCACCGTGAATACTGAGGCAAAGTACTCGTTAAGCACCTCTGCCATTTCTTCTGGATTCACAGACTTT
Organism: Sphyrna mokarran; assembly: GCA_024679065.1. Taxonomy (NCBI): domain Eukaryota; kingdom Metazoa; phylum Chordata; class Chondrichthyes; order Carcharhiniformes; family Carcharhinidae; genus Sphyrna; species Sphyrna mokarran. Next base: position 39,047,217 of record JAGIQG010000028.1, on the reverse strand, counting down.
TCCCCCTTCACCTTTTATAGGTCCCATCCCTTCTCTTCTCATCCTTTTACTTTTCACATATTTGTAGAAGGCCTTGGGATTCTCCTTAATCTTACTTGCCAAGGCTTTCTCATGACCCCTTCTGGCTCTCCTAATTTCCTTTTTAAGTTCCCTTCTACACACCTTATACTCCTCTAGATCCCTAACATCCCCTAGCTCTCTGAACCTTTTATATACCTTTTTTTCCTTCCGAACTAGGTTCACCACTACCTTCGTGCACCACCGTTCTCGCTTTCTACCAGAACTTCCTTGACTCCTCGGAACGTTGTCTTGCAGTGCCCCAGACAAACATTCCTTGAAAAACCACCACTTTCCTTCTGTACTCTTCCCCAAGAACACCTCCTTCCAGTTTATGTGTCCAATTACCTGCCTAATGTTTTCATATTTCCCCTTACTCCAGACATACCCCTTCCTAGCCTGCCTGATCCTATCTCTTTCCATCGCTATCGTGAAAGAGATAGAATTATGATCCCCATTCCCAAGATGCTCACCTACCGTGAGATCCGACACCTGCCCTGACTCATTAGCAAGCACCAGGTCAAGTACAGCCTCTCCTCTCGTAGGCTTTTCCACGTACTGTGTCAGGAAACCTTCCTGAACACACCTAACAAACTCCTCGCCTTCTAAACCCCTTACCCTTGGGATATTCCAGTCGATGTTTGGGCAATTGAAATCTCCCATCACGACAACCCTGTTATTTCTACATCTGTCTCGGATCTGTTTCCCTATCTGCACCTCAAGTTCCCTGTTGCTATTGGGCGGCCTATAGAGTACACCCAGCAAAGTTATTGACCCTTTGCTGTTCCTAACTTCCATCCACAGGGACTCTGTAGACATTCCCTCCACGTCTTCCACCTTCTCCACAGCCCTGATCAAAAGTGTCACAACACTGATCAGCCCTGATCAACAGTGCCACACCACCTCCTCTTTTGCCTCCAACCCTGTCCCTCGTGAAGCATCTGAATCCCGTCACCTGAAGTACCCAGTCCGGTCCGTGAGACAACCAAGTCTCTGTAATGGCCACACATCAGTTACTAGTGATGTACCACGAGGATCTGTTTTGGGGCCACTGCTGTTTGTCATTTTTATAAATGACCAGGATGAGGGCATAAAAGGATGGGTTAGTAAATTTGCGGGTGACACTAAAGTTGGTGGAGTTGTCGACAGTATGGAAGGATGTTGCAGGTTACAGAGGGACATAGGTAAGCTGCAGAGCTGGGCTCAGAGGTGGCAAATTAAGTTTAAATGCAGAAAGGTGTGAGGTGATTCACTTTGAACGGAGTAACAGAATACAGAGTATTGGGCTAATGGTAAGATACTTGGTAGTGTGAATGAGCAAAAGAGATCTCGGTGTCCATGTGCATAGATCCCTGAAAGTTGGCACCCAGGTTGATCAGGTTGTTAAGAAGGCGTATGGTGTGTTAGCTTTTATTGGTAGAGGGATGGAGTTTAGGAACCATGAGGCCATGTTGCAGCTGCACAAAACTTTGCTGCGGTCGCACTTGGAGTATTGAGTACAGTTCTGGTCACCGTATTATAGGAAAGATGTGGAAGCATTGGAAAGGGTATAGAGGAGATTTACCAGGATGTTGCCTGGTATGGTAGGAAGGTCTTATGAGGAAAGGCTGAGGGACTTGAGGTTGTTTTCGTTAGAGAGAAGAAGGTTAAGAGTGACCTCATTGAAGATGATCAGAGGATTAGATAGGGTGGACAGTGAGAGCCTTTTTCCTCGGATGGAGATGGCTAGCATGAGGGGACTTGGCTTTAAATTGAGGGGTGATAGATATAGGACAGATGTCAGAGCTGGGTTCTTTACTCAGAGAGTAGTAAGGGCGTGGAATGCCTTTCCTGCAGCAGTTGTGGGCTCGCCAACATTAGAGCATTTACATGGTCATTGGATAAACATATGGGAATAGTGTAGATTCAGTGGGCTTTAGATTGGTTTTATTGGTCAGTGAGGGCCTGTACTGTGCTGGAATGTCCTATGTTCTAGTCAGCTCTCTCCTGCACCAGGGGAGAGATTCTAGTGCATTTGGTGATGCAAATATCATTTTCCCTTTCTCATCCCAAACCTGAATATCTTGATGTATTTCCAAACCCGTGGAGTTGCAAACAGTACTGAACAGTATGGAGCAGGTGTGAGGGAATTATTGGCCTGCACATTCTTCAATTTTACATTATTATGTGTAACAGACCTGAAGTTGAAGTTTCAAAATTATTTTCTTTACAAGATCATTATAGTGATTGTAAAGGAGAATTAATGATGCAACATATATACACCAAAAACAACAATTCAATGAATGTAAAATAAAAGCTGAATATTTAATATCTCCTTCATGTTACATTGTGTATTATTATCTCCTCTAGGGATATTCTCCGGGTTGGTGTTACCTTGGCGGGACATCAAAAGAAAATTTTGAACAGTATTCAGATGATGCAAGCACAGATGAGTCAAATTCAGTCAGTGGAAGTCTGATAGTGGCTGTGGTCTGATTCAAGACCACATATTCATACTGCAGTTCTGAATGAGATTAATTCAGGAAGCGATAAGAGATTGGCACACTTTACCATGCAAAGTCCTTCTGAGAATTTCAACAAAGACTGGAAAGGCTCGAAGTGAAATGAAAATGATGTTTGACAAGAACAATGCCAGGAATCTCTTTAATGGAATTAAAGGAACAGCAACTCAGAATATGCCAAGAACCACACAATCCATCCAGAATTATTTAAATAGACAGACTCCTTGCATAATTTCAGTACCCAATGCTCTTTAATTATTTTTCCCAGCAACAAAGATGAAGCAGAAAAATATGTGTAATAAATGTGCAATTTAGAAGTGCACCTACTTCACTTCCATATATCTGCAAGAATAAAACTTCAGGAATTTGGCAAACTGCAGTTGGGTCTTTCCATGTAAGAGACTTAACAAAGAAAAAAAGTCTCCATATTGAACTTACAGCAATAAGTAAAATGTTGACAATTGTATTTTCAGGAATATGGTGTCTGTAAAATCATCCTGTTCCTCTCAAGGTGATTTGTTAGGAATTATAAAGTTGGCAATTCTTCTTGCTGTCAGCAGCTTACTGATATTACTGTCTTAACCATATCATAGAATATCTTCCCTCAGTGATGCTGCCATTTACACTAGAAAAATGTGTGACATTGAATTTATTCTGGACTGTCAAACATGTTCACCAATTCTTTTACGTTTTGCTAAACTTCTGTTGTGCACATATTTATTGATTGGGAGTTTAAAGCATGACTTCTCCCACCCCTCCTATTTCCAGAGAGACATTTTTGAATTTAGAAGTAGTTAGAAAGGTAGAATGTTTGAAAAGCTGAGCTACAGCAAGAACAAGTCCCCTCATATTATTGCTGGTCCACATGGTCTGCTGATATAGGAGTGCTTTTACTCCAAGTGATTTTGGAACACAGCTGCAATGAAATTCAATGATTTAATACCAATTTTGTTACTAAACCATTGACCATTAACCTAACCCAACAACCATATTGTAAAAATAGCTGAAAAATTGCTGCATGATACACATAATTCTTTATTCTTGTGTACCATGCCAGCAAAATACACTACATGGCATTTTATTAAAATAGCAATATTTATACCAAAAGGAATACAGAACTCTCTCCTCAAGCAGAATATAAAATTCAACTGTGTTATTGTTGCTGCTGCCTAGAACATCTTCACTATGAAATCATTAATTAATCCAATCTCATTGCACAATGCCAGGTCTAATACAGCCTGTTCTCTGATTGGCTCTGGAACTTCTGTTCTAAGAAATTATTCTGAAAGCATTCAATAGACTGTCCATCTAGCCATTATAGAGGTGAAAACATTGTGTGATTTCAACAGTTTTCAACATGGACTAAAGGGATGAAAGGATGTAGAGGGGAGGTGGGATCAGGGTATTGAATTTGATGATCAGCTATTGTCATTAAGAATGGCGGAGCACAGTCGAAGGGCTGAGTGGCCTCCTGCTGCTTCTTTTTTATATGTATGTTTCTATCTGACTTTTCTAGTTTGTGAACAAGTTCAGCAATTGCAAGAAGAATTGGGCAAAATATCTCTGGACTATTGAAATTCATGTGGTATGTAGATGAAGAAGTATTGGAGATATTGGGCAAATTGAAGCTCTGATGGAATACTGGGGAATTTTGCTGTTATAAACTTGTTCCTTGATCTTCTCACTCTTGGATGACATACAATTATTATCAGAATTCTCAGATGTCATGCGCCCCGCCACCAGTCCCAGCAAAACGGGGAATTTGGCGCTCAGCCAAATCTCCATTCACAGCAGCAGGACTGCAGAACCCCAGCCGTGGATGAAGTTAGAGAATCCCTCCTTATTGTTCCTTAACTATAACCAGATAGTTAAGTTAAGATAGTGGTCTTTGGCCACTCCACTGTCTGAATGCCCTCCAATGTTACAGTTTACTTGTTCCATTCTGATGCTGGTCATTTTTCCTTTCATATCTTTCCTGTGAGGATCTTATGTTAAGTTCATAATCCTTTTCTTTCAGGCGCTGCTGCCTCACAGTGTCAGTGACCCAGGTTCAATTCCAACCATGGGTTTGTTCTGTTTGTTTGCACATTCTCCCCATGTTTCCAGTGGATATTCCAGTTTCCTCCCACAGTGCAAAGAAGGGCCAAAAAATCTGTTTCTGAGGTGTAACTTTCTATGGTTCTATGTGTGGGTTAGGTTGATAGTTCATGCTAAATTGCTCCTTAGTGTCAGGGAAATTAGAGGGTTAAATATTGGGGTTATGGAGATTGTGTGGGATTGTTGTTGATGCAGGCTCGATAAGCCAAATGGCCTCCTCCTGCATTGTAGGGATTCTGTTTCGTTACATCTATATAAGCACTGATGTTATTTACATGTACGTCTCTGCACGTTCATTCTCAATCCATCTGAAACTGTCTTGATGTCTTCTATTTCTGAACTATTCTCTAGCGTATTTTGTCTTCCTAGTCCTTTGTTCTGCTGTTTCTAATCTTACACCCTGATACTCACTCACCCTGTCACATTTATTTAAAATCTCATGAATTATAGAAATTAATCTCACAATGAGAACATTGATCCTCACTCTATTGAAGACAACTTGTCAATTGTGCCTGACCCTGGGGGTAATGCTATCTAAACTCCTGAAACTGATTGCAGGACCACAATTATTTTCCTTCCTGTGTCATTGGCTCCCTGCCTTCTAGATCTTCCACTTTACATCATCAGGACACGTTGAAGGAGCAGCTAAAAAATACGTGATCTCTTCAGTTTCATTAACAGAGACATTGATGTCATGTTGATCTTATATAAGATACTAGGTAAGCCTTATCTGGAGTACTACATAGTTCTGGGCACCATGCTTGAGGAAACGTTGTGAGGCATTGGACAGAGAAGGTTCACAAGAATGATTCCAGGGATGAAGAACTGGAGAGGTTGGAGAGTTGGGTCTTTTTTGGGAGAAAAGAAAAGCAGATTCGAGAGATATTTAAGATCCTGAAGAGTTTGGACAGGGTAAATAGTAAGAAATTGTTTTCACTGAAGGCATCAAGGTACAATCAAATAATGAGCAAAAAGTGTAAGAGCAAAAATTTTTTCACCTAGAGAGTGGAGCCTGGAATTAACTCCCTGAGTGAGTGGTGGAGGGAGGTTCAATTGAGATATCTGAAAGGAAATTGGATTGCGATCTGAAATAGAGAATAGGAAAGTGGGAACTGGGTCAAATGCACTTTCAGACAACCACTGCAGATTTGATGGCCCTCCTGCATTGTGATGAAGAAAAGGAGAATGCAGATGAACTGAGCAGATATTTGCAGCAGTCTTCGCGATAGCAGATGGAAGTAACATCCCAGAAGGGAAATTAAATTATTGAAATTATGGAAATTAAATTATTGAAGCTGTGGGCTGATAAAAGTTTGTGTCCTGATTATCTTTGAGTCATAAAGAAATGTGTAGATAGATAGCTGGTGTGTTGGTTTTAATTTTCCAAAACTCATCACTTCAGGGACTGCCCCATTGGATTGAAAGATCACAAGCGTAACTCCATGTCTCCAAAAATGGGAGACAGAAGTGGGAAACAATGGACCTGTTAGCTTATCACCAGCTGGGCAAAATGTAGGGATTTATTATTAAGGAAGCTATAACAAGGCATTGGATAAATTGAGCTTTATCAGGCTGTCAACATGGTGTTATGAAATGGAAACCATGTTCAATCAATTATTGGAGTTCTTTGAGGAAGTAACATGTGCTGTGGGTAAAGGGTGTTTTCCAGAAGAGATTTGATAAAGTGCCACATCAAAGTCATTTTGAAAAATAAAAAGTTCAGCGTGTTTTTCTCCAGAAGTAACTCTTCAAATGCAGATAATGAAAATATAACAATGCTTACTCCCAACTTGTAAATCAAAGAAAGGGGTTAATAGAGAAACTTCATTACTTCAAACACAAAGCCTCCATTACGGGCTATGCCAAACTCCCCACAATTCCAAATAGCTTCTTATTTATAGTGAGTCAGCTGGTCAGCTGACCATCACATCATTCTGTAATTGGTTCCATGGTTTACTGGGTCAGCTGACCCTCACAGCTTGTCACTATTCGTCACATTACATCCAATACAAAAGGTGTCACTGCTTACATTCTCAGATTCCCTCTATTTTAATTTTTTTTCTCAAAATAATTTAAGATAACCAGCCTCCAGTTCTTAAGAACTTTCCAGTACCTGCAGCAGTTTTAGTAAAGTAATTGCTGTACATTTGCACCAGTCCAGTTAAAATTGGAAACTTCATTGTTTTCCAGCATTTGTTTAATGTTGGCCAAATCAATTCTTAGTCATTGTTACACTTCTCTCTTACACTTTCTGTTGCGTGAATATTGTCGCGTAAAGACCAATTGTCTACTTGGCATTCAATTGGTACTTTCTCACCCGATGTGCCCATAAAAACTAATTCTGTTCATATGCGAGACAAATATACCTTTATATCTAATGCCTCCACTAACTCTAACATTTCAGCCCCCGATATGCTTTTATATTTTTGCTTCACAATAGCTCCCCATCATTTGTAACAAATTTCACGTGCGCTGCCCATGCTGATGCAATCTGCAGTTTACATCCCGGTTGATCTGCCAAAATTTTATACAACATGTCAACAACAACTGTGTGATTCCTTTCACAGAGGCCATTGCTGAGTGGGCTCTCTGCGGCAGTGTGCATTATTACAGTATTTAAATTTTTGCACAGATCTTGAAACTCATCATTTGCGAATTCACCCCTGTTGTCTGTCAAAAATTTATACCCTGCCCCCGATCCTGTTCCAATCCATTGAATCATAGTCTCACGCTAATGGTAGACTCACAACTGGCCGGGGCGGGGGGGGGGGGGGGGGGGGTTCGGGGGGTGGCCTTCTATATTTCATGCAGATTTCACACTGGACTGATATTTTTCTATGAGATCATTATATACTTTGTTCAGCACATCTGCGTCATTTTTTGTGGTGCTGTATGAGCAAACTGCTACAGAGTTTCAGAATAATCTTTTTGCCCATCATGCTGTTGTCTGTTAGCAACAAAGCCTCATGAATCCTTTGGTCTCTAAGTTTGGATAAAGGTAGACAATACTGGCCGGATAATAATGGCCAGATCTTGTAAAATATGCATCCACAGTTTTTTCAAATACCACAGCTTTATCCTTTTTCAAATCAATAATGATTTGAAAAAGCTTTCCTGAGCTTTCCGCATTGCAGACCTGCTTAATAACAAAGATATATCACGGGAAACTATATCTATACGTAGAAATAAACGGATTCCCGCAATCCTACAGGGAAGTATTACTCTTTTGGAGGACATTAGAGTGTTGTCATTTCCAAATCTAAAGCAGGTAGAACTATCTTGTTCTTATACTTTCTTTTTGATTTTTATCATCAAGAGACCCTGAATAACAACTTGGGATATTGTGGCGGGCTATGATTGTGGGGAGCATGTAGCTGGGAATATTGCGGGGGGGGCTGTGACTGTAGACGTGCTACGGACAAGCAACATTCCTTAACCTTGCTATTTCCCTCCTAGCTCCAACACCACCCCCACCACCTTCAGGTACGCCCCCGTTCCCCCTACCCCCCCCCCCCCCCACATCAGGGTAATAAGAAGGCTTTTGCGATGCAGCGAATCGACCTTGATGTTCTTTTGAACAAGAGTCAGAGGTTTACAGCATGTAAACCGTATTCCTTTTTTTAAACCCCTAAGCTGGTTGCAATTGCCCACATTTCTCCCATATTCTTCTATACCCATCTTACAAATATAAATATCTATGACTACCTCTGGCAGCTTATTCCAGACATTCACTACCCCTCTGTGAAAAAATTGCCCCTTGAACACTTTTGTATCTCTCACCTTGGGCCTTTGCCCTCTAGTTTTCAGCTCACCTATCTTTGGAAAAAGATACTGATGATCTAGCTGATTTATGCCCCTCATTATTTTATCATCCCTCAGCCTCCTACAATTCAGAGAAGAAAGTCTATCCAGCCTCTCCTTACAACTCAAACCATCAAGTCCTGGTAGCATTCTAGTAAATCTTTTCTGCAATCTTTCTAGTTTATAAAAGTGTGACCAGAACTGTATTCAATTTCCAAGTGTGGCCTTACCGATGTCTTATAAGTGCCAATTCCCTGCCCCCCTCCTCTCAGGGAGGAGGAGAGGGTGAACACTCTAGATGGCTGTCAAATTGACAGCTGCTTTGAATTTATATGTGACTGGCTCCTTCCAGACTCCCTAGTGGAGAAGTCTGTGGCATCTCCCACTCAGTCATGCACAGCTGTGTGAAGCAGGTCTGGGCTGGGCAGTACCTCAAGTTTTATCCGGACTGTCCCCATCAGAAAGCCTGAGCTGCAGAGTTTGCAGCCATTACGGGAATGCTTAATGTTCAATGGGCCATCGACTACACACACATCGTCCTAAAGGCCCCCTACAGAATCCACGGAGATTCATCAACAGAAAAGGGTTCCATTCCATGAATGCTCTATTTGAATGCAACCATAATATGGACATTATGTAAAAAGTGCAAGACATCCAGGCAGTGTGCATAACAGCTTCTTTGTCAGGAACTTGGACATCCAGAGGCATCTGAAGAGGAGCCCAGGCTGTGTGGTGGCTTGTGGATGGTGTGTGTTACCCGCTTCTGACATGGCTGATGATGCCTGTGCAAAGAATTGTGTTTGAGGCAAAGACCCACTATAATGAGGCCCATATAGCCACCCGTGCATTAGCGGAGAAATGTGTTGGGCTCCTCAAAATACGATTCAGGCGTATGCAATGGCATGGGATCCAACGGAGTGGGATCCAACGGAACGGAGTGGGATCCAACGGAGTGGAATCCAATGGATCTTTGAAAATGTGACTGAACACATTGACGAAGGAAGAGCCGTGGATTTGTTTTAATTGACTTCAGCAAGGCGTTTGATAAGGTCTCCCATGCAAGACTTCTTGAGAAGGTGAGCGGGAATGGGATCAAAGCGGCTTTGGCCTTATGGATCCAGAACTGGCTTAGTTGCAGAAGGCTGTGGATGGGTTTTTTTCTGAATGGAGGTCAGTGACTAGTGGAGTGGCCCAGAGGGATCTGTTCTACGACCCTTGCTGTTTGTCATTTTCATAAATGACCTGGATGACAAAGTGGAGGGATGGGTTAATAAGTTCACCGACGACATGAAGGTTGGTGGTGTTGTGGATAGTCTGGAGGGATGTCAGAAGTTGCAGCGAGACATAGATAGGATGCAAGACCTGGCAGAGAAGTAGCAGATGGACTTCAATGCAGATAAATGTGTAGTGGTCCATTTTGGCGGATCCAATGGGATGAAGGAGTGCAATATCAAAGGTCTTAGCAATGCTGAGGAGCAGAAGGATCTTGGGGCCAGGTCTATAAGACTCTTAAATCGGCCTTGCAAGTGGAGGATGTGGTCAAGAAGGTGTATAGTGTACTGGCCTTCAATAACCGAGAAATTGATTTTAGGAATCAGGAGGTAATGCTGCAGCTTTCTAAGATCCTTGTCAGACTCCACTTGGAGTATTGTGTGCAGTTCTGGTCGCCTCACTGCAGGAAGGATGTGGAAGCTATTTGAGAGGGTGCAGAAGAGATTTACAAGGATGTTGCCTGGACTGGGGGGCAGGCCTTATGAAGATAGGTTGCGGGAGCTGGGACTCCTCCTCAGAGAGACGAACGTTGAGAGGCGACCTGATAGAGGTTTATAAAATGTTGAGAGGTATACATAGGGTGGAATGGTTGCTACGAGAAGACAGAGGTTTAAGGTGCTGGGGGGCAAGTACAGAGGAGATGTTAGAGGTGTGTTTTTCACTCAGAGGGTGGTGAGTGAATGGAATGGGCTGCCATCGGCAGTGATAGAGGCGAACTCACTGAGATTATTTAAAACGCATCTGGATAAGGACATGGGATTTAATGGGACTGGGAGCTATAGATAAATCTATGCCTGGTAGGTATAGATATGATCAGCATAACTTGTGGGCCGAAGGGCCTGTTTGTGCGATAGTGTTCCATGTTCTATAAAATGGAATCCAGGGAATGTAACAGAAAGGAATGGAGTGGAACGGCAACAAATATCTATAAACATTGACAGGGATCATGACTGAAAATGGGAACGTCAAGGTGGCAGCGTGGGCTCGTTGGGCCGAAGGGCCTGTTTCCTGTGCTGTTTTGTTCTTTGTTCAAATGGAAAGGAATGGAATGGAATCCAGTGGAATGGAATCCAAAGGAATGGAATGATATCCAATGGCATGGAAGAGAATGGACCAGAATGGAATTAATAGAATGGAATGGAAACCATTGAAATGGAAAGGAATGGAATGGAATTGAATGAAATAGAATCCAATTGATTGGAATGAATGGACTCCAAATGAATTAGATAGAATGAAATGGAATGTGATCCAGAGGAATGGTAAAGAATGGCATGGTTAAATGCAACAGAATGGAAAGGAATCCAATAGAATGGGATGGAATGGAATGGGATGGAATCCAGTGGAAAGGAACTGAATGAAATGGAATCTAATGGAATGGTATTGAATGGAATTTTCCATTTTAATAGAATGGAATAGAACATAGAACACTACAGCACAAACAGGCCCTTTGGCCCACAAGTTGTGCCGATCATATCTATACTTACCAGGCCATAGAACTATCTGTAACTCCTAATCCCATTAAATCCCATGTACCCATCTAGAAGTCTCTTAAAAGAACCCAGTGAGTTCGCCTCTACCTCCACTAATGGCAACCGATTCTTTTCATTCACCACCCTCGGTGTGAAAAACTTACCTCTAACCTCTCCTATGTACTTGCTCCCCAGCACCTTAAACCTGTCTCCTTTCGTAGCGATCATTTCAGCCCTGGAAAATAGCCTCCAAGAATCCACTTTATCTTCCTGACTGACGAGTTGTGGTGAGTCTATTTTAATGCCAGGAGTGTAGTAAATAAGATAGATGAGCTTAGGGCGTGGATTGCTGCTTGGGATTGTGATGGGGTGGCCATTACAGAGACTTGGTTCTCTCATGGACATGACTGGGTACTTCAGGTGCCGGGATTCAGGTGCTTCAGGAGGGACAGGGTTGGGGGCAAAAGAGGAGGTGGTGTGGCACTGTTGATCAGAGACTGTTTCATGGCTGTAGAGAAGATAGAAGACGGGGAGGGATTGTCTACGGAGTCTCTGTGGGTGGAAGTTAGGCTCGATAACCCAGCAGGGTGTATTCTATAGGCCGCCCAATAGCGACAGGGAACTTGAGAGGCAGATAGGGAAACAGATCCTAGACAGGCGTAAAATAACAGGATTGTCGTGATGGAAGATTTCCATTTCCCAAACATCGACTAGAATATCCCAAGGGTAAGGGGTTTGGATAGTGTGGAGTTTGTTAGGTGTGTTCAGGAAGGATTCCTGACACAGTACGTGGAAAAGCCGACGAGAGGAGAGGCTGTACTTGACCTGGTGCTTGCTAATGAGCCAGGGCAGGTGTCGGATCTCACGGTAGGTGAGCATCTTGGGAATGGGGATCATAATTCTATCTCTTTCACGATAGCGATGGATAGCGATGTGGCAGGCTAGGAAGGTGTATGTCTGGAGTAAGGGGAAATATGAAAACATTAGGCAGGTAATTGGACACATAAACTGGAAGGAGGTGTTCTTGGGGAAGAGTACAGAAGGAAAGTGGTGGTTTTTCAAGGAATGTTTGTCTGGGGCTCTGCAAGACAACGTTCCGAGGAGTCAAGGAGGTTCTGGTAGAAAGCGAGAACGGTGGTGCACGAAGGTATTGGTGAACCTAGTTAGGAAGGAAAAAAAGTATATAAAAGGTTCAGAGAGCTAGGGGATGTTAAGGAACTAGAGGAGTATAAGGTGTGTAGAAGGGAACTTAAAAAGGAAATTAGGAGAGCCAGAAGGGGTCATGAGAAGGCCTTGGCAGGTAAGATTAAGGAGAATCCCAAGGGCATGTGTCGGATCTCACGGTAGGTGAGCATCTTGGGAGTGGGAATGGATAATTCTTCTCCTTCACGATAACCATGGAAAGAGAATAGGATAGGATAGGATCAGGCAGGCTAGGAAGGTCTGGAGTAAGGGGAAATATGAAAACATTAGGCAGGTAATTGGACGTATAAACTGAAAGGAGGCTTTCTTAGGGAAGAGTACAGAAGGAAACTGGCGGATATTCAAGGAATGTTTGTCTGGGAGACAACATTCTGAAGAGTTAAGGAGGTTTTGGTAGGACGCAGGAACCATGGTGCACGAAGGTTGTGGTGAACAGAGTTAGGAAGAAAAGAAAGGTGTATAAAAGGTTCAGAGAGCTGGGAGATGTGAGAGATCTAGAGGAGTATAAGGTGTGTAGAAGGGAACTTAAAAAGGAAATTAGGAGAGCCAGAAGGGGTCAGGAGAAGGCCTTGGCAGGGAAGATTAAGGAGAATCCCAAGGCCTTCTACAAATATGTGAAAAGTAAAAGGATGAGAAGAGAAGGGATAGGACCTATAAAAAGTGAAGGGGAAAAGTCTGTGTGAATCCGGAAGAAAGGGCAGAAGTGCTTAACGAGTACTTTGCCTCGGTATTCACGGTGGAAAGTGAACTGGGAGATTGCACTGCAGGTTTGAGGCAGACGGAAAAGATTGAGTATGTGGATGTTAGGAAAGAGGATGTGTTAGACCTGTTAAATTCTATCAAGATAGACAAGTCACCGAGACCGGATGGGATGTATCCCAGGTTATTGTGGGAGGTGAGGGAAGTGGTTGCAGAACCCCTGGCGATGATCTTTGCATCGTCCATGGAAACGGGAGAGGTTCCGGAGGATTGGAGGACTGCGGATGTGGTTCCTATCTTTAAGAAAGGGATCAGGGATAGCCCAGGTAATTACTGACCAGTGTGTTTGACTTCAGTGGTTGAAGACTGAACACATTGACGAAGGAAGAGCGGTGGACGTAGTGTACATGGACTTTAGTAAGGCGTGTGATTAGGTCTTCCATGCAAGGCTTCTGGAGAAGGTGAGAGGGCATGGGATCCAAGGCCTGGCTTGCCAGCAGAAGGCAGAGAGTGGTTCTGGATGGGTCTTGTTCTGCATGGAGGTCGGTAACCAGTGGAGTGCCGCACGGATCTGTTCTGGAACCCCTGCTGTTTGTCATTTTCATAAATGACCTGGATGAGGAAGCGGAGGGATTAGTTCGCAAGTTCGCCGATGATACAAAGATCGGTGGTGTTGTTGATGGTCTGGAGGGATGCCAAAAGTTGCAGCGGGACATAGACAGGATGCAAGACTGGGCGGAGAAGTGGCATATGGACTTCAATATGGATAAATGTATAGTGTCCATTTTGGCAAGAATAGTGGGATGAAAGGGTAGGGTATCAAGGGTAGGGGTCTTAGCTGTGTTGTAGAGCAGAAGGATCATGGGATCTGGGTCCATAGGACTCTTAAATCGGCCTCGCTGGTGGAGGAAGTTGTCAAGAAGGCGTATGGTGTACTGGCCTTCATTAATCGAGGATTTGAGTTTAGGAGTCAGCAGGTAATGATGCAACTTTATAAGAAACCTGTCAGACGCCAGTTGGAGTATTGTGCGCAGTTCTGATCACCTCACTATATGTAGGATGTGGAAGCTATCGAAACAGTGCAGAGGAGATTTACAAGGATGCTTCCTGGATTGGGCAACCTATTTTTTATGAAAATAGGTTGAGGGAGTTGGGACTCTTCTCACTGGAGAGACGTAGGTTGAGAGGCGACCTGATAGAGGTTTATAAAATGTTGAGAGGGTGGATTCTCAGAGACTGTTTCCCAGAGCTGAAATGGTCACTACGAGAGGACACAGATTTAAGATGCAGGGAAGCAAATAAAGCAGGGATGTTGAGGGTACGTTTTTCACTCAGAGGGTGGTGAGTGAATGGAATCGGTTGCTGTCGGATGTGGTAGAAGCGAACTTCCAGGGGTCTTTTATTAGACTTCTTGATCAGTATATGGGAACAAATGGCATAGGGGATTATAGATATATCTGTGGATTGGTAGGTATAGATGTGATCGGCGCAACTCGTGGGCCGAGGGACCTGTTTGTGCTGTAGTGTTCTATGTTCTATGTAAGTTAATGTGGATTAATTCAAAACCCTGAACTGAATGTGATGGACCTAAAGTGCTTATGACCTGAAGTCCCGATAGGCTGAGCGATGTGGTGAAATCCTCATTAGTTTGCAATCATTCGCTCAATGCAATTGAGAATTTTCTGCTAATTTCTTGGTAACAGTCTCCTCTAGATGTGAGAAACAACTTCACTAAATCCACAATCGTTGCCAAAGCCGTACTCCATGCGATTGAATACTTTTTGCCAAGCAGTCTTATATTGTCATTAACGATGAGTTGAGCATTTTGAGTAAAGCTCCAATATTTAGTTTCCAATATTTCTCTCTTAGTATTTGGATATCTTTCACTGCTGGACCCATTATGGAGCTTATCGCAATCAGGTGAGCAATTTTGCTTAAATCTCCATTTTTTTCCCAATCATTCTCTCAATGGAACAGTGAGTTTTCTGCCATGTTAATAGTAAAGTTCTCCTCTCGATGTGTGAAGCGACTTCACTAAATCCACAATCGTTTCCACAGTTTCATTCCATGCGATTGAAATTTTTTTCATTAAGCATGTTGATATAGTTGTCAAGAGTCTATCCATTTGAGTTGAGCATTTTCATTAAATGCATTTTAGCCTCCCTCATTTCTCTCATAGTAATTGAATTTTTCTCGCATTAGATATCATATGGATGCATGTGACTCGATGAGGTGAACAAATTACGTCAATCTTCATTAGTTTCCAATGATTCCCTGAATGGAGGGTTTTCTGCCGTGTTATTGGTAAAGTTATTGGCAAATCCACAATGATTTCGAATGTTTCACTCCATCAAGTTGAGTTTTTTGAGTGAAGATGAATGAAGATGAATGAAGATTAGTGATTGAGTGAAGATGCTTAACACACTGACAGGACAAGTTTACCAAGGACTTACAGAAAAATCTCGATTACGTTGAAAGAATGTTTGGAAACTAACAGAGATTGAAACAAATTAATCGGCTCATTGAGATAAACAGTGCCGCCATATCAGTTCAGCGGCTAAAAACATTCAAGTACTCCCAGAAAAACATTGGAAGTTAAAACGATTTTATTGAAAATGTTTAATTTAACACGAGGGACACATGGCGACTATTATCACCTTGCTTGGCAAAAAAACACTGAATGGCATGAAGAGAGACTTTGGAGACGATTGCGATCTGAGTGAAGACGCTTAACACATCCACAAGAGGATTTTACCAAGAACCTGGCAGAAAACACTCCATGGCACTGAGAGAATTATTGGAAACTGATTGAGATTTACGCAAATTGTTCAGTTTGTTAAAATAAGGACTTTGTAGCCATATGAGTTCAGCAGCGAAAAATGTTCGATTACCGAGAGAAATATTGGAAGATACCGTGTATTTACTCAAAATCCTGAATTGAACGCGATGGACCCAAAGTACAATTTGGTGAATTCCTCATTAGTATGCAATCATTCGCTCAATGCAATTGAGATTTTTCTGCCACGATATTGGTAACAGTCTCCTCTGTGAAGCAACTTCACTAACTCCACAATAGTTTCCAAAGACTTATTCCACGCGATTGAATATTTTTTGCCGATTAATCTTATATTGTCGTCAACGGTCCACATCTTTGATCTGAGCATTTTGAGTAAAGCCACAGTTTCCAATATTTCTCCCTTAATGGGACATTTCACGCTGTTGGACCCATAACGGAGCACAGAGCTTATCGCGATGTGCTGAGCAATTAGCGTAAATCTCCATTGTTTTCCAATCATTCTGTCAATGTAAAGGAGATTTTTCTGCCATATTACTAGTAAAGTTCTCCTCTCAATGTGTGAAGCAACTTCACTAAATCCGCAATCGTTTCCAAAGTTTCATTCCATGCGATTAAAAATTTTTTCATCAAACAAGGTGATATAAAGTTGTCAAGAGTCCATCCATTTGATTTGAGCATTTTGATTAAATGCATTTTAGCTTCCCTCATTTCTCTCATAACAACTGAACGTTTCTCACATTAGAAATCATATAACTGCATGTGACTCGATGAGGTGAGCAAATTACTTCAATCTTCATTAGTTTCCAGTGATTCTCGCAATGTCATGGAGTGTTTCCTGCCAGGTTATTGCTACAATCCTCATCTGAATGAGTTGAGCGCCTTCAAACAATTCGCAAACATCTCCAAAGTCTCTTTCCATGCCATTAGCATTTTTTTTGTTAATGAAGGAGATATAAATATTCCATCATATTCAGTTCAGGATTCTGAGAAAGGCCATATTAGCTCCCAATGTTTTTCTCTTATTGCAGCAAAGTGCCTATCTTGTTGTTTAGAGCATTTCGAGCAAATCCACAATGATTTCGAATGTTTCACTCCATAAAGTCTTTTCAATAAATGCACTTGATTGAAGATTATTGATTGAGTGACGATGCGTAACACAGCGACAGGACAACATTACCAACAACTTACAGAAAAATCTCGATTGCGTTCAGGAATGACTGGAATTAATGGAGGTTGAAACGAATTGATTGGCTCATTGAGATTAGTACTTTGCCGCTATAAGAGTTTAGCGGCTAAAAATGTTCACATACTACTAGGAAAACATTGGCAGCTAATGTGATTTTATTCAAAATGTTTAATTGAATGCGAAGGATACATAGCGCCTATATCAGCTTGCTTACCAAAAAAATGTTGAACGGCATGGGGAAAGATTTTGGAGACGATTGCGATTTGCATGAAGACACTTGACATATCCAAATGAGGATTTTACCAAGAACATGGCAGAAAACACTCCATGGCACTGACAGAATTGTAGGAAAGAAATTGAGATTTACAAAAATTGTTCAGTTTGTTGACATAAGCACTTTGCATAATAGAACACAGTTCCGGCCCACGAGTTGCGCCGATCACAATTACCAATCCACAGACCTAACTATAACCCCCATCCCATTCGTTTCCATATACTCATCCAGAAGTCTCTTAAAAGACCCAGTTGTTGTTTGCCTCAACAACCCCCGACGGAAGCCAATTCCATTCACTCACTATCCTCTCAGTAGAAAAACTCAGTGGAGTAGAAAAACTCCCTGACATCTCCTCTGTATTTGCTTCCCCGCACCTTAAATCAGTGTCCTCTCTGCACTCTCAATATCCTCTACATCCTTCCTATAGTGAGGCGACCAGAACTGCGCACTGTACACCAAATGGGGTCTGCAAGAGTCTTATAAAGTTACATCTCGAGGCCGATTTAAGAGTCCTATGGACCCAGACCCCAAGATCCTTCTGCTCTACAACGCAGCTAAGACTCCTACCCTTGATATTGTACTCCTTCATCCCATTATTCTTGCCAAAATGGACCACTACACATTTAACCGCATTGAAGTCGATCTGCCACTTCTCTGCCCAATCTTGCATCCTGTCTATGTCCCGCTGCAACTTTTGACATCCCTCCAGACCATCCACAGCACCACCGACCTTTGTATCATCGGCAAACTTACATCCCTCCACTTCCTCATCCAGGTCATTTATGAAAATGACAAACAGCAAGGGTCCTAGAACAGATCCCTTGGGGCACTCCACTGGCCATAAGCAATCCACGCCCTAAGCTCTTATCTTATTTACTACACTCCTGGCATTAAAATAGACTCACCACAACTCGTCAGTCAGGAAGATAAAGTGGATTCTTGCAGGCTATTTTCCAGGGCTGAAATGATCGCTACGAAGGAACACAGGTTTAAGGTGCTGGGGAGCAAGTACATAGGAGAGGTTAGACGTAAGTTTTTCATACAGAGGGTGGTGAATGAAAAGAATCGGTTGCCATTAGTGGAGGTAGAGGCGAACTCTCTGGGATCTTTTAAGAGACTTCTAGATGGGTACATGGGATTTAATGGGATTAGGAGTTACAGATAATTCTATGGCCTGGTAAGTATAGATATGATCGGCACAACTTGTGGGCCATAGGGCCTGTTTGTGCTGTAGTGTTCTATGTTCTATTCCATTCTATTAAAATGAAAAATTCCATTCAATTCCATTAGATTCCATTTCATTCAGTTCCTTTCCATTGGATTCAATTCCATTCCACTGGATTCCATTCTATTCCATTCACATTATATTCCAATCTGTTCGATTCCGTTCCATTTCATTGCACTTGATTCCACTCCATTGAATTCCCTTGCATTTCATTTCATTGGTTTCTATTCCATTACATGCCATTGGATTCCATTCCATTATATTCTATTTGACTCTATTTGATACCATTCCATTGGATTCCATTCCATTCAATTCCATTGCATTGAATTCTAGTCTGTTCCTTTTGATTGCTTTCCATTCCGTTAGATTGCATTCCCTTCCATTGGATTCCATCCCATTCCATTCCATCCCATTCTATTGGATTCCTTTCCATTCTGTTGCATTTAACCATGCCATTCTTTACCATTCCTCTGGATCACATTCCATTTCATTCTATCTAATTCATTTGGAGTCCATTCATTCCAATCAATTGGATTCTATTTCATTCAATTCCATTCCATTCCTTTCCATTTCAATGGTTTCCATTCCATTCTATTAATTCCATTCTGGTCCATTCTCTTCCATGCCATTGGATATCATTCCATTCCTTTGGATTCCATTCCACTGGATTCCATTCCATTCCTTTCCATTTGAACAAAGAACAAAACAGCACAGGAAACAGGCCCTTCGGCCCAACGAGCCCACGCTGCCACCTTGACGTTCCCATTTTCAGTCATGATCCCTGTCAATGTTTATAGATATTTGTTGCCGTTCCACTCCATTCCTTTCTGTTACATTCCCTGGATTCCATTTTATAGAACATGGAACACTATCGCACAAACAGGCCCTTCGGCCCACAAGTTATGCTGATCATATCTATACCTACCAGGCATAGATTTATCTATAGCTCCCAGTCC
Source organism: Sphyrna mokarran (assembly GCA_024679065.1). Lineage (NCBI taxonomy): Eukaryota > Metazoa > Chordata > Chondrichthyes > Carcharhiniformes > Carcharhinidae > Sphyrna > Sphyrna mokarran. The sequence goes on along the minus strand of JAGIQG010000028.1, from coordinate 39,027,680 downwards.
CATTAAATCCCATGTCCTTATCCAGATGCGTTTTAAATAATCTCAGTGAGTTCGCCTCTATCACTGCCGATGGCAGCCCATTCCATTCACTCACCACCCTCTGAGTGAAAAACACACCTCTAACATCTCCTCTGTACTTGCCCCCCAGCACCTTAAACCTCTGTCTTCTCGTAGCAACCATTCCACCCTATGTATACCTCTCAACATTTTATAAACCTCTATCAGGTCGCCTCTCAACGTTCGTCTCTCTGAGGAGGAGTCCCAGCTCCCGCAACCTATCTTCATAAGGCCTGCCCCCCAGTCCAGGCAACATCCTTGTAAATCTCTTCTGCACCCTCTCAAATAGCTTCCACATCCTTCCTGCAGTGAGGCGACCAGAACTGCACACAATACTCCAAGTGGAGTCTGACAAGGATCTTAGAAAGCTGCAGCATTACCTCCTGATTCCTAAAATCAATTTCTCGGTTATTGAAGGCCAGTACACTATACACCTTCTTGACCACATCCTCCACTTGCAAGGCCGATTTAAGAGTCTTATAGACCTGGCCCCAAGATCCTTCTGCTCCTCAGCATTGCTAAGACCTTTGATATTGCACTCCTTCATCCCATTGGATCCGCCAAAATGGACCACTACACATTTATCTGCATTGAAGTCCATCTGCTACTTCTCTGCCAGGTCTTGCATCCTATCTATGTCTCGCTGCAACTTCTGACATCCCTCCAGACTATCCACAACACCACCAACCTTCATGTCGTCGGTGAACTTATTAACCCATCCCTCCACTTTGTCATCCAGGTCATTTATGAAAATGACAAACAGCAAGGGTCGTAGAACAGATCCCTCTGGGCCACTCCACTAGTCACTGACCTCCATTCAGAAAAAAACCCATCCACAGCCTTCTGCAACTAAGCCAGTTCTGGATCCATAAGGCCAAAGCCGCTTTGATCCCATTCCCGCTCACCTTCTCAAGAAGTCTTGCATGGGAGACCTTATCAAACGCCTTGCTGAAGTCAATTAAAACAAATCCACGGCTCTTCCTTCGTCAATGTGTTCAGTCACATTTTCAAAGATCCATTGGATTCCACTCCGTTGGATCCCACTCCGTTCCGTTGGATCCCACTCCGTTGGATCCCATGCCATTGCATACGCCTGAATCGTATTTTGAGGAGCCCAACACATTTCTCCGCTAATGCACGGGTGGCTATATGGGCCTCATTATAGTGGGTCTTTGCCTCAAACACAATTCTTTGCACAGGCATCATCAGCCATGTCAGAAGCGGGTAACACACACCATCCACAAGCCACCACACAGCCTGGGCTCCTCTTCAGATGCCTCTGGATGTCCAAGTTCCTGACAAAGAAGCTGTTATGCACACTGCCTGGATGTCTTGCACTTTTTACATAATGTCCATATTATGGTTGCATTCAAATAGAACATTCATGGAATGGAACCCTTTTCTGTTGATGAATCTCCGTGGATTCTGTAGGGGGCCTTTAGGACGATGTGTGTGTAGTCGATGGCCCATTGAACATTAAGCATTCCCGTAATGGCTGCAAACTCTGCAGCTCAGGCTTTCTGATGGGGACAGTCCGGATAAAACTTGAGGTACTGCCCAGCCCAGACCTGCTTCACACAGCTGTGCATGACTGAGTGGGAGATGCCACAGACTTCTCCACTAGGGAGTCTGGAAGGAGCCAGTCACATATAAATTCAAAGCAGCTGTCAATTTGACAGCCATCTAGAGTGTTCACCCTCTCCTCCTCCCTGAGAGGAGGGGGGCAGGGAATTGGCACTTATAAGACATCGGTAAGGCCACACTTGGAAATTGAATACAGTTCTGGTCACACTTTTATAAACTAGAAAGATTGCAGAAAAGATTTACTAGAATGCTACCAGGACTTGATGGTTTGAGTTGTAAGGAGAGGCTGGATAGACTTTCTTCTCTGAATTGTAGGAGGCTGAGGGATGATAAAATAATGAGGGGCATAAATCAGCTAGATCATCAGTATCTTTTTCCAAAGATAGGTGAGCTGAAAACTAGAGGGCAAAGGCCCAAGGTGAGAGATACAAAAGTGTTCAAGGGGCAATTTTTTCACAGAGGGGTAGTGAATGTCTGGAATAAGCTGCCAGAGGTAGTCATAGATATTTATATTTGTAAGATGGGTATAGAAGAATATGGGAGAAATGTGGGCAATTGCAACCAGCTTAGGGGTTTAAAAAAAGGAATACGGTTTACATGCTGTAAACCTCTGACTCTTGTTCAAAAGAACATCAAGGTCGATTCGCTGCATCGCAAAAGCCTTCTTATTACCCTGATGTGGGGGGGGGGGGGTAAGGGGGAACGGGGGCGTACCTGAAGGTGGTGGGGGTGGTGTTGGAGCTAGGAGGGAAATAGCAAGGTTAAGGAATGTTGCTTGTCCGTAGCACGTCTACAGTCACAGCCCCCCCCGCAATATTCCCAGCTACATGCTCCCCACAATCATAGCCCGCCACAATATCCCAAGTTGTTATTCAGGGTCTCTTGATGATAAAAATCAAAAAGAAAGTATAAGAACAAGATAGTTCTACCTGCTTTAGATTTGGAAATGACAACACTCTAATGTCCTCCAAAAGAGTAATACTTCCCTGTAGGATTGCGGGAATCCGTTTATTTCTACGTATAGATATAGTTTCCCGTGATATATCTTTGTTATTAAGCAGGTCTGCAATGCGGAAAGCTCAGGAAAGCTTTTTCAAATCATTATTGATTTGAAAAAGGATAAAGCTGTGGTATTTGAAAAAACTGTGGATGCATATTTTACAAGATCTGGCCATTATTATCCGGCCAGTATTGTCTACCTTTATCCAAACTTAGAGACCAAAGGATTCATGAGGCTTTGTTGCTAACAGACAACAGCATGATGGGCAAAAAGATTATTCTGAAACTCTGTAGCAGTTTGCTCATACAGCACCACAAAAAATGACGCAGATGTGCTGAACAAAGTATATAATGATCTCATAGAAAAATATCAGTCCAGTGTGAAATCTGCATGAAATATAGAAGGCCACCCCCCGAACCCCCCCCCCCCCCCCCGCCCCGGCCAGTTGTGAGTCTACCATTAGCGTGAGACTATGATTCAATGGATTGGAACAGGATCGGGGGCAGGGTATAAATTTTTGACAGACAACAGGGGTGAATTCGCAAATGATGAGTTTCAAGATCTGTGCAAAAATTTAAATACTGTAATAATGCACACTGCCGCAGAGAGCCCACTCAGCAATGGCCTCTGTGAAAGGAATCACACAGTTGTTGTTGACATGTTGTATAAAATTTTGGCAGATCAACCGGGATGTAAACTGCAGATTGCATCAGCATGGGCAGCGCACGTGAAATTTGTTACAAATGATGGGGAGCTATTGTGAAGCAAAAATATAAAAGCATATCGGTGGCTGAAATGTTAGAGTTAGTGGAGGCATTAGATATAAAGGTATATTTGTCTCGCATATGAACAGAATTAGTTTTTATGGGCACATCGGGTGAGAAAGTACCAATTGAATGCCAAGTAGACAATTGGTCTTTACGCGACAATATTCACGCAACAGAAAGTGTAAGAGAGAAGTGTAACAATGACTAAGAATTGATTTGGCCAACATTAAACAAATGCTGGAAAACAATGAAGTTTCCAATTTTAACTGGACTGGTGCAAATGTACAGCAATTACTTTACTAAAACTGCTGCAGGTACTGGAAAGTTCTTAAGAATACTGGAGGCTGGTTATCTTAAATTATTTTGAGAAAAAAAATTAAAATAGAGGGAATCTGAGAATGTAAGCAGTGACACCTTTTGTATTGGATGTAATGTGACGAATAGTGACAAGCTGTGAGGGTCAGCTGACCCAGTAAACCATGGAACCAATTACAGAATGATGTGATGGTCAGCTGACCAGCTGACTCACTATAAATAAGAAGCTATTTGGAATTGTGGGGAGTTTGGCATAGCCCGTAATGGAGGCTTTGTGTTTGAAGTAATGAAGTTTCTCTATTAACCCCTTTCTTTGATTTACAAGTTGGGAGTAAGCATTGTTATATTTTCATTATCTGCATTTGAAGAGTTACTTCTGGAGAAAAACACGCTGAACTTTTTATTTTTCAAAATGACCTTTGATGTGGCACTTTATCAAATCTCTTCTGGAAAACACCCTTTACCCACAGCACATGTTACTTCCTCAAAGAACTCCAATAATTGATTGAACATGGTTTCCATTTCATAACACCATGTTGACAGCCTGATAAGCTCAATTTATCCAATGCCTTGTTATAGCTTCCTTAATAATAAATCCCTACATTTTGCCCAGCTGGTGATAAGCTAACAGGTCCATTGTTTCCCACTTCTGTCTCCCATTTTTGGAGACATGGAGTTACGCTTGTGATCTTTCAATCCAATGGGGCAGTCCCTGAAGTGATGAGTTTTGGAAAATTAAAACCAACACACCAGCTATCTATCTACACATTTCTTTATGACTCAAAGATAATCAGGACACAAACTTTTATCAGCCCACAGCTTCAATAATTTAATTTCCATAATTTCAATAATTTAATTTCCCTTCTGGGATGTTACTTCCATCTGCTATCGCGAAGACTGCTGCAAATATCTGCTCAGTTCATCTGCATTCTCCTTTTCTTCATCACAATGCAGGAGGGCCATCAAATCTGCAGTGGTTGTCTGAAAGTGCATTTGACCCAGTTCCCACTTTCCTATTCTCTATTTCAGATCGCAATCCAATTTCCTTTCAGATATCTCAATTGAACCTCCCTCCACCACTCACTCAGGGAGTTAATTCCAGGCTCCACTCTCTAGGTGAAAAAATTTTTGCTCTTACACTTTTTGCTCATTATTTTGATTGTACCTTGATGCCTTCAGTGAAAACAATTTCTTACTATTTACCCTGTCCAAACTCTTCAGGATCTTAAATATCTCTCGAATCTGCTTTTCTTTTCTCCCAAAAAAAGACCCAACTCTCCAACCTCTCCAGTTCTTCATCCCTGGAATCATTCTTGTGAACCTTCTCTGTCCAATGCCTCACAACGTTCCTCAAGCATGGTGCCCAGAACTATGTAGTACTCCAGATAAGGCTTACCTAGTATCTTATATAAGATCAACATGACATCAATGTCTCTGTTAATGAAACTGAAGAGATCACGTATTTTTTAGCTGCTCCTTCAACGTGTCCTGATGATGTAAAGTGGAAGATCTAGAAGGCAGGGAGCCAATGACACAGGAAGGAAAATAATTGTGGTCCTGCAATCAGTTTCAGGAGTTTAGATAGCATTACCCCCAGGGTCAGGCACAATTGACAAGTTGTCTTCAATAGAGTGAGGATCAATGTTCTCATTGTGAGATTAATTTCTATAATTCATGAGATTTTAAATAAATGTGACAGGGTGAGTGAGTATCAGGGTGTAAGATTAGAAACAGCAGAACAAAGGACTAGGAAGACAAAATACGCTAGAGAATAGTTCAGAAATAGAAGACATCAAGACAGTTTCAGATGGATTGAGAATGAACGTGCAGAGACGTACATGTAAATAACATCAGTGCTTATATAGATGTAACGAAACAGAATCCCTACAATGCAGGAGGAGGCCATTTGGCTTATCGAGCCTGCATCAACAACAATCCCACACAATCTCCATAACCCCAATATTTAACCCTCTAATTTCCCTGACACTAAGGAGCAATTTAGCATGAACTATCAACCTAACCCACACATAGAACCATAGAAAGTTACACCTCAGAAACAGATTTTTTGGCCCTTCTTTGCACTGTGGGAGGAAACTGGAATATCCACTGGAAACATGGGGAGAATGTGCAAACAAACAGAACAAACCCATGGTTGGAATTGAACCTGGGTCACTGACACTGTGAGGCAGCAGCGCCTGAAAGAAAAGGATTATGAACTTAACATAAGATCCTCACAGGAAAGATATGAAAGGAAAAATGACCAGCATCAGAATGGAACAAGTAAACTGTAACATTGGAGGGCATTCAGACAGTGGAGTGGCCAAAGACCACTATCTTAACTTAACTATCTGGTTATAGTTAAGGAACAATAAGGAGGGATTCTCTAACTTCATCCACGGCTGGGGTTCTGCAGTCCTGCTGCTGTGAATGGAGATTTGGCTGAGCGCCAAATTCCCCGTTTTGCTGGGACTGGTGGCGGGGCGCATGACATCTGAGAATTCTGATAATAATTGTATGTCATCCAAGAGTGAGAAGATCAAGGAACAAGTTTATAACAGCAAAATTCCCCAGTATTCCATCAGAGCTTCAATTTGCCCAATATCTCCAATACTTCTTCATCTACATACCACATGAATTTCAATAGTCCAGAGATATTTTGCCCAATTCTTCTTGCAATTGCTGAACTTGTTCACAAACTAGAAAAGTCAGATAGAAACATACATATAAAAAAGAAGCAGCAGGAGGCCACTCAGCCCTTCGACTGTGCTCCGCCATTCTTAATGACAATAGCTGATCATCAAATTCAATACCCTGATCCCACCTCCCCTCTACATCCTTTCATCCCTTTAGTCCATGTTGAAAACTGTTGAAATCACACAATGTTTTCACCTCTATAATGGCTAGATGGACAGTCTATTGAATGCTTTCAGAATAATTTCTTAGAACAGAAGTTCCAGAGCCAATCAGAGAACAGGCTGTATTAGACCTGGCATTGTGCAATGAGATTGGATTAATTAATGATTTCATAGTGAAGATGTTCTAGGCAGCAGCAACAATAACACAGTTGAATTTTATATTCTGCTTGAGGAGAGAGTTCTGTATTCCTTTTGGTATAAATATTGCTATTTTAATAAAATGCCATGTAGTGTATTTTGCTGGCATGGTACACAAGAATAAAGAATTATGTGTATCATGCAGCAATTTTTCAGCTATTTTTACAATATGGTTGTTGGGTTAGGTTAATGGTCAATGGTTTAGTAACAAAATTGGTATTAAATCATTGAATTTCATTGCAGCTGTGTTCCAAAATCACTTGGAGTAAAAGCACTCCTATATCAGCAGACCATGTGGACCAGCAATAATATGAGGGGACTTGTTCTTGCTGTAGCTCAGCTTTTCAAACATTCTACCTTTCTAACTACTTCTAAATTCAAAAATGTCTCTCTGGAAATAGGAGGGGTGGGAGAAGTCATGCTTTAAACTCCCAATCAATAAATATGTGCACAACAGAAGTTTAGCAAAACGTAAAAGAATTGGTGAACATGTTTGACAGTCCAGAATAAATTCAATGTCACACATTTTTCTAGTGTAAATGGCAGCATCACTGAGGGAAGATATTCTATGATATGGTTAAGACAGTAATATCAGTAAGCTGCTGACAGCAAGAAGAATTGCCAACTTTATAATTCCTAACAAATCACCTTGAGAGGAACAGGATGATTTTACAGACACCATATTCCTGAAAATACAATTGTCAACATTTTACTTATTGCTGTAAGTTCAATATGGAGACTTTTTTTCTTTGTTAAGTCTCTTACATGGAAAGACCCAACTGCAGTTTGCCAAATTCCTGAAGTTTTATTCTTGCAGATATATGGAAGTGAAGTAGGTGCACTTCTAAATTGCACATTTATTACACATATTTTTCTGCTTCATCTTTGTTGCTGGGAAAAATAATTAAAGAGCATTGGGTACTGAAATTATGCAAGGAGTCTGTCTATTTAAATAATTCTGGATGGATTGTGTGGTTCTTGGCATATTCTGAGTTGCTGTTCCTTTAATTCCATTAAAGAGATTCCTGGCATTGTTCTTGTCAAACATCATTTTCATTTCACTTCGAGCCTTTCCAGTCTTTGTTGAAATTCTCAGAAGGACTTTGCATGGTAAAGTGTGCCAATCTCTTATCGCTTCCTGAATTAATCTCATTCAGAACTGCAGTATGAATATGTGGTCTTGAATCAGACCACAGCCACTATCAGACTTCCACTGACTGAATTTGACTCATCTGTGCTTGCATCATCTGAATACTGTTCAAAATTTTCTTTTGATGTCCCGCCAAGGTAACACCAACCCGGAGAATATCCCTAGAGGAGATAATAATACACAATGTAACATGAAGGAGATATTAAATATTCAGCTTTTATTTTACATTCATTGAATTGTTGTTTTTGGTGTATATATGTTGCATCATTAATTCTCCTTTACAATCACTATAATGATCTTGTAAAGAAAATAATTTTGAAACTTCAACTTCAGGTCTGTTACACATAATAATGTAAAATTGAAGAATGTGCAGGCCAATAATTCCCTCACACCTGCTCCATACTGTTCAGTACTGTTTGCAACTCCACGGGTTTGGAAATACATCAAGATATTCAGGTTTGGGATGAGAAAGGGAAAATGATATTTGCATCACCAAATGCACTAGAATCTCTCCCCTGGTGCAGGAGAGAGCTGACTAGAACATAGGACATTCCAGCACAGTACAGGCCCTCACTGACCAATAAAACCAATCTAAAGCCCACTGAATCTACACTATTCCCATATGTTTATCCAATGACCATGTAAATGCTCTAATGTTGGCGAGCCCACAACTGCTGCAGGAAAGGCATTCCACGCCCTTACTACTCTCTGAGTAAAGAACCCAGCTCTGACATCTGTCCTATATCTATCACCCCTCAATTTAAAGCCAAGTCCCCTCATGCTAGCCATCTCCATCCGAGGAAAAAGGCTCTCACTGTCCACCCTATCTAATCCTCTGATCATCTTCAATGAGGTCACTCTTAACCTTCTTCTCTCTAACGAAAACAACCTCAAGTCCCTCAGCCTTTCCTCATAAGACCTTCCTACCATACCAGGCAACATCCTGGTAAATCTCCTCTATACCCTTTCCAATGCTTCCACATCTTTCCTATAATACGGTGACCAGAACTGTACTCAATACTCCAAGTGCGACCGCAGCAAAGTTTTGTGCAGCTGCAACATGGCCTCATGGTTCCTAAACTCCATCCCTCTACCAATAAAAGCTAACACACCATACGCCTTCTTAACAACCTGATCAACCTGGGTGCCAACTTTCAGGGATCTATGCACATGGACACCGAGATCTCTTTTGCTCATTCACACTACCAAGTATCTTACCATTAGCCCAATACTCTGTATTCTGTTACTCCGTTCAAAGTGAATCACCTCACACCTTTCTGCATTTAAACTTAATTTGCCACCTCTGAGCCCAGCTCTGCAGCTTACCTATGTCCCTCTGTAACCTGCAACATCCTTCCATACTGTCGACAACTCCACCAACTTTAGTGTCACCCGCAAATTTACTAACCCATCCTTTTATGCCCTCATCCTGGTCATTTATAAAAATGACAAACAGCAGTGGCCCCAAAACAGATCCTCGTGGTACATCACTAGTAACTGATGTGTGGCCATTACAGAGACTTGGTTGTCTCACGGACCGGACTGGGTACTTCAGGTGACGGGATTCAGATGCTTCACGAGGGACAGGGTTGGAGGCAAAAGAGGAGGTGGTGTGGCACTGTTGATCAGGGCTGATCAGTGTTGTGACACTTTTGATCAGGGCTGTGGAGAAGGTGGAAGACGTGGAGGGAATGTCTACAGAGTCCCTGTGGATGGAAGTTAGGAACAGCAAAGGGTCAATAACTTTGCTGGGTGTACTCTATAGGCCGCCCAATAGCAACAGGGAACTTGAGGTGCAGATAGGGAAACAGATCCGAGACAGATGTAGAAATAACAGGGTTGTCGTGATGGGAGATTTCAATTGCCCAAACATCGACTGGAATATCCCAAGGGTAAGGGGTTTAGAAGGCGAGGAGTTTGTTAGGTGTGTTCAGGAAGGTTTCCTGACACAGTACGTGGAAAAGCCTACGAGAGGAGAGGCTGTACTTGACCTGGTGCTTGCTAATGAGTCAGGGCAGGTGTCGGATCTCACGGTAGGTGAGCATCTTGGGAATGGGGATCATAATTCTATCTCTTTCACGATAGCGATGGAAAGAGATAGGATCAGGCAGGCTAGGAAGGTGTATGTCTGGAGTAAGGGGAAATATGAAAACATTAGGCAGGTAATTGGACACATAAACTGGAAGGAGGTGTTCTTGGGGAAGAGTACAGAAGGAAAGTGGTGGTTTTTCAAGGAATGTTTGTCTGGGGCACTGCAAGACAACGTTCCGAGGAGTCAAGGAAGTTCTGGTAGAAAGCGAGAACGGTGGTGCACGAAGGTAGTGGTGAACCTAGTTCGGAAGGAAAAAAAGGTATATAAAAGGTTCAGAGAGCTAGGGGATGTTAGGGATCTAGAGGAGTATAAGGTGTGTAGAAGGGAACTTAAAAAGGAAATTAGGAGAGCCAGAAGGGGTCATGAGAAAGCCTTGGCAAGTAAGATTAAGGAGAATCCCAAGGCCTTCTACAAATATGTGAAAAGTAAAAGGATGAGAAGAGAAGGGATGGGACCTATAAAAGGTGAAGGGGGAAAAGTCTGTGAATCCAGAAGAAATGGCAGAGGTGCTTAACGAGTACTTTGCCTCAGTATTCACGGTGGAAGGTGAACTGGGAGATTGCACTGCCGGTTTGAGGCAAACGGAAAAGATTGAGTATGTGGATGTTAGGAAAGAGGATGTGTTAGACCTGTTAAATTCTATCAAGACAGACAAGTCGCCGGGACTGGATGGGATGTACCCCAGGTTATTGTGGGAAGTGAGAGAAGTGGTTGCAGAGCCCCTGGCGATGATCTTTGCGTCGTCCATGGAAACAGGAGAGGTTCCGGAGGATTGGAGGATTGCGGATGTGGTTCCTATCTTTAAGAAAGGGAACAGGGAAAGTCCAGGAAATTACCAACCGGTGAGTCTGACTTCAGTGGATAGTAAGCTGATGGAGAGGCTTCTGAGGGATAAGATACACGAACATGTGGAGAAGTTTAGACTGATTAGAAACAGTCAGCATGGTTTTGTCAAGGGCAGGTCATGCCTTATGAGCCTAGTTGAGTTCTTCGAAAATGTGACTGAACACGTTGACAAAGGAAGAGCGGTGGACGAAGTGTACATGGACTTTAGCAAGGCATTTGATAAGGTCCCCCATGCAAGGCTTCTGGAGAAGGTGAGAGGGCATGGGATCCAAGGAGCTTTGGCCTCGTGGGTCCAGAACTGGCTTGCCGGCAGAAGGCAGAGAGTGGTTGTGGATGGGTCTTGTTCTGCATGGAGGTCGGTAACCAGTGGAGTGCCCCAAGGGATCTGTTCTAGGACCCTTGCTGTTTGTCATTTTCATAAATGACCTGGATGAGGAAGTGGAGGGATGTAAGTTTGCCGATGATACAAAGGTCGGTGGTGCTGTGGATGGTCTGGAGGGATGTCAAAAGTTGCAGCGGGACATAGACAGGATGCAAGATTGGGCAGAGAAGTGGCAGATCGACTTCAATGCGGTTAAATGTGTAGTGGTCCATTTTGGCAAGAATAATGGGATGAAGGAGTACAATATCAAGGGTAGGAGTCTTAGCTGCGTTGTAGAGCAGAAGGATCTTGGGGTCTGGGTCCATAGGACTCTTAAATCGGCCTCGCAGGTGGAGGAAGTGGTCAAGAAGGCGTACGGTGTACTGGCTTTCATTAATCAAGGAATAGAGTTGAGGAGTCAGGAGGTAATGATGCAGCTCTATAAGACTCTTGTCAGACCCCACTTGGAGTATAACCTCTTAAATGCCCCCAAACGTGGCACATCTACAACTGAGGCAGGCAGGGCATTCCATACCCTTACCACCCTCTGGGTAAAGAACCTACCTCTGACATCCGTCCTATAACTACCACCCCTTAATTTAAAGCTATGTCCCCTCGTGCTAGCTTTCTCCATCCTAGGAAAAAGGCTATCACTGTCCACCCTATCTAAACCTCTAATCATCTTACATGTTTCAATAAGGTCTCCTCTTAGCCGTCTTCTTTCTAACGAAAACAACCTCAAATCCCTCAGCCTCTCTTCATAAGACCTGCCTTCCATACCTGGCAACATCCTGGTAAACCTCCTCTGTACCCTCTCCAATGCCTCCACATCTTTCTTATAATGCAGGGACCAGAACTGCACACAATACTCCAAGTGCGGCCGCACTAGAGTTTTGTACAGTTGCAACATGATGTTGCGGCTCCGAAATTCAATCCCCCTACTAATAAAAGCTAAGACTCCATATGCCTTCTTAACAACCATATCGACTTGATTGCCTACTTTCAGGGATCTATGCACGTATACACCAAGATCCCTCTGTTCATCAACACTGTTAAGAGTCCTACCATTAGCCCTATACTCTACACATTTGTTATTCCTGCCAAAGTGAATTACCTCACATTTTTCCATATAAATGACTTGGAAGAGGGGGTAGATGGTGTGATCAGCAAATTTGCTGATGACACTAAGATACTTGGATTGGCGGGGACTGAGGAGCAGTGCCAGGCAATACAACAGGACATTGATAGGCTGGTAGATTGGGCAGATAGATGGCAAATGGAATTTAATCCGGATAAATGCGAGGTGATGCATTTTGGCCGGAATAGAGGGGAGTTATAGGATAAAAGGTAAAACTATCCGGAGTATAGAGACGCAGAGAGACCTGGGGGTGCAGGTTCACAAGTCTCTGAAGGTGTCAGTACAGGTGGAAAAAGTGATAAAGAAAGCGTATGGTATGTTAGCCTTCATAGGAAGGGGTATAGAATACAAGAGTAGGAGTTTGATGTTGCAAGTGTATAGAATGTTGGTTAGGCCTCACTTGGAATACTGCGTCCAGTTCTGGTCGCCGTACTACCGGAAGGATGTGGAGTCCCTGGAGAGAGTGCAGAGGAGATTTACCAGGATGCTGCCTGGTATGGAAGGGCTGTCCTATGAGGAAAGGTTGAACGTACTGGGGTTGTTTTCCCTTGAAAGACGTCGGCTGAGAGTGGATCTATTAGAGGTATATAAGATTATGAGGGGTATAGATAGAGTAAATGGTGGTAAGCTTTTTCCACCATTAGATTCGGATAGAACGAGGGGTCACGGCCTTGGGGTGAGGGGGGCTATGTGTAAGACTAATATTAGAGGGCATTTTTTCACACAAAGGGTAGTGGGGGTGTGGAATGCACTACCGAGTAAGGTGGTGGGAGCAGGCACACTAGGGTTGTTTAAGGGTCTCTTGGACAGCCACATGAGCGGTCTGCAGATAGAGGGATATAGGAGGACTGTTTAAATACTTTAATTGTTTCCACAGGCTGTTCGGTCCACCTTGTTGACCAACAAGGTGCAAGGATTCAGCAGGTCGTGCGAGGGCTGCTTTTGGAGGTTACTTCAGGAGTGACCTAGTGCTTCACGTCGTTAGTGTATGCTTAAACTGGACCATCAGATGGGCAACATGACAGCTCAGAGACTATCGCTATTGCTGTGCAGGCACATGGATTTGGGCCTGTGTCTGCGGGAGTTTGCGCGTTCTCCCCGTGGTTGTGTGGGTTTTCTCCGGGTGCTCCAGTTTCCTCCCACATCCCAAAAATGTGCTCTTAGGCTGATTGGGTAACAAATTGTCCCTATATTGGTCTCTATATGTCATTAAGACGTTAGCACAGCGGCACGGGCTCGTTGGGCCGAAGGGCCTGTTTCCCGTGCTGTGTTGTTCTTTGTTCTTTGTAAACTCCATTAGCCACCTCTCGGCTCAGCTCTGCAACTTGTCCAAGTCTCTCTGCAAACTATAACACCCCTCTTCACTATCTACCACTCCTCCGACTTTGGTGTCATCCGCAAATTTACTAATCTATCCTTCAATACGCTCATCCAGATCATTTATAAAAATTACAAACAGCAGGGTCCCCTGAACAGACCCCTGAGGTACACCACTTGTAACCGAACTCCACGATGAATAACTTCCATCAACCACCACCCTTTGTCTTCTATCTGCCAGCCAATTCCTAATCCAATTAGCTAAATCACCCTCAATCCCATACATCTACATTTTCTGCAGAAGCCTTCCATGGGCCACCTTATCGAATGCCTTACTAAAGTCCATATATACCACATCAACTGCCTTATCCACCTCTTTGGTCACTTTTTCAAAAAACTCAATAAGGTTAGTAAGGTACGACCTACCCTTCACAAAACCATGCTGACTATAGGAAGGATGTAGAGGCTATTGAGAGAGTGCAGAGGAGATTTACAAGGATGTTGCCTGAATTGGGAGGCAGGCCTTATGAAGATAGGTTGAGGGAGCTGGGACTCTTCTCATTGGAGACATGTAGGTTGAGAGGCGACCTGATAGAGTTTTATAAAATGTTGAGAGGAATAGATAGGGTGGATTCTCGAAGGCTATTTCCCCGGGCTGAAATGGTCACTACGAGAGGACACAGATTTAAGGTGCAGGGAAGCAAATACAGAGAGGATGTTAGGGATAAGCTCTTCACTCAGAGGGTGGTGAGTGAATGGAACTGACTGCCGTCGGAGGTTGTTGAGGCAAACTCACTGGGTTCTTTTAAAAGACTTCTGGATGAGTATATGGAAACAAATAGGATAGGGGGTTATAGATAGGTCTGTGGATTGGTAGATGTAATCGGCGCAACTCGTGGGCCAAAGGGCCTATTTGTGCGGTATTGTTCTTTGTTCTATGTTCTAACTCCAGGATGAACATTTCCCATCAATCACCACCCTCTATCTTGCAGCTAGCCAATTTCTAATCCAAACCGCTAAATCACCCTCAATCACATGCCTCCATATCTTCTGCAATAGCTTACCATGGGGAACCTTATCAAATGCTTTACTGAAATCTATATACACCACATCAGCTGCTGTACCCTCATCCACCTCTTTGGTCAACTTCTCAAAGAACTCACAAGCCTATCCTTCACAAAACCGTGCTGACTATCCCTAATCAAATTATTCCTTTCTAGATGATTAGAAATCGTATCTCTTATAATCCTTTCCAAAACTTTGCCCACAACAGAAGTAAGGTTCACTGGTCTGTAACTACCAAGGCTGTCTCCACTCCCTCTTCTTGAACAAGGGGACAACATTTGCTATCCTCCAGTCTCCTGGCACTATTCCTGTAGACAATCATGACCTAAAGGTCAACAAAGAACACAGAACAACACAGCACGGGAAACAGGCTCTTCGGCCCAACGAGCCCGTGCCGCCATCCACCAGGTCAAAGCCTGCAAAGCTCTGCAATCTCTCCCGAGCCTCCCAGAGAATCCTCGGATAAATGTTATCATGCCCAGGGGATTTTCATATGCTTTCCAGAATTGCTAACACCTCCTCCTTATGAAATCCTGTCTAGAGCCTGTATCTCGGTATTCTCGGGGACCAAGATCGCAGCCGAGCCCAGCTGCAAGCTAAGCTCTCCCATAACAAGCTTCCGCTTGAAGACTTTAAACCTGAGGTGGATCCTTCTAAACCAGGAGCTTTCCGAAAAGAAAGCTATAGGTTGTGTGCGGCCATTATTGCTGGATTTGGCTCATAATGTTAAAATCTTTGGGATATTGCGAAAAAGTAAACTATGGGGGCGGGGAAGGAGAGGTGAACTGTTGTTGAGTGCCTGTTGAATATCCATTAAGTGTTTAAGTTTAAAATAATTTGAATGTTTATTTATTAGTGCCACAATTAGGCTTACATTAAACACTGCAATGAAGTTACCGTGAAAATCCCCAAGTTGCTGCACTCCAGGCCTGTTCAGGTAAACTAATGGAGAATTTAGCAAGCCCAGTGCACCTAACCAGCAAGTCTTTCAGCCTATGGGAGGAAACTGGAGCACCCAGAGGAAACCCATGTAGACGTGGGGAGAACATACAGACTTTGCACAGACAGTGACCCAAGCCAGGAATCGAATCAGTTTCCCTGGCTCTGTGAGGCAGCAATGCATACTACTGCGCCACTGGGCCTGTGGCCTAGGGAGACTGAGCTCAGAGTCATTGAGCAGGAGGTTGAGATGTAGATACTGTGACACTCAAGACAGTCACAGATTGCTGATTAGAATGCGAATTCTTACATCTACCCTGCTATTCAAGTGTTAAAGTGGCGAACAATGTGTGTGAAGGGAATTCTGAGCATTGGTTAGAGACATGTGTATTTTTTTCAAACACCACAGTCAGTGAGGTTTTTTGCTATCCCAGGCAAGTTACGGGCCTTACAGATAGTGTGTCATGAAACCATGTGGGAATGTGGGAGGAAACCAGAGCTCCTAGAGCAAACCCACACAGACATGTGGAGAAGATGCAAACCCTACACAAACAGTGACCCAAGCCAGGAATCAAACTGGATCCCTGGAGCTGTGAAGCAGCAGTGAAAATCACGGTGCCATGTTGCTCGCAACAAGCCACGCAGATCAGATCCTACTAAACTCGGCAGATACACTTCACCTGTGACCTTTTCCTTTAATTATTCCAAAACATCTTCATGTCTCTCAGTCACAGACCTGAAGAGTTAGCTTTGTTTCTCTCCACTGATTGGGACGAAAAGTGGAAAAGGAGGTGTTCATCGACTTCTAATTATGTAAATATTTTACCATAAGTACCAAGATTGTTGCAAGGTTAAATAGGAATGTTTAGCAGACCTATGTCCCAATCAATAAGCAGTCATTTCCTTTGTTATTATGTTCAGAAAATTATACTAAGCATACAACACAACGAGAGTCAAAGTTTGATAAAGCATTATTTAACTTTACAAAAGAGTTCAGATTTTAGTACTGTTAATCGCTGGATAGTCACCTTTAGTGTCTATAGTACACACCTTATACAGACATACACTGTTACAGCTCTCTGAAACCTCCCGGAGACTGTGAATGCTTTCCTTTAATCTTCTTCTAATTTTGTTCGCAAATTGTGATTTTTACTCCTTTCGCAAAGCTGCAGTCTTGCTAAAAGCTTCAGTGGAAAGTGATAGGCAGGTGGAGAGGAGAAAATTCCTTTCTTATAAATGTCACCAGGTCAGAGCAACCAGATTGGTTGAGAAAGTGAACTGTTTGAAAATTGATGAAATAGCTTTTGCAATCTGAGAACAATAAACAGTGACATCGAGAAGGCATTCCAGTGCTAACGTTACGGGAAAAAATAAACTAATGTTTAAAACCAGTTTAGCTGTGGCTCAGTGGCAACATCTTATCTCTGGGTCAGATTTTATAGTTTCAATTCTACTCCATTGACTTAAGTATATATCTTAATGCAGTATTAAGGAAATGCTGAACCATCAGAGCTAATTTCCTTTAATCAAAAGATTAATGCGCAGTTCTGGATGCATTTAATATCATCCCTCCCTACGTGTGCCAAAACAGCCCAAGTTTTATTTCAGTCTTGACACAAAAGCAACTTGTTCTCACACCAGTTTTCCAATGTTGTTCCTCTTGCAAACTGCAACTTAATCTATGGGCTAGCAGCAACTGAAGACAGATCCTTAAAGATGCAAAGACCTTTTCAAAAACTGTCTTTGGTTTCAGATTCTGTTATTGATATTGTGGCAAAATGGACAACCTCAAATGGGATAATTGGAGAAGCACCGAAACACGCAGGTTGCAATCTCAAAAGAAAAGGACAGAGAGGCTGCAGCTCAGATAACTGATTACGTAGGAAATAGCCCATCCCAAAGACAATGGACACTCTCAGGTCAAATGTAATTGTTTACCAGACAAAAGGGGGACTTAGTCTTTTATTTGGGATGGTGGTATGTGACCTAAGTGCTCTAGCACCTACAGGCACGGCCATTGGGTCCACACCCAGAAATCCGTGTGGCAGCTCCTGACAGAACTCTTATTGATCAAGGCAATGAAATCGATTGATTGGCAAGAATCAGGAGACCACCCAAAACAACACGAAAGCAAGAAGGGGTGAAAGGTGCTGCACCATAGGAAAACCTCTCTCTCTCTCCCTGATGCACAAACAAACAATAACAACAGGAGAGCCACCACAGAGTCAGAGTATCAGACCAGACTGAAGAACCAGACTACGCATAATACCACAGAGATCAACACATGGATAAAGGCCAATATCTGTTAGATACTTGCCAGCCTCGCAACAGTTAAGTCAAAGTCTAGTATTGGACTTGAACTGAAGTATTCTGAACAATAATTTATTTTTGACTGGATGGGTGATTCTTAATTGTGTGCAATAAATACTAACAAGAAGTCTACCCGCAATTCTTTGTCCACCGTATAAGGGTTAAAACAGGCTGTGTGGCAGACACAGTAATAGTATTTTGCTTCCTTCTGCTATTTATCTCGATTTTTTTGCCTTGCAAAACTTCATTGCTTCATTTGTGTATTTTTTTAACAGAACAGCCTTTTTTTTAACATCAGCAGCATTTTGACCAGTAGGGTGTTGATGATGTCAGTAATCTTGCTGGCAAGCTAGTGGTATTATCACTCATCTATTAATGCAGAAACTCTGAGGACCTGGATTAAAATCCCACCGCAGCAGATGGTGAAATTTGAATTCAGTAAGAATCATCTACAGATGAAACCATTGTTAATCATCAAGTAAAAAGAAACGCCTAATTCATTAATGTCCTTCATGAAAGGAAATCTGCGATCCTTATCTGGTCTGGCCTACATGTGACTTCAGAGACACAGCAATGTGGTTGAGTACCAACGCCCTCAGGTGCTGGCCTAGCTAGCGATTCCCATGTCCCACCAATGAGTAAAAAGCACCTCATTACTTTAGGAGAAAAGATGCATGAAGCAGTAACATTATAGCCAGGGAAGGGAGCTTAACATTAAAAGTCTGGTGTCTTTAACATTGGACTCCAATAAACGCCAGGATAATAAACTTTGTGTTCATATTGCAGAGTGAAACATAACCCAGTGGGAGTATAAAAGCTGGCGTCTGATGTTGCAGTTGTACTGCATTTGGAGTACTGCATCCAGTTCTGGTCACCCTACTGCCAGAAGGATGTGGAGACTCTGGAGAGAGTGCAGAGGAGGTTTACCAGGATGCTGCCTGGTATGGAAGGTCTTAGCTATGATGAGAGATTGGGCGAATTGGGGCTGTTCTCCCTGGAAAGTTGGAGAATGAGGGGAGATCATGTATAAGATTACGAACGGTATAGATAGAATGAACAGTGAGAAGCTTTTTCCCCAGTTGGATGCAAAAATCACAAGGGGCCACGGGCCTAGGGTGAGGGGGGAGCGAGGTATAATTCGGAAATTAGAAGGATGTTTTTTGCACAGAGGATGGTGGGGGCCTGGAATGCACTGCCAAGTAGGGTGGTGAAGGCAGACACACTAGTGTTGTTTAAGGCTTACCTAGACAGACACATGAGTGGACTAGAGATGGAGGGATACAAAAGAATGTTCTAAATAAGGATCAAGAGCCTCAGGACGTTCCTGGGAATCAATAGATCCCTATGGGCTGTCCAACATATTTTATGTCTCACCTGTCTTATGTTTGAGCTTCTGAGGATCTTCTGTGAACATCTGTACAGGCTGTGTATGTTTATTGACTTTTTTTACATCCATAGGTGATTCGATCCACCTTGTTGTCCAACAACGATGTTGGTCAACCTTGGTCAACCCATCCACGCGATGGGTCGTGAGAGGACTGCTCTTGGATTTTTTTTTCGAGAGTATCCTAGTGCTTCACGTCGTTAGTATACCGTGGACCATTTGATGGGCAACACGACAGGTCAGTGACTACCGCTGTGCTGTGCAGATACATGGATTTGGGCCTGTGTCTGTGGGAATTTGCGCATTCTCCCCGTGCTTGTGTGGGTTTTCTCCGTGTGCTCCGGTTTCCCCCCACATCCCAAAGATGTGCTCTTAGGCTAATTGGCAAAACAAATTCTCCCTAAATTGATTCAAATTTGGTTTTTAATCCATAGATCTATAAACATAGACAGGGATCGCAGGTAGAGGTGGGAACAGAGGCAGTGCGGGCTCGTTGGGCCGAAGGGCCTGTTTCCCGTTCATCTTCAATGATGACTTGTTGAAGACTCCAGAGAAGATGTCCAGGTACCATCATTTCATGTGAGAACCAGGTACACAATACATAGTCTTGCAACTCAGCCAACACTCTCTATCTCATATGCTACAGGAAAGGATGCCCTGAGAGATGGTACATCGGCGATAACATGCAAACACTGCGACATTGGATGAATGGACAGCACTCGACAGTCACCAGGCAGGAGTGTTCCCTTCCTGAGAGAGAACAATTCAGTAGTCAAAACTGTAGTCTGATCTTCAGGTAAGCATTCCAAAGTAACCTTCAAGATACAAGACAACGCAGGATTGCCAAACAGAAACTGATCACTAAGTTCTGGACAGCCTGAACCAGGATCTGGGGTTTATGTCAGGGCATCTATGACCCCCATGACTTGCAAAATCATGTCCTGGCTTGAGAACATAGACAACATAGCCTGTACTTAATCCTCCCTCTACTCACAGTGTCTGCACCCATAAAACCTTGATTATCTGTTAAGACTTACATTCCAATCATTATCTTGTAATTTAGTCTGTGTCAATGTACGCCCTGTTTGTGAACCCAATCCTCTACTCACCTAATGAAGGGCAGCGGTCAAAAGCTTGTGTTACCAAATTAACCTGGTGTTATGAAACTTCTTACTGTGCTGAGGTTTATAAATCGACTGACAATATATTGGTCCATGTTTGAAAAATATATCTTTATATCCAATCTCCTAATATAAAAATAGAAGCATATTATTTAAATTGTGAGAGATTGCAGAACTCAGATTCAGAAGGATCTAGTATCACAAAACATTGGTTTGCAGCTATTGGAAGCAATTAAAAAAGCTAATAGACCATTATTGCTCACTGTTCACTCTCCTGTTGAAGGAGCAGCGC
Source organism: Sphyrna mokarran (assembly GCA_024679065.1). Lineage (NCBI taxonomy): Eukaryota > Metazoa > Chordata > Chondrichthyes > Carcharhiniformes > Carcharhinidae > Sphyrna > Sphyrna mokarran. The sequence continues at coordinate 39,006,889 of JAGIQG010000028.1, read as the reverse complement.
TCCGTAACCTTGTGATACTAAATAAACTTGTCGGACTTTAACCTGGTGTTGTGAGACTTCTTACTGTACCCACCCCAGTCCAACATCAGCATCTTCACTTCATTGTAAGGGGAATTGAATATAAAAGTTTCAGTTTTATTTTGTTTCGGTTGTAAAGGTCACTGCTGAGACCACATTGTAGTACATCAGTATTGCTCCCCTTGTTTAGGTAATGGTGTAAATGCATTGAAAACAGTTATGGGAATTAAACAGATTAATATAAGGAATGAATGGGTTGTCTTATGAGGACAGATTGGATAGATTAAGCTTGTATCTGCTGGTGTTTAGAAAGGTAAGAGACACCTTGATTGAAATATATAAAGTCTTGAGGGGGTCTTGGCTGGGTGGATGTAGGGAAATTTGTTTCCTCTTGTGGCAGAATCTGGAACTTGGGGTCACTGTTTGAAAATAGGAGCTACTCATTTAAGACAGAAATTAGGAGAATTTTTTTCCTCAGCGGATTGAGCGACTTCGGAACTTTCATTCTCAAAAGGCAGTGGAAGCTGGAATATTTTTAAGGCTGAGGTGGATAGATTATTGATTAACAAGGCGGGGGAGGAATGGTAGAATACCGGGGGTAGGTGGGAATATGGACGATACTTCCCGCTGCGTGAGCAATACAGCCAGCATTATTAAGGATCCCACAGACACAGTTCTCTTCCACCTTCTTCCTTCCGGAAAAAGATACAGAAGTCTGAGATCACGTATCTATCAACTCAAGAACAGCTTCTTCCCTGCTGCTGTCAGACTTTTGAATGGACATACCTCGCAAGTTAATTTTTCTTTTCACCCGAGCTATGACTGTAACACTACATTCTGCACTCTCTCCTTTCCTTCTTTATGAATTGTACGCTTAGTCTGTATAGCGCGCAAGAAACAATACTTTTCATTGTATCCTAATAATGTGACAATAATAAATCAAATCAGGTTACAAACAGATCAGCCATGATCTAACTGAATGGTGGGGCAGGATCCAAGGGGCCTCCTCCTGCTCTTAATTCACATGCTGCTGTATGTGTGATTTTGTGAGCTGATGGACAGGCTTCACACTGCGGGCGAAACAGAACTGCCGGCACTACGCCGGCGCACTGAGACAGAACCGCCGGCACTGAGCTTGCGCACTGAGACAGAACCGCCGGCACTGAGCTTGCGCACTGAGACAGAACCGCCGGCACTGAGCTTGCGCACTGAGACAGAACCGCCGGCACTGAGCTTGCGCACTGAGATTGGACCGCCGGCACTGAGCTTGCGCACTGAGACTGGACCGCCGGCACTGAGCTTGCGCACTGAGACTGAACTGCCGGCACTGAGACCGAGCTGTCGGATTGGTGTGATGCGACTGCGGGAGGAGGTGGTTCCGGTTCAGAGGGCCAGGCGGCCGGAAGTGGTTTGAGCGTGGGTGCCGGCAGACTGCACGGAGATGGCGGAGCGGAGAGAGCGGAGCAGCGGGGACAGGTCAGTGAGGAGAGGGAGGGGGGAGACAGGTCAGTGAGGAGAGGGGGAGGGGCAGGGAGGAGAGGAGGGGGGGGGACAGGTCAGTGAGGAGAGGGAGGGGGGGGACAGGTCAGTGAGGAGAGGGAGGGGGAGACAGAGTGAGGAGGGAGGGGGGAGACAGGTCAGTGAGGAGAGGGAGGGGGGAAAGGTCAGTGAGGAGAGGGAGGGGGGGGGACAGGTCAGTGAGGAGAGGGAGGGGGGGACAGGTCAGGAGAGGGAGGAGGGGGGGAGTGACGAGTCAGTGAGGAGAGGGAGGGGGAGACAGGTCAGTGAGGGAGAGGGTGAGGGGGGGGAGACAGGTCAGTGAGGAGAGGGAGGGGGGAGACAGGTCAGTGAGAGAGGGAGGGGGGAGTCACAGGTCAGTGAGGAGAGGGAGGGGGGAGACAGGTCAGTGAGGAGAGGGAGGGGGGAGACAGGTCAGTGTCAGGGGGAGGAGCCAGTGAGGAGAGGGAGGGGGGGCAGGTCAGTGAGGAGAGGGAGGAGAAGGTCAGTGAGGAGAGGGAGGGGGGAGACAGGTCAGTGAGGAGAGGGAGGAGACAGGTCAGTGAGGAGAGGAGAGACAGGTCAGTGAGGAGAGGGAGGGGGGAGACAGGTCGTGAGGAGAGGGAGGGGGGAGACAGGTCAGTGAGGAGAGGGAGGGGGGAGACAGGTCAGTGAGGAGAGGGAGGGGGGAGACAGGTCAGTGAGGAGAGGGAGGGGGGAGACAGGTCAGTGAGGAGAGGGAGGGGAGACAGTCAGTGAGGAGAGGGAGGGGGAGACAGGTCAGTGAGGAGAGGGAGGGGGGAGACAGGTCAGTGAGGAGAGGGAGGGGGGAGACAGGTCAGTGAGGAGAGGGAGGGGGGAGACAGGTCAGTGAGGAGAGGGAGGGGGGAGACAGGTCAGTGAGGAGAGGGAGGGGGGAGACAGGTCAGTGAGGAGAGGGAGGGGGGAGACAGGTCAGTGAGGAGGGAGGGGGGAGACAGGTCAGTGAGGAGAGGGAGAGGCAGGTCAGTGAGGAGAGGGAGGGGGGAGACGGTCAGTGAGGAGAGGGAGGGGGAGACAGGTCAGTGAGGAGAGGAGGGGGGAGACAGGTCAGTGAGGAGAGGGAGGGGGGAGAGGAGACAGGTCAGTGAGGAGAGGGAGGGGGGAGACAGGTCAGTGAGGAGAGGGAGGGGGGAGACAGGTCAGTGACAGGTCAGTGAGGAGAGGGAGGGGGGAGACAGGTCAGTGAGGAGAGGGAGGGGGGAGACAGGTCAGTGAGGAGAGGGAGGGGGAGACAGGTCAGTGAGGAGAGGGAGGGGGGAGACAGGTCAGTGAGAGAGGGAGGGGGGAGACAGGTCAGTGAGGAGAGGGAGGGGGGAGACAGGTCAGTGAGGAGAGGGAGGGGGGAGACAGGTCAGTGAGGAGAGGGAGGGGGAGAGAGGTCAGTGAGGAGAGGGAGGGGGGAGACAGGTCAGAGGAGAGGGAGGGGGGAGACAGGTCAGTGAGGAGAGGGAGGGGGAGGACAGGTCAGTGAGGAGAGGAGGGGGGAGACAGGTCAGTGAGGAGAGGGAGGGGGGAGACAGGTCAGTGGAGAGACAGGTCAGTGAGGAGAGGGAGGGGGGAGACAGGTCAGTGAGGAGAGGGAGGGGGGAGACAGGCAGTGAGGAGAGGGAGGGGGGAGAGTCAGTGAGGAGAGGGGGGGGGGAGACAGGTCAGTGAGGAGAGGGGGGGGGGAGACAGGTCAGTGAGGAGAGGGGGGGGAGACAGGTCAGTGAGGAGAGGGGGGGGAGACAGGTCAGTGAGGAGAGAGTGAGGGAGGGGGGAGACAGGTGAGGAGAGGAGGGGAGACAGGTCAGTGAGGAGAGGGGGGGGGAGACAGGTCAGTGAGGAGAGGGGGGGGGAACAGGAGGCAGGTCAGTGAGGAGGGGGGGGGAGTCAGGTCAGGAGGAGAGTGGGAGGGGAACGGGTCAGTGAGGAGGGGGGGGGGAACGGGTCAGTGAGGAGAGGGGGGGACAGGGGACAGGTCAGTGAGGAGAGGGGGGGACACAGGTCAGTGAGGAGGGGGGGGGCAGGTCAGTGAGGGGGGGGGGGAACGGGTCAGTGAGGAAGGGGGGGGGGAACGGGTCAGTGAGGAGAGGGGGGGGAACAGGTCAGTGAGGAGAGGGGGGGGAACAGGGGTCAGGTCAGTGAGGAGAGGGGGGTGAACAGGTCAGTGAGGAGAGGGGGGGGAACAGGTCAGTGAGGAGAAGGGGGGGAAAACAGGTCAGTGAGGAGAGGGGACGGGGGACAGGTCAGTGAGGAGAGGGCGGGGGGGTCAGTGAGGAGAGGGGGGGGACAGGTCAGAGAGGAGAGAGGACAGGGGGACAGGTCCGTGAAGAGAGAGGGGCAGGGGGCAGGGAGAGCCGAGTGAGCCCAGTCCATCCCGCAGAGCTGCAGGTTGGCTGCTGATGGTGCTGCATGTGATGAGGATTGTGGAATACTTCAGTGTTTATTGCTGTGTGATTACAGAATTGTAATCCTCCCATTTCCAATTCCAATTATCCAGTCGGAAAGGCTAGCATTCAGTCGATCAATGCTGCCCTGATGTAGAGATGCTGGCGTTGGACTGGGGTAAACTCAGTAAAGGTTGACAACACCAATTTTAAATCCAACCCATTTATTTGATAGTAAATCTGCTAGCTTTCGGCCTTTGTGGCCTTCGTCAGGCGAAAGAGGTGTTCTGGTCTCCAAAAGTACACGTTGTCAGCACAGACAGTTTACAGATTGCTGATTAGAATGTGAATCCTTACACCTAACTGCTATTCAAGTCTTAAAGTGGCTAACAGCAGCGGTTAGAGAGATGTGTATTGTCTCCAGGCAGCACAGTAAGTGAGGTTTTTTGCTAACCCAGGCAAGTCATGGGGGTTACAGATAGTGTGACATGAAGCCAAGATCCCTGTTAAGACCGTCCTCGTGTGCGGAACTTGGCTATCAGTCTCTGCTCAGCGACTCTGCACTGTTGTGTGTCATGAAGGCCCCCTTGAAGCAAAAAAAAAATCAATGTATCTCGTATACATCGACCTCATTCACCTGACGAAGGCCACAAAGGCCGAAAGTTGCAGATTTACTATCAAATAAATCGGTTGGATTTAAAATTGGTGTTGTCAAACTTTACTGAGTTTACCCCAGTCCAACGCTGGCATCTCTACATCATGACCACTATCGACACCGCATACTGCCGGATCCAAGTGGAGGGGATCTCCAACAGGATTGCACATATTGACAGAGACATCAAGTTTCTACAGAGATGCAAGAAAGCAGACAGGATACCAAAGGGACTACAGATCACAAACCCACTCAGGTCAACCTATAACAGACTGCGCTGAGAGGCTTTGCCGTCGCACCTCTCTCACACTCCTCAATCACCTCATACACCAGCTCTATAGCAAACGTCACAACCTGGAAGGTAGAATGAAACACATATTCTCAACTTGCGCTCAGGACGCAGACCAGCTGCGAAACTTTGCCAAGCATATGAGACAAAGAAACTACACCATTTACACGCACACCAAGAGCAGGAAACTTGAAAAACTCGGCATCGCCACCAGCAACAACCAAGCCTCCCTTGGCACCACAGTAGAAAACAACACTACCGCAGGGAGGTCCATTGTTAACTTGTCAGACTACACACTTCAATCAGAGGAAATCGGAGTTCTCAGCCAAGGGCTCAATTTCTGTCCCACCACCAAAATGGACCCCATCAGTCTCGCAGCGGACACAGAGGAATTCATCAGGCGAATGAGGCTCCGTGAGTTCTTCCACAAACCCCAAGAGGCCAATAGCGAACTCAATGAGACAGCTAATGAAGCAGAACAGCCGACAGAGGGACCCGCAGTGCAGCAACCGAAGAGGAAAGAATCCAATTGGACTCCTCCAGAAGGCCGCTGACCCCGACTGGACATGTATGCCCAAGCCATCAGGAGGTGCGTGAACACCAGATTCATCAACCACACTTACAAGACAGTCCCGAACATCACCCAAGCACAACTTTTGTGCATGGAGCCTGAGGAGATAGGAGAGACACTGAATGAGTATTTTTCGTCAGTATTCACGCAGGAGGAAGACAGTGTTCTCGGGGAGAATACTGCGATACCAGGTTGTAGACTGGGTAGGATTGAGGTTCATAAGGAGGAGGTGTTAGCGAATCTTGAGAATATGAAAATTGATAAGTCCCCTGGGCCAGATGGGATTTACCCTAGGATTCTCTGGGAGGCTAGAGAGGAGATTGCAAAGCCTTTGGCTTTGATCTTCATGTCGTCGTTAGCTACAGTTATAGTGCCGGAAGACTGGAGGATGGCAAATGTTGTCCCTCTTTTCAAAAAGGGGAGTAGGGACCATCCTGGAAATTATAGACCGGTGAGCCTGACTTCTGTTGTGGGCAAGGTCTTGGAAAGAATTATAAGGGATAGGATTTATAAGCATCTAGAGAGGAATAAATTGATTAGGGATAGTCAGCACGGTTTTGTGAAGGGTAGATCGTGCCTCACAAACCTTATTGAGTTTTTTGAGGAGGTGACCAAAGAGGTAGATAAGGGTAAGGCAGTTGATGTAGTGTATATGGATTTTAGCAAAGCGTTTGATAAGGTTCCCCATGGTAGGCTACTGCAGAAAGTGCAGATGCATGGGATTGAAGGTGACTTAGCAGTTTGGATTAGGAATTGGCTAGCTGATAGAAGACAGAGGGTGGTGGTTGATGGGAAATATTCAACCTGGAGTGCAGTTACAAGTGGTGTACCTCAAGGATCTGTTTTGGGGCCACTGCTGTTTGTCATTTTTATAAATGACCTAGATGAGGGTGTAGAGGGTTGGATTAGTAAATTTGCTGACGATACCAAAGTGGGGGGAGTTGTAGACAGCGAGGATGGATGTTACAGTTTGCAGAGGGACATAGGTTGCAGAGCTGGGCCGTGAGGTGGCAAATGGAATTCAATACGGATAAGTGTGAGGTGATTCACTTTGGTAGGAATAACAGGCATATGAAATATAGGGCTAATGGAAGGACCCTTAATAGTGTTGTCGAGCAGAGGGATCTTGGGGTACAAGTACATAGCTCTTTGAAAGTTGGCACCCAGGTTGATAAAGTTGTTAAGAAGGCGTACGGTGTATTAGCTTTTATTGGTAGAGGGATTGAATTTAGGAGCCGTGAGGTTATGTTACAACTGTACAAAACTCTGGTGCGGCCGCACTTGGAGTATTGCAGTTGATTTGTTGATATCATCATACAGTTGTTTCAATGATTGTTCACCATGAGTCCAAAGGAAAAAAAATGTCATCAATGTATCTAATATATAGCCTTGGTTGAAGATCCTGTGTGGTGAAGAAGTCTTGTTCGAACCTGTGCATGAAGATGTTGGCATATTGAGATGTGAATTTGGTTCCCATGGCAGTTCCGTGTGTCTGGATGAAAAGCTGATTGTTGAAGGTGAAGACATTGTGGTCCAAGATGAAGCGGATGAGTTGTAAAATTGCATCCGGAAACTGGCAGTTGTTGGCATTGAGTACTGAGGCAGTTGCAACAATACCATCGTCGTGGGGGATGTCACCGCATTATAAGAAGGATGTGGAAGCATTGGAAAGGGTGCAGAGGAGGTTTACCAGGATGTTGCCTGGTATAGTGGGAAGGCCTTATGAGGAAAGGCTGAGGGACCTGAGGTTATTTTCATTAGAGAGAAGAAGGTTACGCGGTGACCTAATTGAGGCGTATAAGATGATCAAGGGATTGGATAGGGTGGATAGTGAGAGCCTTTTTCCTCGGATGGTGATGACCAACACGAGGGGACATAACTTTAAATTAAGAGGTGGTAGTTATAGGACGGATGTCAGAGGCAGGTTCTTTACATAGAGGGTGGTGAGGGCGTGGAATGCCCTGCCTGCAGCAGTTGTGGACTCGCCTACTTTGGGGGCATTCAAATGTTCGGTGGATAGGCATATGGATGATATTGGAATAGTTTAGGTTAGAGGGTCCACTGGCCGGCACAACATCGAGGGCCGAAGGGCCTGTACTGCGCTGTAATGTTCTACGTTCAAGGCCATCCATGCTCTCAAGACCAACTGCAACCTCAAACCAGCAGACAAAGGAGGCACCACCGTCGTACCGAACAGAACAGACTGCTGTGAAGAAGTGTACCGACAACTAAACAATGAGAAACACTACAGACGGTTACCACAGATCCGACCAAAGAACACACTTGTCAACTCAACACTCTGATCAAAACTTTTGATCCGGACCTTCAGAACACCCTCTGGGCTCTCATTCCACGTACTCCCCCACATTGGAGATCTCTACTGCTCCCAAAGATACACAAGGCAAACATACCGGCCGTCCCATCGTATCGGGCAATGGGACCCTGTGAGAACATCTCCGGCTATATCGAGGGCATCCTGAAACCCATTGTACAAAGAACCCCCAGCTTTTGTCTTGACACTACGGACTTCCTACAGAAACTCAGCACACATGGAGCAGTTGAACCAGGGACACTCCTTGTCACAATGGATGTCTCGGCGCTCTACACCAACATCCCCCACGACGATGGTATTGCTGCAACTGCCTCAGTACTCAATGCCAACAACTGCCAGTTTCCGGATGCAATTTTACAACTCATCTGCTTCATCTTGGACCACAATGTCTTCACCTTCAACAATCAGCTTTTCATCCAGACACACAGAACTGCCACGGGGACCAAATTCGCACCTCAATATGCCAACATCTTCCTGCACAGGTTTGAACAAGACTTCTTCACCACACAGGATCTTCAACCAAGGTTATATACTAGATACATTGATGACATTTTTTTTCCTTTGGACTCATGGTGAACAATCATTGAAACAACTGTATGATGATATCAACAAATTCCATCCCACCATCAGACTCACTATGGACTATTCTCCAGAATCAGTTGCATCCTTGGACACAAGCATCTCCATCAAGGACAGTCACCTCAGCACCTCTCAGTACCGCAAGCCGACAGACAACCTCACAATGCTCCACTTCTCCAGCTTCCACCTGGACACGTTAAAGAAGCCATTCCCTATGGACAAGCCCTCCGTAGACAGAATTTGCTCAGATGAAGAGGATCGTGACGGACACCTCCAGACGCTGAAAGATGCCCTCATGAGAACAGAATATGGCACTCGACTGATCGATCAACAGTTCCGACGTGCTACAGCGATAAACCGCACTGACCTCCTCAGAAGACGAACACGGGACACAGTGGACAGAGTACCCTTTGTTGTCCAGTACTTCCCCGAAGCGGAGAAGTTACGACATCTTCTCCGGAGTCTTCAACATATCATTGATGACGATGAACATCTCGCTAGGGCCATCCCCACACCCCCACTTCTTGCTTTCAGACAACCGCACAACCTCAAACAGATCATTGTTCGCAGCAAACTACCCAACCTTCAGGAGAACAGTGACCACAATACCACACAACCCTGCCACAGCAACCTCTGCAAGACATGCCAGATCATCAACATGGACGACATCATCAAACGTGAGAATACCATTCACCAGGTACACGGTACATACTCTTGCAACTCGGCCAACGTTATCTACCTAATACGTTGCAAGAAAGGATGTCCTGAAGCATAGTACATTGGGTGCTTTTGGAGACCAGAACACCTCATTCGTCTGACGAAGGCCACAAAGGCCGAAAGCTCGCAGATTTACTATCAAATAAATCGGTTGGATTTAAAATTGTTGTTGTCAAACTTTACTCAATGCTGCCCACCAGCTGCTGTGGAGTTCAGTGCAGACTCCCTCTAAATCCCACTGTTTGGAGAGTCAGAGAGTGGATCGTTACTGATAATTTCCATTAGATCTTGGACAGAAATGCCCTCCAGAATAATTCCTCCTATCCAAGGAGAGGAAGGCACAAACATGAGCTTACGTTCCAGTGAACTTGACAGCTGTCATGGGGAAGGTGCTGGAATCAGTCATTAAAGAGCTGGGCACTGAGACAAGCTCCAGGTATTTGGGAAGAGTCAGCAAGATTTTCTTAAATATGTGCACTAATCTCCAGGGCAGGCATTAGTTTCAGCAGTGGCTGAATGGAGCTCCCTGAGCTCCCGCTGAATTTTGTGAATCATTTATTAGGGAGGCATCACAGTCCAGTTTCTCTGCAAGGTGCCAAAGTTGATATGGTTGAGGAGAGCCTAAATGTTAGTGATCTTAGCCATGCAGGCTGGTGTGATGGAGCGTAGGCCGGTGGATTGGTAAGATCATTGTATGAAAAACACCAGGCTTGGGTTGATGTAAATCTTCTCTCTTATTGCAATTTCCTTCCTTATGCGAAGGATTGTGATGTTACTCAGGATTAGGAGCCTGCGGTTTTGAATTGATTGGAGAGTAACCAGAGATTATACATATTATTGGTAAACTATAAGTTGTGGCATGTTGGAGCCACAGTACTCAATGTAGGCAGTAGGCAATGCCAACAGCTGAGGTCCTTAAGATTTGAGCACCTGCACACCATGGAGATCCAGCAAGTTTGCTGATGAGGTCATTTTGCATTTTGATCTTTGCCGCTCTCTTGATCATAAGTTTTTTGTGTGTCTATATTCGATTAAGGGTAATTCCAAGGTAAATGGGCTGTAGTTTCTTCCAATTCAAGGAGATGTTGAGTTCTTGCTTGGCGTTGGCATTGTGGAGGGAAAATATACTAAAGATGGTTTTTTTGCTGTTGGACTCCAGTTGCCATGTCATATAGTAGTTGCGATGTGGAGATGCCAGCGTTGGACTGGGGTAAACACAGTAAGAAGTCTGACAACTTAAATCTGGTGTTGTCAGACTTCTCACTAAAGAGTAATTGGCCACCTTTGCAGCATCATTGTTTAAGGGAAATAATATTTTATCTATTTACTGGAGTTGTTTGAAGGACAAAGAATAAAATAGCACGGGAAACAGGCCCTTCGGCCCAAGGAGCCCGCGCTGCCACCCTGATGTTCCCACCTCTACCCGTGATCCCTGTCTATCTTTATAAATCTATGGATTAAAAACCAAATTTGAGACAATTTAGGGAGAATTTGTTTTGCCAGTTAGCCTAAGAACACATCTTTGGGATGTGGGAGGAAACCGGAGCACCCGGAGAAAACCCACGCAAGCACAGGGAGAATGTGCAAACTCCCACAGACACAGGCCCAAATCCATGTATCTGCACAGCACAGCGATAGTCACTGAGCTGTCGTGTTGCCCATCAAATGGTCCAGGTCAAGCGTACACTAACGATGTGAAGCACTAGGATACTCTCGAAAAATCCAAGAGCAGCCCTCTCACGACCCATCGCGTGTATGCCCCTTGTTAGACAACAAGGTGGACCAAAGCACCTGTAGGATAGTACATCAATATCATCATCTATTTACACACTTCCCAGGGACTCCCAAGGCTCATGATCCCTATTTTAAATCAGTTTTCTATACCCCTCCATTCCCATTCTGTTCATGTGCCCATCTAAGTATTTCTTAAATAACTCCAGAGTACCTGCCTCCACCACTTTACTTGGCAGCGCATTCCATACCCCCACCACCCTCTGTGAAAAAAACTCTCTTCAGCATCCAAATTATACCTTACCCCCCTCACCCTAAGCCTGTGACCCCTCTTGCTATTTGAGTCCATCCGAGGAAAAAGCTTAACCCTGTTTACTCTTTCCATACCCCTCATAATCTCTATTAGATCTCCTCTAAGTCTATGTCTTTCTAAGGAAAACAGCCCCAATTTGCCTAACCTCTCCTCGTAACTCAGACCTTCCATACCAGACAGCATCCTGGTAAACTTCCTCTGCACTCTCTCCAGAGTCTCCACGTCCTTCCGGTAGTAAGGCGACCAGAACTGAACGCAGTATTCCAAACGAGGTCTAACCAACGTTTTTTACAACTGAAGCATTAAAGGCCAACTCTTGTACTCTATACTCCTTCCTATAAAGGCTAACATACTATATGCTTTCTTCACAACCTTTTTCACCTGCTCTGCCACCTTCAGAGACTTGTGCACCTGCACCCCCAGGTCCCTCTGCGTTTCTATACTCTTAATAAGTCTACCCTTTATCATATACCTCCCCCCTACATTCTTTCTCCTGAAATGCATCATCTTGCATTTATCAGGATTGAATTCCATCTACCATCTATCTGCCCAAGCTACCAGCCAATCTATGTTCTGCTGCATCGCCTGACAATGCTCCTCACTATCCGCAAGTTCAGCCATCTTTGTATCGTCTGCAAACTTGCTGATCACTCCACTTACTCCCTCTTCCAAGTCATTTATATATATTACAAATAGAAGAGGTCCCAGTACTGAGCCCTGCGGCACACCACTAGGGACTGACCTCCGGCTAGAAAAACATCCTTCCACTATTACTCTCTGTCTCCTATTACCAAGTAAGAATTTAGCAACACCAATTTATAATCCAACCGATTTATTTGATAGTAAAAAAGCGAGCTTTCGACTCTTGTGTCTTCAGGCAAATGCAGTGTTCTGGTTCCTATTACCAAGCCGGTTACTTATCCATCTAGCTACCTGTCCTTGTATCCCATGAGCCTTGACCTTTTCAACTAACCTCCCATGAGGGACTTTGTCAAACGCCTTACTGAAATCCATATAGACGACGTCAACGGCTTGCCCTTCGTCGACTGTTTTCATCACCTCCTCAAAAAATTCTACCAGATTCATAAGGCCCGACCTCCCCTTAACAAATCCATGCTGCGTATCCCTAATCAGATCGCAACGCTCTAAGTGCCTATACATCCTATCTCTAAGAATCCCCTCCGACAGCTTCCCTACCACTGACATCAAACTCACCGGCCTATAATTTCCAGGGTTATCCCTACTACCCTTTTTTAAACAACGGTACAACATTAGCTATTCTCCAGTCCTCTGGGACCTCTCCTGTGTCCAAAGAAGAGACAAAGATTTGCGTCAGAGGCCCAGCAATTTCACCTCGCACCTCCCTAAGCAGCCTGGGATAAATGCCATCAGGCCCCGGAGATTTATCAGTTTTAATGCTACCTAGAAGCTCTAACATTTCCTCCCTCGGTATGGATATTTCACTCAGCTGGTAGTAACATATACTGTGGATATAGAGAATCCTGTAGAGATACTGTATTTGGATTTCCAGAAAGCATTTGATAAGAATCATACAATACCGTCAGTGCAGAAGGAGGCCATTTGGCCCATCAAATCCATACATAGTCTCCTCTGGAGCAATTTCCCTTGGCCCTATCCTTATAATCCCCCTGACTGACTCAGCATCAGCCTACCTTGTACATCTTGGGATTGTGGGAGGAAACCAGAGCACAGAGAGGAAACCCACGCAGATATAGGGAGAACATATAAACTGCACACAGTCACCCAAGACTGGAATCAAACCTAGGTGACAGCAGTGCTAATCACAGTGCCACCACAAACTATACTGTGACTGCCAGTGCAACTTTTGCACAACTTCCCAGATCCCTGTCGGGTAATTGAACCCCGTGACCGGTGGGAATGTTAACCACTGTGCTAACACAGATATAGAACATAGAACACTACAGCACAAACAGGCCCTTCGGCCCACGAGTTGTGCCGATGACGTCTACCAATCCACAGACCTATCTATAACCCCCTATCCCATTCATTTCCATATACTCATCCAGAAGTCTTTTAAAAGGCCCCAGCGAGTTCGCCTCTACCACCTCCAACGGCAGCCGATTCCATTCACTCACCACCCTCTGAGTGAAAAACTTACCCCTAACATCCCCTCTGTATTTGCTTCTCTGCACCTTAAATCTGTGTTCTCTCGTAGTGACCATCTTAGCTCGGTTAAATAGTCTCTGAGAATCCACCCTATCTTATCCTCTCAACATTTTATAAACCAGGTCGCCTCTCAACCTACGTCTCTCCAGTGAGAAGAGTCCCAGCTCCCTCAACCTATCTTCATAAGGCCTGCCTCCCAATCCAGGCAGCATCCTAGTAAATCTCCTCTGCACTCTCTCAATAGTCTCTACATCCTTCCTATAGTGAGGTGACCAGAACTGCGCACAATACTCCAAGTGGGGTCTGACGAGAGTCTTATAAAGCTGCATCATTACCTCCCGACTCCTAAACTCAATTCCTCGATTATGAAGGCAGTACACCATACGCCTTCTTGATCACTTCCTCCACCTGCGAGGCCAATTTACGAGTCCTATGGACTGGACCCCAAGATCCTTCTGCTCTACAACACAGCTAAGACTCCTACTCCTTATATTGTACTCCTTCATCCCATTATTCCTGCCAAAATGGACCACTAACATTTATCGGCATTGAAGTCCATCTGCCACTTCTCTGCCCAGTCTTGCATCCATAGAACATAGAACACTACAGCATAGAACAGGCCCTTCGGCCTTCGATGTTGTGCCGACCAATATAAAAAGCAATGCCCCTCCAAACTAAACCATTCCCTTCTCTTCCATGTACTTATCAACTAACCTCTTAAACGCCACCAAACTTGGCGCATCTACAACTGCTGCAGGCAGGGCATTCCACTCCCGAACCACCCTTTGGGTAAAGAACCTACCTCTGATATCCGTCCTATAACTATCACCCCTTAATTTAAAGCTGTGTCCCCTTGTGCTAGCTTTCTCCATCCTAGGAAAAAGGCTATCACTGTCCACCCTATCTAAACCTCTAATCATCTTATATGTTTCAATTAGGTCCCCTCTTAGCCGCTCCTTTCTAACGAAAACAACCTCAAATCCTCAGCCTCTCTTCATAAGACCTGCCCTCCATACCAGGCAACATCCTGGTAAACCTCCTCTGTACCCTCTCCAATGCCTCCACATCTTTCTTATAATGCGGGACCAGAACTGCACACAATACTCCAAGTGCGGCCGCACTAGAGTTTTGTACAGTTGCAACATGACGTTGCGGCTCCGAAATTCAATCCCCCTACCAATAAAAGCTAAGACTCCATATGCCTTCTTAACAACCTTCTCGACTTGACTGCCTACTTTCAGGGATCTATGCACATACACACCAAGATCCCTCTGTTCATCAAGACTACTAAGAATCCTACCATTAGCCCTATACTCTACACATTTATTATTTCTGCCATAGTGCATTACCTCACACTTTTCCACATTAAACTCCATTTGCCACCTCTCGCCCAGCTCTGCAACTTGTCCAAGTCCCTCTGCAAACTATAAACACCCCTCTTCACTATCTACCACTCCACCGACTTTAGTGTCATCTGCAAATTTACTAATCCATCCTTCAATACCCTCATCCAGATCATTTATAAAAATTACAAACAGCAGGGGCCCCAAAACAGACCCCTGAGGAACACCACTAATAACCGAACTCCACGATGAATATCTCCCATCAACCACCACCCTCTGTCTTCTATCTGCTAGCCAATTCCTAACCCAATTAGCTAAATCACACTCTATCCCATACATCTGCATTTTCTGCAGAAGTCTTCCATGGGCCACCTTATCAAACGCCTTACTAAAGTCCATGACTTTAGTATCCTGTCTAGAGCATCCTGTCTATGTTCCGCTGCAACTTTTGACATCCCTCCAGACCATCCACAACACCACCGACCTTTGTATTGTTGGCGAACTTACTAACCCATCCCTCCACTTCCTCATCCAGATCATTTATGAAAATGACAAACAGCAGGGATCCCAGAACAGATCCCTGGGGCACTCCACTGGTTACCGACCTCCATGCAGAACAAGACCCATCCACAACCACTCTCTGCCTTCTGCAGGCAAGCCAGTTCTGGATCCACGAGGCCAAAACCCCTTGGATCCCATGCCCTCTAACCTTCTCCAGAAGCCTTGCATGTGGGACCTTATCAAATGCCTTACTAAAGTCCATGTACACTACGTCCACCGCCCTTCCTTCGTCAATGTGTTCAGTCACATTTTCGAAGAACTCAACCAGACACGTAAGGCATGACCTGCCCTTGACAAAACCATGCTGACTATTTCTGATCAGTCTAAACTTCTCCAAATGTTCATAAATCTTATCCCTCAGAAGCCTCTCCATCAGCTTACCAACCACTGAAGTCAGACTCATCGGTGGGTAATTTTGTGGACTATCCTTGTTCCCTTTCTTAAAGATAGGAACCACATCCGCAATCCTCCGGAACCCCTCCCGTTTCCATGGACGATGCAAATATCATCGCCAGTGGCTCTGCAACCACTTCCCTCGCTTCTCACAATAACCTGGGGTACATCCTATCCGGTCCCGGCGACTTGTCTATCTTGATAGAATTTAACAGGTCTAACACATCCTCTTTCCTAACATCCACATACTCAATCTTTTCCGTTTGCCTCAAACCTGCAGTACAACCTCCCAGTTCACTTTCCACCGTGAATACCGAGGCAAAGTACTCATTAAGCACCTCTGCCATTTCTTCCGGATTCACACAGACTTTTCCCCCTTCACCTTTTATAGGCCCTATCCCTTCTCTTCTCAACCTTTTACTTTTCACATATTTGTAGAAGGCCTTGGGATTCTCCTTAATCTTACCTGCCAAGGCCTTCTCATGACCCCTTCTGGCTCTCCTAATTTCCTTTTTAAGCTCCCTTCTACACACCTTATACTCCTCTAGATCCCTAACATCTCCTAGCTCTCTGAACCTTTTATACACCTTTCTTTTCTTCCTGACTAGGTTCACCACAACCTTCGTGCACCATGGTTCCTGCGTCCTACCGAAACCTCCTTGTCTCCTCGGAACGTTGTCTTGCAGAGCCCTAGACAAACATTCCTTGAATATCCGTCACTTCCCTTCTGTACTCTTCCCCAAGAACGCCTCCTTCCAGTTTATTCGTCCAATTACCTGCCTAATGTTTTCATATTTCCCCTTACTCCAGACAAATACCTTCCTAGCCTGCCTGATCCTATCTCTTTCCATTGCTATTGTGAAAGAGATAGAATTATGATCTCCATTCCCAAGATGCTCTCCTACTGTGAGTTCCCACACCTGTCCTGGCTCATTAGCAAGCACCAGGTCAAGTACAGCCTCTTCTCTCGTAGGCTTTTCCACGTACTGTGTCAGGAAACCTTCCTGAACACACCTAACAAACTCCTCCCCATCCAAACCCCTTACCCTTGGGATATTCCAGTCGATGTTTGGGAAATTGAAATCTCCCATCACGACAACCCTGTTATTTCTACATCTGTCTGCGATATGTTTCCCTATCTGCACCTCAACTTCCCTGTCGCTATTGGGCGGCCTATAGAATACACCCAGCAAAGTTATCGACCCTTTGCTATTCCTAACTTCCACCCACAGGGACTCCGTAGACATTCCCTCCACGTCTTCCATCTTCTCTTCAGCTATGACACTGTCCTTGATCAACAGTGCCACACCACCTCCTCTTTTGCCCCCAAGCCTGTCCCTCCTGAAGCATCTGAATCCTGGCACCTGAAGTACCCAGTCCTGTCCCTGAGACAACCAAATCTCTGTAATAGCCACCACATCACACTCTCAAGCAGCAATCCACGCCCTAAGCTCATCTACCTTATTTACTACACTACTGGCATTAAAATAGACACACCTCAGCCCCTCAGTCAGGATATTTCCCTTTTCCACCACCCGCCTAACTCCCCCTTCTCATACTGTCTACAGTCGTTCCCTACCTGGGAGCTAACCTTTTTCACAGTCTCGTCGATATTCCCACCATATAATGCCATGTCAGATTCTTGCAAAAAATAGATGTTCATGGGGTCAGGGATAACATATTAGCCTGGATTAAAGATTGGCTGGCTGAAAACAGAGTATGTATAAATGGGTCTTTGTCTGATTGGCAAAATGTGATGAATGGAGTCCTGCAGGAGTTTATACTAGGCCCTCAACTTTTTATAATTTATATCAATGGCTTAAATGAAGGCAGTGAAGGCATGGTAGCTAGACTTGCAGATGGTTCAATGAGTGGACAAAAATCTAGCAGATGGTGTGGGGAAAATGTAAAGCTGTTCACATTGGCAGGAAGAATAAAAATATTAATGTTGCTTAACTGAGATGGGCTGCAGAATGCTGAGCTACAAAGGGAAGAAGAATTGAGGTGTTCTTGCAAATGGGTCACAAAAAAACTGGCATGCATGTAATCAGGAAGGCTAACGGAATGCTATCATTTACTATGAGAGAAGTTGAACATAAAAGATAGCTCTGGAAAGAGTGATATGGACTTGAAACTTTAACTATTTTCTCTCTCCACAGATGCTGCCAGATCTGTTGAGTTTTTTTCCTGCAGTTTCTGTTTTTTTTCAAATTCCAGCATCTGCAATATTTTGCTTTTATAAAAGTAAGCTGTTATGCTTCAGTTATACAGGGCATTGGTGAGATTGCATTCCCAATACTGTATGCAGTTTGGGAACGTAGGAGTTAGGAGCAGAAATAGACAATTCAACCCTTGGAGCCTGTTCCAATCAGATCATGGCTAATCTCTTCCTGGTCTGAAATCCACCTCCCTACTTGTTCTCCATATCCCTTTAATGCTGTTTTTACCTCAAGCAAGTTTGTCAAGCATGAATTACCCTTCATAAAACCATGCTGACAATGATGGATTGACTCACTTGTTGAATAAAAATCTCTATTCAGCCTTGAATATATTTCAATAACCCAACTTCCTGTGCAAGTGAATTCCAACTTCCAGTGAGTCTCAGCTTCATTTTAATTGGGAGACCTTTTATTTTCAAACTGTTGTCCTATGAGTAGAAACATCCTCTCAACATCTACCCTGTTCTCCTGCTGCCCTTTCCCCATCCCTCAGAATCTTACGTTTTACTTTTTGTGACAGAGGATGCGAGATAGCTTTTGGTGATACTTGAGAGCTGAGTTTCCTTTTCTTATGCTAACTTTTTCAATATTTAGCCAGGTAAAGAGCCTTTGTTTCTTGCTCTGTTAGAAAGATGAAGGCATGCCTGGCAGTGCAGCATTCCCTCTCTTCTGTGTTTTGATCACAATGTTGATTTGGAATCTTGGAGCCACAGTGCTGTAGCCAGAAGCATATGCCAACCATGCAGAGCAACTTCCACAGACCTGAGCACACAGGTGCATATAGTAGGCAATACTCTGTCCTGTGTTTCACTGCCGTTGCTCATTGTTAACGCATCCTGACAATTCATCAGGAGCCATTAAACTTCTGAATGGCACAGAAATGTCAAATGAGGATTTGTTTAACTTTTCAGAAGATCCACACTGCTGTGAAATTCCTGACAAGTATCTTGGTTAAAATGGTGTCACCTAAAATGGTTTAAGCTCTGGTATGTCACTTCTTGACTTCTCTGTGATTTTAAAATTGTTCAAAGTGAAGGCAGGATCCAGCCAGAGGAGGATGGATCAGTTGGAATGTGATTACATTAGTTTGACACTGAGCATATTCCTGTGTCTTTACTTGCTTACTGTACAAGTTATACCATAAGCATGTGATGGATCAAATCTTTGGTTTATACTGTTAACTTGTAAGGTTCTGGAGGCTGATAGACACTATCAGTCTGTCATGTTGTGTTGGTAAACTGAAATGGTTCAAGTGATTGCTGAATCACTTAGGCGGCACATTACCACAGTGGTTAGCATTGCTGCTTCACAGCTCTAGGGTCCTGGGTTTGGTTCCTGGCTTGGATCACTTTCTGTGTGGAGTTTGCACATTCTTCTTGTGTCTGCATGGGTTTCCTCCCGGTGCTCCGGTTTCCTCCCACAGTCCAAAGATGTGCGCGAGGCCGTGCTAAGAAATTGCCTCTTAGTGTCCAAGGATGCGTAGGTTAGAGGTATAATATGTAGGAATGGGAATAGGGCCTGGGTGGGATTGTGTTCGGTGCAGACTGGGGCCGAAGGGCCTCTTTCTGCACTGTAGGGTTCTATGATATTCTATGATTTTATGAATCTCGAAGTGATATGATGCAGCATTTTTATAAATGTAAGATTCAAGCAAAACATTGCTGGAAATTAGAAATGAACAGAAAATTCTGGAAGTTCTTTGATTTGGCAGCATCTGTGGAGGAAGAAGCATCTGTTCATTTTCACTAACTTAGTCCTGAAAAAAAAATCATTGTCTTGGAATATAATCCTAAATATTTTCAACATTTTCTATTTTTATTTCTAAACTAGTCACAAAACATTTGTGGTAAAACGAGCATTTTTATTTTGACAAGACTTATTTAGACCCCCACCCTGGCCATCCCACCCCAGTATGGTATGTTGGTCTTCACTGCAATTGGACTTGAGTGCAAGAGCAAGAATGTCTTACTGCAGCTGCACAGAGCCTTGGTGAGGCCATGCCTGAAGTTTTGGTCGTAGGAGAGGCGCATTGGCACAGTGGTAAGCATTGCTACCTCACAGCACCAGAGACTCGGGTTTGATTCTCAGCTTAGGTTGTTATCAGTGTAGAGTTTTCTCCCCATGTCTGAATGGGTTTCCTCTGGATGCTCCAAATTCCTCCCACAGTTGAAAGATGTTAGGGTTATGTTGATTGGCCATGCTAAATTGCCCCTTAGCGTCAGGGGAACTAGCTAGGATAAATGTATGGGGTTATGGGATTGAGCTGGGTGGAATTGTTGTTGTTGCAGACTCGATGGGCTGAGCGGCCTTCTGCATTGTAAGATACTACGATTGGACGATTCTTATCTAAGAAAGGAAATATTTTCCATAAAGGGAGTGCAGTGAATATTCAGGCTGATTGTTGGGATCGCAGGATTGTCACATGAAGAAAGATGGGCCAGTTGATGCTATATTCACTGGAATTTAGAAGAATGAAGGGATCTGATTGAAATTTGTAAACTTCTGACAGGTTCACAGTCTCAGGGTATGAGGGAGGCCATTTGAACTGAGCTATAGAGATTTTTGTTTTGCCTAGAAGGTGGTGAGCCTCTGGAATTGTTAAACGCAGAAGGCTGGGAAGTCACTGAACATGTTTCAGAAGGAAATGGATAGTTTTCTGTGTATGCCATAATGGCGCTGAACCAAGGTGATTTCTTGCAAGCTGAGCCCAACATACCTTCTAATTCTATATTTTACTCTTGTCCTGTGCTTCTAATACATTATTCTAGTTCTTTTAAACTCTCCAACAATGCTTTAGTTGAATCTCTTGCCAATCTGGCAATCCTTAGGTGGAAAAAGTCTTTTCCATCAGACTTTTGAATGGACCTACCTCTCAATGCATTGATCTTTCTCCACACCCTAGCTATGAATGTAACATTGCACTCTGCATTCTCTGCTTTCCTTTGTACAGTATGTTTTGTTTGTATAGCGTGCAAAAATAATACTTTTTAACTGTAAACAAATATATGTGACAATAAGAAATCAAAATCAAGAAGTATGGGTACGACCCAGGAATATGGTGTTGAGATAGAGGGTCAACCATGGTCATAGCGAAAGGTATAGCAGGTCCAGAGGCTGAATGGTTTACTCCTGCTCCTATCTTTTACGTTTTTTACTTATGCTGAACTGATTTGTGATAAAATATATTGATATGTCACAAGAATCTTTCTTTACTGTTTAAAGGTAGCATCTGGAAAAGTTATCTTGAGGAAGCTGGATGACAGTATGGAGTTGCCAAACTACAGCAGGCAACTGATGCAGCAGTTGTACACCCTGAGAAAGGAGGAACTGTTCTGCGACTGCACTTTACTTATCGGAAGCACTCC
The DNA here is from genome assembly GCA_024679065.1 of Sphyrna mokarran. NCBI lineage: Eukaryota > Metazoa > Chordata > Chondrichthyes > Carcharhiniformes > Carcharhinidae > Sphyrna > Sphyrna mokarran. The sequence continues at coordinate 38,985,750 of JAGIQG010000028.1, read as the reverse complement.
ATTTAGAGCACACAAACTTGTACTGGCTGCCTCCAGTTTGCTCTTTAAATCTCTGCTGGACAACACAGACACAATTTCCATTGACCAGGCTGTTGTCTGCCCAGCAGAGTTTGCTGTTCTTTTGGAGATGATCTACACGGGGAAAGTTCCACCAGGGAAGCACAACTTTACAAAAGTTGTTTCTGTTGCTGACAATTTGCAAATGTTTGATATCGCTGTGAGCTGCAAAAACATCGTAGCAAATCTAATGAAGCACACTGCGGCAAATGAAATGTGTGTCTCTAGCTCTGCTGTAGGTGAAGCTGTACAGCATCTAGAGACACACAGTCCAGCAGACACAACTCAATATTGCGTACTGCAAGAATCCAACAAGATTGAAGAGCCTGTTCCTAATGTTACTGAAATAACTGGGACAGCTGAGCAAGACTTGTCTCTGGAAGGATTAACCTCTGCTGGCTTCGAAGGCTTAGAAAGCGCTGGAGTTGCACTCCCGTCTGAGGAGAATGTTCTCTCAGGTGATACTGATGATCCAAAACAAAGTGCTGAGCACCAAGAAGGTTTAGCAGAAAGCAATATCACTGACATCCAAGCTGTTAGTAACTCCCCAGTTTGTACTGAGGATGGAGAAATGATCTGTGAACCAGCCAAAATGAAAGGTATGCTATGGTATTGTAATGTTTTCCTTTGAATTGATCTTTGTAACCACAATTAGCAGATTATTTTAATCAATGACAAGTCATTCAGTGAGTTTCAGTCAATGAAGCAGTTGGGTTGATAGGAAATCTCTCTCAAAAATTTCCCAATTAGAGTTGGGAAAGAATTCTGTTGTTCCAACAATGAATATGTGTGTGCCATGTTCTAATTTTGGTTTACTATTCCAGGTCATTTTTTTGTAGCAGGCTGTTGGTGGGACCACATATAGTTTAAAGTTTAAAGGTTTATTTCTTAGTGTCACAAGCAGGCTTAAGTTAACAATGCAATGAAGTTACAATGAAAATCCCCTTGTTGCCCCACTCTGGTGCTTGTTCAGGTACACCAAGGGAGAATTTAGCATGGCCAGTGCACCTAACCAGTGTGTCCTTTGGACTGTGGTAGGAAGCTGGAGCACCTGAAGGAAACTGATGCAGACATAGGGCGAATGTGTAGACTTTGTACAGATAGTACTCCAAGCCAGTCTCTGGTACTGTGAGGCAGCAGTACTAACCACTGTGCTGGTCACCTTTAATAAAGGGCATAATTGAATTAAAAGGAGTTCAGAGAAGTTACACTTGATTCATTCCTGGGTTGGCATTTTATATGAAGAAAGGATGGACAGGTTGGGCCCATATTGGAGTTTAAAATGATCCTGAGGGGTGGATGCTGAGAGGACTTAAAAAAAAAATTAATTCATAGGATATGGACATTGCTGGCTGGCCAGCATTTATTGCCCATCCCTAGTTGACCGAGAGCAATTGAGAGTCAACCACATTGCTATGGCTCTGGAGTCACATGTAGACCAGACCAGATAACGATTTCCTTCCCTAGAGGGCATTAGGGAATGAGATGGGTTCTTCCAACAATTGACAAAGGGTTTCATGGTCATCAGTAGATCATTAATTCCAGATGTTTTTTTATTAAATTCAAATTCCACTACCTGCAGTGACAGGATTCAAACCTGGGTCTTCAGAATATTAGTTGAGTTTCTGGATTGATAGTCTAGTGATAACACCCACTAGACCATCACCTTCCCTCGTGAGAAAACTAGGGACACAACTTAAAAATAAGGTGGAGATGAGAACTTTTTTTGAAGTTTGTGAGTCTTTGGATTTTTTTTCCCTGCAGAGCGATTTTTAGCAATAAGAAGTCTCACAACACCAGGTTAAAGTCCAGCAGGTTTATTTGGTAGCAAACGTCACTAGTTTTCGGGGCTCTGCCTCTTTGTCATAGAATGTGGAGTTGAGGCCACGATTACATCAGGCATGATCTTACTGAATGGAGAGCAAACTCAAGAGCATAAATAATGGAATTTGGATGCTCCTATGTAATGCGCCAATGTTAGTTTATAAATTCTGTAATATTTGAACATTTATAGATCATCTTGAAGTCATTTTCCAATTCAGTAGAATGAAAGAGTTTGAGTTTATATGCCAGTTTTTTTTTGTCTCCAACATGTCGCAAAGTCAGTGAAACATTTTTGAAATGTAGTGTTAGTGGAGGTGCTGTATATGTTGCAATGCACCTTTAAAATTTGACACACTGCATCCATGGGACGGAAGATAGTGAAGAGAGTGGATGTTTAAATTAATAAATGCAATGCTTTGTCCTCACTCCTGACTCGTGTCTTATAGGCAAAGGCAGGAGTTGGAAAACAGAATACCATTTTGTCTGGCCGAGGGCTGTCAGCTTTGACTATCAGATATGATAGCTGTTGTGCCTTCTAAATTCCATTGTTCGTCCATTCAGGGATATCCTCAATGGCTGGTTCAAAGGCAACAGTAAACACACTGCTTTTGTTCCAGACATCCATGTGCCAGAACTGGAAAGATTGTGATATTTACAGGTTGTAACACTGTCTTGTATATGACAGTGTAACTCTCACCTGTGTCTGATCACCCTAAGAGAGCTGATTGGTCAGTGGTGAGTTAATTCACATGATATTGTTTTAATTAATACTTTCTTAAATCAGTTAAAAGTTAGCAGCTTTAATATTGTTCAGGGAATCTTGACATTGGTGTTAAGTGATCAAATATTTGAGTAGTGTATGTTCTGCGAGATGTGTTTAAAATGACCTGTTTTGCATTACCTGTGCCAAATTGGATTTTGTCAATATATTATGAAGCTTCTGCAGAGATAATTTTTTTTTGTTTCTGTGAGCAGAAGAGCCCAGGAATCTCCCAGAGCTAGAGTTCTTCTCGCAGCATAAACATGACCTAGCAGAGGCTGTTCAGGACCTGTGTGCTTTAGTGGATTCTGTGGTGAAATGTGATGACATCCCGCTGGCAGAGAAAAAGGTATTGATCAATATTTGATATCCATGTTTGAAACAATTGTCTCATTGCCTCTTCCTCTTGCTGTTTATTCTCACCCTTCCCGTACACAGGAAAATGCATTCGTCCCATCCTTGACCTTAACTGCTGTTTCCCGATTAAATGCACTTGCTCCACTCCTACCTCATTCCCTCCGTTAAAGAATGAACTAAACTTCTCCGATGTGAGGCTGGCAGGGTGAAGTGAGCACTGCAAAGAAAATCACTGAAGATAGATCGCTAGGATTCCATGTCGTGGATACATGATAAAAGTTTCCAAATGTTGATTACTTTACCGGTGTATAGATTTGGAAATAGTTAAGTCACTGGGGTAAAAGGTAGTATGGTGATTGATAAAATTTAACGTGTCCACCTGCTGTGTTCTGCTTCAGGTATTCTTAGACTGCTGTAAAGAGGCAGAAAGTGGTGAAGTTTTCTGCAGGTTACTGGATAAAGTTACAGAAGAGAAGACTTTGCAACTAGAAACCCTGATATTTGTGCTTGAGCAGAGCAAAGAAGCTTACCCAAGGCTGCAAACTGTGCTTCAGAACTTAAACCGAAACCTACCCATAGAACGCTTAATACTAACTGGTGAGTCTCTGTATCAGTAACTAATAGTTGCTTGTTAGTACTGAGCTTGAATGCTACTGAAAGAAAAAGAAATGTGCTGTTGAAGCTTTTTCTCTTGTACTCATCAGGACAGATGCTAAATTTCAAAGAGAAAAATCAATACATACATTTGAATATATGTAGCTTCTATCGTGTGTAAGTCAGCTATATTAATTACTCAGCACAGGAGGTAGTGGTGAAGTGTACTGTAACATATCCTCCACAAAGTACCAGAAAATAAGATTTCCAAAAAGAGAGAGTCAAATAGCCTCCTTCTGTGCTGGAACAATTCTGTGGCCACCCCTTCACATTCAATGGCATTACCATTGCTGAATTCCCCAGTATTAGCATGCTGGGGGGTTGCCATTGACCAGAAACGTAACTGAACTTGCCAAGTAAATACTGTGGCTACGAGAGCAAATCAGAGATTGGGAATTCTTTCCTCCTGAGTGCCCAAAGCTTGTCTACCATCTACAAGGCAAAAGTCAAGAATGTGATGGAATACTCCCCCCTTGCTTAGATGAGTACAGCTCCAACAGCAATCAAGGAGCCCGATGTCATTAAGGACAAAGTGGTTTTCTAGATTGGCACTGCAACCACCAACTTAAGCATTCACTTCCTCCACCACTGACACAGTGTAGAAGCATTGCTGCAACATGTCAAGTTGCTTTTGAAAGCAGCTGCCAAATCTGCAACCTCTAGCAAGTTGAAGGAGAAGTGCAGGATGTGAATGGGATCCTCACCAACTACAAATTCCCCTTCACGCTTGGAACTAGTTTGCTGTTCCTTCACTGTTGCTGGCTCAGAATCCTAGACTTGTTTCCTCATAGTACTCCAGGTGTATCTAAACCCACATGTACTGCAGTACTTCTGCCACCACCTTCTCAAAATAATTTGGGATGGGTGACAAATGCTGGCCTAGCCAGTGATGTCCACATCCAATAAAAAAAAAGTGAAGGAACTTTCTTGCTTGTTAAAAGCATGCCACAGGACCTCTCACATCCACCAGAAAAGGCAGCGGGATCTTGGTTTAATATTTCATGCGAATGAGGACACCTCCCCCTGTCGTGCAGTTGGAATGTCATCCTACATTGTATCCAACTCTCTAGAATGGGACTTGAACCCATGACCATCAATTGAGAATGCTACACTGAGCAACAACTGATGCATGAAAGAATATACAGTTATGAAGTTGTTTTAAATTGTAGTTATGCAGTAATTCAGAAAAGCATGGTAAGGTAGATGATTGTTGACTGAGGGCTAAATATTGACTGGGGCATTGGGAGACTTTGCTTACCTTTCTTTGAATAGTGACTTGGGATCTTTTACGTCAGCTGAGTGAAACCACAGTGCATCACTGTAGAATTTATTTTCTTTCTATCCTGTTTTAGGCTGGGCTGAGATTTGCTTACATTTTTAACCAGCCTTTCTGAATCTTTTCTAGCTTTAAAACCACTTTTGAAGTGTGGACATTCATCTATTCTAACATAATTCCCAGCATCCAGTCAATGCCTCAGTCAAGGGCAACATGGTGGCGTAGTGGTTAACACTGCTGCCTCACAGTGCCAGGGATCTGGGTTCAATTCCAGCCTCAGTCTGTTGTCAGTGCAGACTAAATGGGACAAATGGGCTTCTGCACTGTAGGATTCTATGAATGTTATAGAACTAATTCCATTCAGAAATCTTTACATTTTTAGTTCAATCTTGTGATTTGTTAAAGCAGATATGTTTGCAAATTCTAAAGAATGTAATCATTTCCAAATCTGGATTTTCTAATGTGGTCCAGTTTATACCGGAATATTAGAAATGGGTGTTAGGTGAAGTGTGGTATTTGAATCCCATTTTGAGGCGAGCACTGTGTGCATCCTGAAGTTCAGATCTGAGCAGGTCCAAGCTGAAGAACGCATAAGGAGGAATAGGAATCAGGGGCTTAAGAGCCAGCAGACAAAATTAAAGGGAAAAGAAATTGGAAATCAAGCACAAGCCTACAACTTGTGCAACCCTGGAGCTGAATGGAGCTGAAGCTGAATGAGATATTTGCTCTGTGCCATTCCACAGTCTTTCTCCCTTAGGCCAGCATCACAGCAAGGAAGGAGCTAGGTTCAATGTTCTGACTGTAGTGGATCAACCCTGTCACTGAATGTGCCAGCACAATGCTGCATGGCAGCTACAAGTCACCTTGCAGATCTCTATCTCACTCAGACTGTGTGCGGGCAATTCCCCACGGAGTTGTGCCTGTAGGAATGATTGAAGCCTATCATGGCAAACTGACTGACTGCCCAAGTGTGCTGTTCTCATTGGAGCATGATGTACTGCAATTCTGAAGAAACATCCAGCATTATTATGGCTAGTCAAATGGATAGCAAGCTAACAGATAGTTTGAATATTTGTCATCCAAGCAGATTGTGCTGTGCTCCTAATCTTTCCTGATCTCTAAATCATTGTTAGCCAGAGTAACATCATGATGAACAGCAGTCAGTGGTAAGTATCCAGATTACATATGTAGGCACTAAGGGAGGTGATAGGACAGATATTAGAATCTTAAAGTGCAGTTCAAAAATGTTTTCTATAAACTTTTCAATAAATAAGTTTTAGCAAAGGTTGCTAGTATGTGTACATCTTTATCAGACACTGACTTCAGGCAGTTGAAAAATATACATTTTAATTAGGTGTGCTAAAATGTTACTTTCACATAAATTGACGATTTCTGAAACTGAGGAAGATAGTGTACAACATATGGGATCTAGTTAGAAAGGGTTCATGTGAAAGAGTGAGAATCCTGAAATCAACTTTTAGATATCCTTGGGTAAATACTATGACTTTCTATCCAAAAATGGATTTGCTATAAAGTTGTATGGGTGTTACTTAAAGGAAATTGAATGACAGAATGATACAGTGCAGAAGCAATCATTCAGCTCATTATACCTTGGCCAATGGTATTAGAGCTACGGAATTGCAGTAGTATTTCTTGTCTTCTTTCTCCGATGTCCTACAGTTACTTTTATGAGAGATTGTTTCCCCTGACCAGAAAATGTAAAACCCAAGGGGACAACCTCAGGAAAAGGGGCTGATAATTTAAGACAAAGATGAGGAAAAACATTTTCACTTGAAGGAATTGATAATAGTGTTTTATTGCTATAGGTTTTTTATGTTTAAAGGCCTGGTTTAACGTTAAGTTTTATTTGAAATGGCAATTGATATGTCCATTGGGAATGCAGCTCAGATGTTTAGAGAACAGGATAATTACTCATTTTAGTCATGTTGTGTTTACTTAGGAGAGAGCTAATGAACGTGTTCACTAATTGTTTACAAAAAAAAAGTCCCTGGTGTTTTTTGTTAAAGGAATGTGGATTTAAGTATGCAGGATCATGTGACAATGTGGTTAATGTGAGGAGCTAGGTATGTGGCAGAGATGAGCAGCTTTTGAGTTCTGAGGCACATGAACAGATGGGGTATAGAGGGATACAGACAGTTGGCGTCAGTAGGACAATGTGATCAGCGCAGACTTGGTGCCCTGAAGGGCCTGTTCTTGTGCTGTACTGTTTGTTCCAGCTAGGGTTTGTTTTAAGATAGAGATTTATAAGCTACTCTCTCCACAAAATCTCTCTCAAAACTTCACGACTGTTTACATTCATTATAGCAAGTACATTTATGGTTGCTAACTGTTTTTAAGGGGTCCGTAAGAATGTTTCTTATTTGGAACTGAAACATTAATAAATTAGAAATTAGATTTGTTTATTTTTGTTTAAATGTTGTTCAACAGGTAATGGGCTGCTTCTTGTTAGAGTTACAGTTATAGTGAGGGATAGGAATCAAATTGAAGTGACTGGGAGAGAAGAGGTTAGTTCACAAATAGAGAAAGCTTATTGACAGTGTGAGAGGGAGGATAGGCAGGTACTAGAGAAGGAGAACGCGCTTTTCGAAGGTTTGAGATATGCCTATTTTAACACAAGGAGTGTTGTGAACAAAGTGGATGAGCTTAGAGTGTGGATCACTGCTTGGAAATATGATGTGGTGACCATTAGAGACTTGGATGACTCAGGGACAAGACAGGTTACTTCAAGTGCCGAGTTTGATGTTTCAGAAGGGATAGAGAGGGAGGAAAAAGAGGTGGTGGAGTGGCACTGTTGATCAGAGTGTGACGGCTGCAGAAAATATGGATGCTATGGAGAGATTGTCTGCGGAGTCTCTCTGGGTGGAGGTTAGGAACAGGAAGGAGTCAATAACTTTACTGGATGTTTTCTGTAAGCTGCCTAATAGTAACAAGGATGTTGAGGAGCAGATTAGGAAGCAGATCCTGAAAAGGTGTAATAATAATACAGTTGTCGTGATGTGAGATTTTAATTTCCCAAATATTTATTGGAATCTCCATAGGGTAAGAGGTTTAGATGAGGAGGAGTTTATTAGGAGTGTTCAGGAAGGTTTCTTGACACAGTATGTGGATAAGTCTACAATGAATTAACTGTGCTCAATGCTTCATACTTTTCTGAGATTGTTCCACAAGATTCACAAAGTTTCTCACCTCCAGCTACCAACACCATTCCAACTCTTCCACAAACAGTTAGTATCCCCTAAGCTGGTGCTGTACCTGCATTCTCTGAACTGCAGTCCCCAATTGCAGTGAGCTATAAATGGCTCCCAAGGCTCTTCCTGAGCCCTATACCTCTCTGTAATGGAACCAGTGACCTTCTGCTGTTTTCTCATCTCCCCAAAACTTCTGAGACGTAATTACACCAAATGACTCCCGGGACTTCTCAATGACTTGCACACCTCACCAATGCAAACTACCATTCTCAGCTGGACCAATGGCTCTTAGGTCATCTTTTGGATCGACTGCCAGAAGCCTGCTAATAGCAGCACCTTTTGGATGTCTAGCCTCTTGTCCTGCTGCAGAATACTCAGATAAATTGAATTCATCAAATCTTATGTTCCACCCATCTCTGTGATGAAGTATCCTTTTTGCTTAAAACTTAAATTTAGCTGTAATTTCACATTTTATCGGGTCACTGAAACAGCTGTGTCAAACTATTTTACCTTTTCTTTTAGCTCAATCAAAGCAGAAGGATTCGCAGGTGTTGACTGTTCCTGAGCTGCTTGGTCTATACGTTTCCAGTCTTCGGTTGGCATGGTTAGGGTGCAGAATTTACTGTGTGAGGAAATGCCGAGATCGTTCCAGGAAATGATGCAGCATGTTGGAACATTAACATGTCCGTGCTGCAATGAGTCGCTTTTCAATCAATTATGACGCTAAAAGATTTTTGTCTGTGCGTGCATTTCCTGTCCTAAAAAAATCTTGTCACTGTCTTTGGACATTGTGGGCTAACATTGAGCGTATGTCTGTGGAATTGACCATTGTAAAAAGTTTTGAATATGCTGTAGTTACAGGCTGCTGTCAGTAAGTGGTGATGTAGTTCTACTGCTTCTTGTATTCTGTGTTACACCATCTGAAATTTCGAGAGAAGCTGCTTTCTTGTACTGATTACAATTAATATTTATGGAAAAGAAAATGCAGGATCTGCAGTAACTGTACTGACTTTTGTTGCTTAACTGATTTTTCACATTTTGTAGCCAGGATAAATATTGAGAATGTAATGCTGTAGCAATTTCACCTTCTTGTGCAAGACTTGTTGCTTTAGTTCATATAAATTATTGCTGGAACATTTTCTTTTGTTTAGATTAGTACTTATGTTTCTGAACTCCTTGTTATTATCTGGAAGCAGTGCAGACCACTTTGCAATTTGGATGATGAAAGCTCTGGGCAGATCCTGCACAGGGTGTAAGTTGGCAGTTAAATGAGAATTATTAGGAGAATTTTTTTAAGATTGAAGTGGCCATGCATTTAATTGTTGGAATTTAAGGGAAAGGTCTCTCTACCCTGCCTGCCCCTTGTTCATCTGCCACATTTCAACAAGATACATACTTTTTGTTTTTTATATAACGTGTTTTTATACATTTTTTTATAGCGTACAAAAACATTTGTGAATAAGAAGACGCTCAGTAGTGTAAATGTCTCATCCATTTGTCTTAATGTTAATTCTTGAGACTGTTCCTGCCTGGTTATTGTTCTCATAGAATCATAAAACCATACAGTAGAGAAAGAGGCCTTTTGGCCCATCAAGTCTGTACCAAACACAATCCCAACCAGGCCCTACCCCCATATCCCTACATATTACACCCACTAATCCCTCTAACCTACGCATCTCTGGACAGTAAGGGGCAATATTTTAGCATGGCCAATCAACCTAACCCACACATCTTTGGACCGTGGGAGGAAACAAGAGTACCCGGAAGAAACCCACGCAAACGTGAGGAGAATGTGTGAACTCCAGACAGACAGTGTTCTGTAACAGCAAAGCTGTAAAAAAAAAACCTTTGAGAGCTTCTATCTCATGAGGATGTTTCAGGCCAGTGCACATCCAACGACCTGCTCCAAAAACTCAGCTCACGTTTTGATAGCTGTGATTAAATTTCCCCACAGCAGCTAAGGCAATTTACAACATTTTAAAGCAATCAACTTTTTAAACTTGGGAGTCTCTGGGAAGTGTGTAAATAGATGATGATATTGATGTACTTGTTTTTATCCTACAGGTGTTTTGGTCCACTTTGTTGTCTAACGAGGGGCATACACGCGATGGGTCGCGAGAGAGCTGCTCTTGGATTTTTTTCGAGAGTATCCTAGTGCTTCACGTCGTTAGTGTACGCTTGACCTGGACCATTTGATGGGCAACACGACAGCTCAGTGACTATCGCTGTGCTGTGCAGATACATGGATTTGGGCCTGTGTCTGTGGGAGTTTGCGCATTCTCCCCGTGCTTGCGTGGGTTTTCTCCGGGTGCTCCGGTTTCCTCCCACATCCCAAAGATGTGCTCTTAGGCTAATTGGCAAAACAAATTCTCCCTAAATTGTCTCAAATTTGGTTTTCAATCCATAGATCTATAAACATGGATAGGGATCGCGGGGAGAGGTGGGAACATTGGGATGGTGGCGCGGGCTCGTTGGGCCGCAGGGCCTGTTTCCCGTGCTGTTTTATTCTTTGTTTTAAATAAAACCACCTATGGTATTTTGAAAAAATAGCCAATCTGCCTTATCTTACAAGGTTAAATTGTAAGGTGACGGTGATGGCAGTCATTAGAGAGAGAGGACTATTTGATATTTCTAAATTAAACATTAGAAGTATTAGCAGTCAAGCATTTTCAATTTGCCAACATAATCACAAAATAAAAATTAATGGTTCAAGACTTGCCTTTCATTATGCTTGTTAATGGGTTGAGGTAATATTTTCATCTGTTTGTTTGTCCATTTGCCTGGCTCCAAAATGAACAATATTAGTTAAGCAGCATAAGTCATATTTGCAGGACTGCATTTAACTTCTCATCGGAAACACAGCATATCCAACAATGCAGCACTCCCTTTGTCCTCCAGTGAGAATGTAGAGATGTTGTGCTTAAGTCTCTGGACTGGAACTTTACAGCTGTCTAGTTCTGAAGCAAGTATCCTTCCATTAACTTGTGTTGTGCATACAGCCCTAACATTACTGAGAAGAATATAGGTTATTCCTAAATTGTACTAACCAGGGATTCGAGACATTTGGGAGTGTATGTCTGACATCTGACAATTTGTTATTTTTGACCCATATCCAGAAATGTCATTGCTGGTTCAGAGGGTTGTTTGTGGAAGCCTTGGGAGTTAGACTGATACAAGAGAAACCAAGAGGATTAATATTATAAAAGCGAAATACATAGTATGGACTCTGGAAGCCTGAAGTAAAAGCAGAAAATATTCAAAATAACTGGGCAGGTCTGGCAGCATCTGTGGAGAGAGGAGCAGAGTTAATGTTTCAGGGTTATAATCTTACAGATGAATGTGTATAATATTGGGCCCAATTTTACCATTTTCATCTTCAGTGCTGTTTCTGGGCGTAGACTTAGAAATCTGCTTTCAGGCACCACTATATGAATTCAGCCTGGAAAAAAAGTTGTGGGTCTGAATTGCTCTGTGGGTGGGGCTTAGTGTGCCTGAAATGATTGGAGCTCTGAGCTGCGCACGCGTAGTTAGAAAAAAATTTGAAAAGCGCGCCTGTGTCAGATCACTCCGGGCTGGAGAAAGTGGCCCAGGAGCAAAAAGCAGGAGCCATGGCTCCCACACACATCATTGTACCCCTTATCCACTCATCCCGCTATCCAGTTACCCCCTGCCCCCACCAATCACCCTCAGAGTGGGAGTGGATCCCCCACCCCACCAGAGATCCATCTGCACCCCCCTCACCAGTGAGCAATCGTCCACTCCCCCCCCACCCCCAGAGAGCGATTTGCTCTCCCAACTTTACCACTTTGGTCAAATGACAATCTGCGCAGTCGCGGGCACGTTAATGGCCTCACGCCTGACTTTTCCATGTTTTCGCACCTGTCTCTGGGTGTAACACAGTGGTAAAATCAGGCCCATTATCTTACATAGAAACATAGAAGATAGGAGCAGGAGGAGGCCATTTGAGCCTGCTCCAACATTCGTTATGATCACAGCTGATCGTCCAACTCAATAGCCTCATCCTGCTTTTTCCGCATAATCTTTGATCTCATTCGCCCTAAGTGCTATATCTAACCATCTCTTGAATATATTATCTTCATCTGGCTTAGTGTGAAGGAATGACTTTACCTTTGATTCAAGCCTTGTTTGTTCACAGATTGGCTTCTGTATCTCATTTTATTTGGAGCTGATGAATTGGTTGTTTCTAATACTTAGGTTGGATTGATAGTGAAGATTTTCTGCTCAACCTTTACTTACACAAAGTGGAGGTTCTGGAATGTGTTACAGACCTGAACCCTTTATTGGATTGCCTGGCCTCTGCTGAAGGAATGGTTTCCAGTGAGGAGGAAAGAAAGGTCATTTTCCTTGTGGTGTTGTATTTATTTAACCAGCCAGTTTTGAAATGTTTTACCTCCTGTCTGTATTGAAAAGGAAAACACAGGAAGAAATCTGTGTTTACTCCAGTCCAACACTGGCATCTCCACATCTTGAAAAGGAAAGTCAACCTCAATCTGTTCTCTTCGGTAATCTGAGACTGAAATAACTCTTTTTCCTTTAGAGATACAGAAGTGAACAACATGAGGTCATTCAGTCAATCATATCTGGTTGGCTGTTTGCTAGAGCAATCCAAAACAAGTCTTGCTGGCCTGCCCGCTCCTCATTTCTCTAACATAGAATCAGATGATTTTCTACTTTGATCTTAAAAGATCAGATTATTTCGGCCTCATCTACTCTCTCTGGAAAAGCATTTTATGCTTTCACAATTATCTTCATTAACAGTTCTTTTAATCTCTCACTTTACTGTTTAATTAATGACGTTGTTATTATTCAATAATTATCTTACCTTCTTCGTGCTATCAAAATCTTTGATGCTTTTAAAAACTTCTATTATGTCTTGTAAGCCTTCACTGCTCGAAAAGGTAATGGTGCAGTTTTTCAAGCCTTTCCTCGTAACACCAGGATATCACTCTGATGGAACTATGATTTTATTAGTTTTAATAAAACTAATAACAGTTTTATTAGTCTAAACTGCAGGTCGTACTCTAATTCTAGCTTACAGAAGTGATCAAGGCCCAAATTTATTTAAATCTGTTCAATCACGGACATTTTCTTTAGGGTATCTATCAGCCTGCCTTTTTCTAATTGAGTGCCGAGTTTGCGACCTACTCTTGGCTAACTCACAAATATTGCCAATGTAACTGTATTTGCATTTATTTAATGTTGTTCGTTAAATCAGCTTGCAATAGCTGAATAGCTAATGAAATAAGCTTTCAAAGTGTCAGTCAAGCCAGTGAACTTTCATTGGCAGAGCTATCGTGAGTCGATTTGGGAATAAACTTGTGGCTTAGTCCAGTAGTTCACACTCGAGAACTAATAGACCATCATTTCAGTATTTTTACACCTGCTTAATGTTTTCTTGCAGATGTTATTGAAATGATATTGTGCCTATGCAGCACATCCAAGTTTATTTTAAATAGTAATGTGCTTGAAAGATTTTACCCTGCTCGTGATGTTGCCCTGAGAATTAAGTTACTAATATATTAAGAAGTTAACTGAGCCAAGGATTTCTTTCCAATTAGGTTCAGTGCCAAACATCAGAAACCAGCAAAAGATTGAATGCATGAAGCTTAATTTAAAATTAGCAGACATATAGAAGACACAAAAATCACCTGGTGTAGGAACAATAATAAACAATTATGGAATGAAATAGTTCATGTTATTTACCCTTTCAGGAAATGATTTGAGTATAGAATAAAGTTTGATTTGTTATATTTGATAGAAATAGACTGTTCGGCCCACTGATCTATGCTGGTGTTAAACCTAGCTTTCCTTAAAGGCATGCGTATTTCAAATTAGCCACTCCCTGTGCAAGCAATCTCTCCGTAAACATTTTTCTGAATTCATTATTGCAATTTTTAAATAACTAATTATTTATGGCCCCTAGTTTTGGACTCCCAGTAAATGGAACCATCTCTGCGTCTAACCTGTCAATCCCCTATGTCGTTTTAAAGACGTCTATAACATCAGCATTCATTTTTCCAGATGAAACAATGCATAGGTTTTGGTTGCTTCATCATCTCTATATTTCTAGCACATCAATTTTTCCTTATGTGGCTCAATATCTTTTTTTTGTAATATGGATATCAAAACTGTATTCAAAATGTAACTGAGTACTGTTTAAACAATTGGTGTGTATAGCATGAGTGCAGATGAATTGGACCTTTTCTTCAGAAAATGTATTGTTTCCAGATTGTCCTGTTACTTCCGAGACCTGTAGTTATGGTTGTTAATGTGTTGATGTTTAGGTGGTTGTGGAATGCTGTCAGGGTGGGACCGCCAGAGGCGCCATGGCTAAGTTATTGAAGAGAGACTGCTCAGCGCTGTGACTGCAGTAAATCTTCTCCAGACAATGAAAGAGGCTTACCCTATACTGCAGTCCTTACTAAGGACTCTCACAGAACCAGCAATGGCTGCAAAGTCAGGTCAGTTACAGGAGAATCTCCTGAAGAGACCGATGGTGATTCAGTGAAGTCGATGAGTACAAAATATTGTAGTAAATTGGTGAGCTGCCACAAAATACTTTAATCAATTTAAAATGGTCTCATTGAAATGTGCAGAATTATTTGCATCAACCCTATCAAGTTTTCCAAGAGGTTTTCCCTTCCAGCTAAAGAATATAGATCATAGGGTCAGGGTAAAGGGCCAGCCACTCAATACTGAGATGAGGAGAAGTGAATCTTTGAACCCTTTAGAGCTGTGTGAGCTGTGGAATCTTGGTCATTGAGTATATTTTGGTTTTTATACCCTGAGAATTGAATGACGATATAGTGGGAAAGAGATAGAAGATCAGCAATGGTCTTATTTAATGCTTGAGCAGATTTGAGGCGTATTGAGATTTCTTCTATTGCTGGCATAGATTAGTGCAGCAGTAGCAAATTATTTTTCCCCAAGCCTGTGTAACTTACAACTTCTAGCAATACATATTTCTTTTCTGTTGTTAATTGTTAGATTTATTCTTCAACAAATACATATAGCATTTCAAGCACCCCCCCCTCACCCCCGCCCCCCAAATTCAAAATCTGTAGTGTGTTTTTGCTGTCTTCTGGAGTCACGGAGGATCATGTGAGGAATGAATAGAATTTCTAGTGGACTTTTAACTGCAGAGGATTATTGCTGAAAAAAGAGGCAAGTTATCAAAGTTTGCTGTCTTGCACTCATCAGGACAGTTGCAAGAATTTCAAAGGGAACAAACATGTTCCATGAGAAAAGGGTGTTTTGTGCATTATAAATTTTTGTTTGCTTCAAAATTTAGAATTCTTGCATCTGTTCTGATGACTGCAAGAGAAAAGCTTCTTTTTCTTTTCAGCAACATTCAAGTTCTGTATTACCAAGGGACAGTTTGAAGAGGGTTTGATCCTGAGGCACGCCATGTATTTATCTGGAAATCTGTGCGAGTAACACAAGTAAGTACTGTGCGAGTAATCACTTCTTCTTTGATAGAACAAGCAGAATGCACCCATCAGAATAGTCTGAAACCCCAAAAATATATGAACAGGTTAAAAACCATCAAAAGGAACAACAGCCATTGGACACTTGATGATCTGGTGGATCATGAATGAATACTTGTGTGATAATACTTCACTATTGATATAAACATATGTAATACTTTTCTGTTTAAGGCAAATGTTTAAAATTTAACTTTGTGTTACGATGCTGGAAAACATTTAGATTTGGTGCTAAGACGGCAGGATAATTTCTAATTTTAGCCATATAGGCCCAAATTTTACCGCCCCACTTGCCACAGGAATCGGAGTGGGTGAGGGATGGACCATACGAAGATCTGTTGACCTCAGGCAGGATTTTGTGGTTTTGAGACGAGTGAGGCCATAAAATCCTGCCTGTAGTGCTTGTCAAGATAGAACTAATGAACTTTTGTTTACAGAAAGGAAAAGGAGTGTGGTTCTAGGTAGGTATTGTCATGTGATGCTGTGTGCTAGGCCTGTAGCAGAGTGCAGCTTCTCAGTTCTAGCGGGGGTTTGGTTATATAAGCTGTGCTGAAACTCATTCTGTCTGAAAACTTCAAGATTAACTACATTCATTATAGCAAGTATATTTATGAGTGCTAACTGTATTCAAAGTGACACCGTAAGTCTGTTAGAGGAAGGTTGCTTATTTGGAGCTGAAACAGTAACAAGTTAGAAACTAAATTCATTTCCTTTCATTTTTAAATATTGTTCAACTGTTAATAGTTAAGCTGCTTCATTTGTTAGAGTTATAGTGAAACGTGTTATTAAATAAAGTTTGTTTTACTGTAAAATATCTTTGATTTATTAATGGAATAACTTCTGGAGTGCAACATCATATCCTCACATTTATGCCAAAACAGAAAAATTATTGGGGTTTAGTTTGGCTTCTGAATGTAATTTGCGATTCTAGTCCAAGACTCTAACATTTGGATATAGCAGTAAATATGCTTACGAAACATAGCTTAGTAATGTACAATATCATCTATACCGAAAAGCAGTTATATAATAGTTTATAGCCTGCCAGCCTCTGCTGTAAGGGTGTTATTAGATTTTAACCAGATTGCATCTGACACATGCAAGTACAAAAAATGACTCTAACTTCAGGTTCTTGTCCACTTATAGTTACAGCTCTGTTCATGGAGTGATGATAAATAGAAAAAGCAAGGAGTCAATGTGACTCTGTATGGACAAGAGAACATGATTGTAATGGAGTTAAAGAATTCTGGATCAATAGCGGATAAAAGAGGAGCATTGTAGATCAAGGACAAATAGAAACCATTTGGGCTTATTTTGCTCTGTAGAAAGAGAGATCAGTGCTTGATCATTTAGCTGAAATTACATAAGCATGTACAGGATTAACAAGGAGATATTTCTGTGTATCAGCAGTGATATTGGAATGTTTGCTATGGGGAGGAGAAAAAAAACAATATGTTACTGGGTACATGTGGGACTCGTGCATGACTCAAATTAAGGTGTGGCACAGTACCTAGCACTACTACCTTGCAGTGCCAGGGACTTGGGTTCAGTTCCCCAGCTTGTGTCACTTCTGTGCAGTACCTGCATGCATTTCTTCCGGATACTCTGATTTCTTCCCACAGTCCAAAAGATATGCTGGTTAGGTGTATGAGCCATGCTGAATTCTTCCTCAGTGTATCCAAATGGGCACTGGAGTGTGACAATTAGGAGATTTTCACACTAACTTCACTGCAGTGTCAATGTAAGCCTACTTGAGACACTATTAAATAAACTTTAACTTTAAACTTAAAAAAAAATTCATAGAAACTATATAGGGGGAGATTGATGGTGACCTATGATGCTCTATAATGAGTAGAGGAGGTTGTAGTTAGAAAACCTTAAAAGTAGGTAGCACAGTGTGCTTGAGTTGAAGTCAGACTCAAGAAGAATGCAACAGAAATTCTCAAATTTAAGAAGATTAATGCAATAATTAAACTGAAGAGATTAAGAGACAGGACAGACAAGCTAAAATAGAAAATTAAGACTATTTATAAGACTTAGTTCTTTTATGGAACATTACTGGCTGGAAAAACACATTGCCCATCCCTAATGCCCTTGTAATCCACTGCCTTGAACTGCTGAAGTTCATTTGGTGTAGGTACATCCACTGTGCTGATAGGAATTGCCAGATTTTAATCCAGTGACAGTAAAGGAATAATAAAATAGTTCCAAGTCAGGATGACATGTCACTTGGAGAGGAGCTTGTAAGTAGTGGTGTTTCCATGTATCTGCTGCCCTTGGCCTTAGATATGGTAAATGTTGAGGGTCCAGAAGGGGCTGTTGAATGAGCTTTGGTGAGTTACTGCAGTGCAGCTTGTAGATGGTGCACATTACAGCCATCCTGCATCTGTGAATGGATTGAATATTTGAGGTGGTGGATGGAGTGCTAATTAAGCCATTGTTCTGGATGGTGTCAAGCTTCTTGACTGTTGTTAAAATACTTCCATTTTTATTTTTAAACAATGACTGGGCACCTAAATAAACTGTTGGGTTCTGAACGATCCCAAGGGTCACTAATTTTCCAAGGCATGGAAATTTGTGTGTGTCCTCAATACAAGTTTGTGATCAATTGTAGAAGTACAATTTTCTGTCAGGGAGCTTGATCTTCAGTATGCAGAGTTTTTGGTAGTATTACAAAGATTGGTCTGTAAGCTTGGGAAACATTAAACAGCTGTAACTTTGAAGTGGATCATAAATTCACTGAATAAGAAGTGAAAGATATTCATGAGAACCGTTGACTGTGCAGCTTGGAAGCTCCCAAATAATGTGGAACAATTGAGGACGAATTAAGTAATCTTGGATGTTGGACTGAAATGTTGTTTAAAGTATGTAAGTAAAAACATAAGACTGGGTTAGATGGGGGAAATTGCAAATATAATCTAAATATTAAACTAAAGACAAAACACGAGAAATCTCAGTATTGTTGAATATTTACTGAAAAAAGTCATTTGCATATGTGACAGCAGTAGAAAAAGAAAGCATTATTAAAAGTGTATTACTAGAGAGAGAGATCATACAGTGACTGCAGATTTATACAAATAACATTTTTCCTATTCCACCCACTAGCTGTAGCGCAGTAAGATATCCACACACTGGAGGCAATGCAGTAAAGCACAACTAAACTGATAGCTGAGCTGCAAAACTGAGTTTTCAGAAACTCAATCTGTTCTGCTGGAAAAGGATGGAATATTCAAAGAACAAAACAGCACCGTAAACAGGCCCTGTGGCCCAATGAGCCTGCGCCGCTACCTCGATGTTCCCAGTTCTACCCATGATCCCTGTCATCCTTGTCTATGTTTGTAGATCTATGCATTAGAACCAAATTTGAGACAATTTAGGGAGAATTTGTTTTGCCAATTAGCCTAAGAGCACATCTTTGGAATGTGGGAGGAATGATGTAAAGATGCCGGCATTGGATTGGGGTGGTAAGAACTCAGTAAGAATTTAGCAACACCAATTTTTAATCCAACCGATTTATTTGATAGTAAAATTGCGAGCTTTCAACACTCCGTGTCTTCCTCAGGCAAATGCAGTGTTCTGGTCTGCAATAGCACACATCAGCACAGACAGTCAGAGATTGCTGATTAGAATGCGAATCCTTACATCTAACCTGCTATTCAAGTGTTAAAGTGGCTAACAATGTGTGTGAAGGGAATCCTGAGCATTGGTTAGAGAATTGTGTATTTTCTCCAGACAGCACAGTAAGTGAGGTTTTTTGCTAACCCAGGCAAGTTACGGGGGTTACAGATAGTGTGTCATGAAGCCAAGATCCCTGTTAAGACCGTCCTCATGTGTGCGGAACTTGGCTATCAGTCTCTGCTCAGCGACTCTGCGCTGTCGTGTATCACGAAAGCCCCCTTGAAGAACATTTACCCGCAGGTCGGAGGCCGAATGCCCATGACTGCTGAAGTGTTCGCCCACAGGAAGGGAACTGTTTTGCCTGGTGATTGCTGAGCGATGCTCATTCATCCACTGTCGTACTGTCTGCATGGTCTCCCCAATATACCATGCTTCGGGACATCCTTTCTTGCAACGTATTAGGTAGACAACATTGGTCGAGTGGCAAGAGTATGTACCGTGCATCTGGTGAATGGTATCCTCACGTTTGATGATGCCATCCATGTCTATGATCCGGCATGTCTTGCAGAGGTTGCTGTGGCAGGGTTGTGTGGTATTGTGGTCACTGTTCTCCTGAAGGTTGGGTAGTTTGCTGCGAACAATGATCTGTCTTCAACATATCATTGATGACGATGAACATCTCGCTCGGGCCATCCCCACCCCCCCCGCTTCTTGCTTTCAGACAACTGCACAACCTCAAACAGATCATTGTTCGCAGCAAACTACCCAAACTTCAGGACCTTCAGTGACCACAATACCACACAACCCTGCCACAGCAACCTCTGCAAGACATGCCGGATCATAGACGTGGACGACATCATCAAACGTGAGGATACCATTCACCAGGTGCATGGTACATACTCTTGCCACTCGACCAACGTTGTCTACCTAATACGTTGCAAGAAAGGATGTCCTGAAGCATGGTATATTGGGGAGACCATGCAGACACTACGACAGCGGATGAATGAGCATCGCTCAACAATCACCAGGCAAAACAGTTCCCTTCCTGTGGGCGAACACTTCAGCAGTCATGGGCATTCGGCCTCCGACCTGCGGGTAAATGTTCTTCAAGGGGGCTTTCGTGATACACGACAGCGCAGAGTCGCTGAGCAGAGACTGATAGCCAAGTTCCGCACACATGAGGACGGTCTTAACAGGGATCTTGGCTTCATGACACACTGTCTGTAACCCCCGTAACTTACCTGGGTTAGCAAAAAACCTCACTTACTGTGCTGTCTGGAGACAATACACAATTGTCTAATCAATCCTCAGGATTCCCTTCACACACATTGTTAGCCACTTTAACACTTGAATAGCAGGTTAGATGTAAGGATTCGCATTCTAATCAGCAATCTCTGACTGTCTGTGCTGATGTGTGCTATTGCAGACCAGAACACTGCATTTGCCTGAGGAAGACACGGAGTGTTGAAAGCTCTCAATTTTACTATCAAATAAATCGGTTGGATTAAAAATTGGTGTTGCTAAATTCTTACTATGTGGGAGGAAACCAGAGCACCCAGAGAAAACCCACGCAAGCACGGGGAGAATGCACAAACTCCCACAGACACAGGCCCAAATCCATGTGTCTGCACAGCACAGCAGTAGTTACTGAGTTGTCGTGTTGCCCATCAAATGGTCCAAGTCAAGCATACACTAACGATGTGAAGCACTAGGATACTCTCGAAAAATCCAACCCATCACGTGTATGCCCCTTGTTAGACAACAAGGTGGACCGAAGTACCTGTAGGATAAAACAAATATATCAAATATCATCGACAATTTATACACTTCCCAGGGAACTCCCAAGGCTCATGATTCCCATTTTAAATCAGTTTTCTATACCCCTCCAGTCCCATTCTGTTCATCTAAATATTTCTTAAATAACTCCAGAGTACCTGCCTCCACCACTTTACTTGGCAGCGCATTCCATACCCCCACCACCCTCTGTGTGAAAAAACTCCCTCTAGCATCCAAATTATACCTTACCCCCCTCACCCTAAGCCCGTGACCCCTCGTGCTAACTGAGTCTATCCTAGGAAAAAGCTTAACCCTGTTTACTCTATACCCCTCATAATTCATGTTCAATTATTTAGAAATATTTAGAAAATAACCATAGAGTGGATAACTTGCCTTTATTTGTGTTGCAATTAGCTAGACCATTTTTCTGTAACATCGCAAATCTTTCCCCTTCAAGTGCTTTGGAACGTTGCGGCGGACTATGCCTTAACATGCTTTCAGTTTCCTGAAAAGTTTCTCTTTTGATTTTGAATACTTCGAAGCAGCTTCAACTTCTTCAATATCACTATATAACTGAGGTTCCTTATCCTTGTAATCATTCTGCACTCTTTCTGAAGCCTTCACATTCTTCTAAATGTATAGCCCCAGAATTAGACACACTATTCCAGTTGCAGCAGTGTTTTATCAAGGTTTGTCATAATTTGCTTGCTTTTAATAAAGGGCATTCGGCCCCTGACCTTCGGGTAAACATTCTTCAAGGGGGCCTTCATGACGCACAACAGCGCAGAGCCACTGAGCAGAGACTGATAGCCAAGCTCCGCACACATGAGGACGGTCTTAACAGGGACCTTGGCTTCATGTCACACTATCTGTAACCCCCATGACTTGCCTGGGTTAGCAAAAAACCTCACTTACCGTGCTGTCTGGAGACAATACACATCTCTCTAACTTGTGCTCAGTGCTCCTTCCACTCACATTGTTAGCCACTTTAAGACTTGAATAGCAGGTTAGGTGTAAAGATTCGCATTCTAATCAGCAATCTGTAAACAGTCTGTGCTATTATGTATGCTGTTTGAGACCAGAACACCTCATTCACCTGATGAAGGCCAGAGGGTCAAAAGCTTGTGAGTTTACTATCAAATAAATCGGTTGGATTTAAACCTGGTGTTGTCAGACTTCTTACTGTTTACCCCAGTCCAATGCCGGCATTTCTACACCATTCTATAAACGTAGACAGGGGTCATGGGTGGAAGTGGGAATGTCTTAATTTAAAGTTATGTCCCCTCGTGTTGGTCATCACCATCCGAGGAAAAAGGCTCTCACTATCCACCATATCCAGTCCTTTGATCATCTTATACGCCTCAATTAGGTCACCGCGTAACCTTCTTCTCTCTAATGAAAATAACCTCAGGTCCCTCAGCCTTTCCTCATAAGGCCTTCCCACCATACCAGCAACATCCTGGTAAACCTCCTCTGCACCCTTTCCAATGCTTCCACATCTTTCTTATAATGCAGCGACCAGAACTGTACGCAATACTCCAATTGCGGCCGCACCAGAGTTTTGTACAGTTGTAACATAACCTCACGGCTCCTAAATTCAATCCTCTACCAATAAAAGCTAACACACCGTACGCCTTCTTAACAACTTTATCAACCTGGGTGCCAACTTTCAAAGAGCTATGTACTTGTACCCCAAGATCCCTCTGCTCGCCAACACTATTAAGGGTCCTTCCATTAGCCCTATATTTCATATGCCTGTTATTTCTACCAAAGGAATAATTATTCCTGTTCTGCGCTGTAATGTTCTATGTTCTAAAGTGAATCACCTCACACTTATCCGTATTGAATTCCATTTGCCACCTCACGGCCCAGCTCTGCAACCTATCTATGTCCCTCTGCAAACTGTAACATCCATCCTCGCTGTCTACAATTCCCCCCACTTTGGTATTGTCAGCAAATTTACTAATCCAACCCTCTATACCCTCATCTAGGTCATTTATAAAAATGACAAACAGCAGTGGCCCTAAAACAGATCCTTGAGGTACACCACTTGTAACAGCACTCCAGGTTGAATATTTCCCATCAACCACCACCCTCTGTCTTCTATCAGCTAGCCAATTCCTAATCCAAACTGCTAGAACAAGACCCATCCACAACCACTCTCTGCCTTCTGCCGGCAAGCTAGTTCTGGATCCACAAGGCCAAAGCCCCTTAGATCCCATGCCCTCTCACCTTCTTCAGAAGCCTTGCATGGGGAACCTTATCAAACGCCTTGCTAAGGTCCACGTACACTACGTCCACTGCCCTTCCTTCGTCAATGTGTCAGTCACATTTTCAAAGAACTCAGCTAGGCTTGTTAAGGCATGACCTAGTGCTTCATGTCGTTAGTGTATGCTTGACGTGTACCATTTGATGGGCAACACGACAGCTCAGTGACTATCTCTGTGCTGTGCAGATACATGGATTTGGGCTTGTGTCTGTGGGGGTTTGCGCATTCTCCCCGTGCTTGCGTGGGTTTTCTCCGGGTGCTCCGGTTTCCTCCCACATCCCAAAGATGTGCTCTTAGGCTGATTGGCAGAACAAATTCTCCCTAAATTGTCTCAAATTTGGTTTTTAATCCATAGATCTATAAACATAGACAGAGATCACGGGTAGAGGTGGGAACATCGGGTTGGCGACGTGGGCTCGTTGGGCCGAAGGGCCTGTTTCCCGTGCTGTTTTGTTCTTTGTTCTATGACCAGGGAAATTTAGGTCAAAGCAAAAGGATGCATACATGAGGTCGAGGCAATTAACAATAGATGAAACATTTGAAGAATACAGGGAAAGTAGAAAAGCGCCCAAACAGGGAGTTTGGAGGGCAAGGAAGGGTCACAAAATGTCCTTGGCAGACAGGATAGGGGAGAATCCCAAGGCATTTCATAACAAGAGGATGCCTAGAAAAAGAGTTAGTCCACTTAAAGACAAAGGAGGAAAATTACCTGTAGGACCAAAGGAAGTGAGTGAAATCCTTAATCCTTTGCATCAGTATTTACAAAGGAGAGGACATGTCATTTGATGGTGTCTCGGAGGGGTGTAAAGCCTTTAGAACCATAGAAAATTACAGCTCAGAAACAGGTCCTTCTTGTCTGTGCGGAACCATTTTTTGCCTAGTCCCACTGACCTGCACTTGGACCATACCCCCTCACACTCCTCTCATCCATGAATCCGTCGAAGTTTTTCTTAAATGTTAAAAATCATTTACCACTTTATCCGGCAGCTCATTCCACACTCCCACACTCTCTGCGTGAAGAAGGCTCCCCAGTATTCCCTTTAAACTTTTTTCCTTTCACCCTAAACCCATGCTCTCTGGTTTTCTTTCTCCCCTCAATGGAAAAAACCTGTTTGCATTCTATCTATTTCCATCAAAATCTTATACGCCTCTATCAAATCTCCCCTCATTCTTCTACGCTCTAGGGAATAAAGTCCTAACCTATTCAATTTGTCTTTGTAACTCAGCTTCTCAAGTCCCAGCAACATCCTTGCGAACCTTCTCTGCACTCTTTCAACCTTATTTACATCCTTGCTGTAACTAGGTGACCAAAGCTGTACACAATACTTTAAATTTGGCCTCACCAATGTCTTATATAATCTTACCATAACACTCCAACTTTTGTACACGATACTCCGATATATAAAGGCCAGTGTACCAAAAGCACTCTGTATGACCGTATCCACCTGTGATGTCACTTTTAGGGAATGCTGTACCTGTATTCCCAGATCCCTCTGTTCAACTGCACCCTTCAGAGTGTAGTTGAACAGAGCTGTACGTTCAAAGCCTGTATGTGGAAGGACAAACCGAAGTAGAACGTACGTTTAGCCTGTATGTTCTACTTTGGTTTGTCCTTCCAAAATGCAATACCTCACACTTGTCTGTGTTAAACTCCATTTGCCATTTTTCAGCCCATTCTTCCAGTTGGTCCAAGTCCCTCTGCAAGCTTTGAAAACGTTCCTCGTTGTCCACTACACCTCTAATCTTTGTATCATCAGCAAATTTGCTGATCCAATTTACCACATCATCCAGATCATTGATATAGATGACAAACAACAATGAACCCAACACCGATCCCTGCAGCATTTCACTAGTCACAGGCCTCCACTCAGAGAAGCAATCCTCCAAAACCACTCTCTGGTTTCTTCCATTGAGCCAGTGTCTAATCCAATTTATAAACTACCCATCTATGCCTAGCGACTGAACCTTCCTAACTAACCTCCTATGAGGGACTTTGAGAGAACAAGTCATCATTACGAGAGAAGATGTGTAAGGTGAATTAAAAAGCATTAAGGTAGACCCAGGGCCAGATGACATCTATCCCAGATTTCTGAGTGAGGCAAGAGATGAAATTGCTGGATCTCTAACTGAAATCTTTGTTTTTGCGTTGACCGCTGTTAAGTACCAGAGGATTGGAGGATAGCCAATGTTGTCTCATTATAACTTGAGTAACTATAGGCCAGTGAGCTTGATGTCAGTAATGGTGAAATTGTTGGCAAAGATCCTTAGGAATAGGATCTATACACATTTAGAATTGAACGGTCTTGTTAGTGACAGTCAGCATGGTTTTAAACATGGGAGGTCATGTCTCACTAATTTAATTGAGTTTTTTGAGGTGAAAAAAATGATCGAAGAGAAAAGAGCTGTGGATGTTGTCTACATGGACTTTAGTAATGCATTTGACAAGGTTCCTTGTGGCAGGCTGATCGGCACAGCTTGGAGGGCCAAAGGGCCTGTTCCTGTGCTGTACTGTGTTGTTCTTTGCTCTCTCTTCCTTTGTTCTTTGTCACCTGACTGTGCAGAAAGTTTATTCCCATGGAGGGA